>JAOPSE010000016.1:86474313-86636696 GCA_029449295.1 Zea luxurians | reverse complement strand
GGACCTTGGAGCGTGTTGGAGAAGACTCAGCCCGCGACGGCTGAGGACGCAAGTGGGGAGAGTTGCCTTTAAAAGGAGGGCGACCCCCTTGAAGGGCAACTATGTCTTCACGCTCCCCTCATGCATCGTGTCTTTCCACCTTTCGAGCCCCCAGATGGGGGGCGCCCATGGTTCTTCCGCCTTGTCGTCGTTGGGGAAACGCAACTTCGCGGAAGTTGGTACCTTTCAGCCATCGTTCGGCTTCAAGGATTTTTCGTCAGGCAGCCCGGCCGCATCCCCTCACCGGTGGTCACCCAAGACGGTGACCTCCAGTTCGATGGTGGGGAGAAGCGAGCCGGGCTGCGATCTTGGTTCCGCCCTCAGCTTCAAGGATCTTCGTCATCCTTGCTGGGGCGGGGAGTGCGCCGAGTTGGGGTCGATCTCTGCACGGGCAGCGGCCCACTCCTTCCCTTAGTGATCGGGGAAGGGCGTTCGCCGTTCGTGGCGCTGGCAGCTGCCGCGTGCCTGCCTCTTCGACCCGAGCGGCTTCGGCGCCGCTTCCGGCGCCACCTTCCGCCATGGCAGCCGGAAGAGGTTTCTCCGCTGACGAGATAGCCGGTGCCGCCCACGGACTGACCTCCAACTCTACGTCCTTCTGCTCGTCCTCGCCCCCCGAGTGGGGATGGAGGCGAGGGCTTTATGGCAGCAGCATCCGCCCTGAGGTCATCGCTGCTGCTGTTTGGCCGCTCAGAGCAAAAGTCGTCGTCGCCGCTGCTGGAGCGGGCGGCGACGCGCCACCCGTCGGCCTTCTGTTGCTCCGCAGGCCCCCCAATCGTGTGGGGTTGTTTGTACCTGCGGAGGTGGAACCGGAGTTCCGTTTGTAATGGCACCTTAAGTGCCGGAGTCTGTTCATTGTGGCTGTCGGGGCCTGAACATGTATGTATTTTCGGCACGGAGTCGTGTTTTCTTCATTTCGAGCACTGAGACTCGCCTGTCAGCTATCTGAACCACTTCACCAAGCGTGAGTTGCCTCGTGCGAAGGTGACGAGTGAGGTATCCGTATCCCGGAGGCGTAGGAGTCCCTTGGCTCGTCGGCCTTGCTGTCCGAGGTTTCTCTTGCTTAGTTAAAGGAACCCTCGGCCGCTCTTCGATGAGCCGAAGCCGGAGGTAGCGATGTCAGCACAGACAGAGGCGGAGTTGACTCGAAAAGTAGACTTCATCGGCCGGAGCCCGGCCGGACCGTCCACTGGCGGGACTAGCGTCGGAGTTGAGTTGCCGAGGCCACGAGCCGGGCTGATGTCCTCAGGGGACAGCTGGCTGAGGCTTCGGGGTGGCCGGCCGAGCCGTCTGCTCGAGCCTGACTCTGGAAGAGACCCTGGCGGCGATGGCCCAGGCGTGGTGCTGATGTCGTCCTTTGAAGTGGAGATCCTCCGACCGCGTCGCCGTCCGAGGCTAGGTCGACCTCACCGAAGGTGTAGTTGACGCCAAGGGTGCTGCTGCTCCCTTCAACCGTCAAGGTCTGAGCCTGCAGGATCGGGTTTCTTGTAGTGTGCGTATGTTTTCTGCGGCCGCTGAGGCCCAAACATACTGTCGTCGTGTTGTAAAGCTGCGTGTCTTTTCCCCTTGCTTCGGGTATCTGGACTTATTTGTCGGTAACAGAGTTGTTTGTCCAAACGAGAGTTACTTTTCACGGAAGGTGATGAGTTGAGGTGTCCGTATCCCGAGGCGTAGGAATCCCTCGCTCGGTCGGCCTTGCCGCTTACGTGTACTCTTACTCGTCCTCTGGATTTCTGCTATCGATGTAGTCAGAAGGCTCGAAAAATCGTTTCGGCAGAAGGGTCTTCGAGCGTTGGGACTTGTTCGATCAGCGGAATCGCTTATCTGAGCGTGAGTTACTTATCGCAGAAGGTGAGAGTGAGGTATCCGTATCCCAGAGGCGTAGGAGTCCCTCGGCTCGGTCAGCCTTGGCTGCTTACGTGTACTCCGTCGTTTTCAGGATCCACTTTTGAAGTAGTCGAAAAGCACGAGAGATATTCTGGCAGAAAAGATCTTTTTCCGAGGAAAAATTTTGACGCAGAGGGGTTCCCCCCTTCTAGCCCCCGAGGGAGGGTCGGGCTTTTTGCCGAGGCAAGGCCGACCCTTCCTTGATGGTTAGACTTTGTGTGTGAACGAGGTGTATGAACGACTTGAAAGCATCTTAAGGGTAGAAGCGACGTAGCTGTCGGATGTTCCAAGCGTTGCTGTAGACCTCGCCTTGACTGTTGGCCAGCTTGTACGTCCTGGGCTTCAGAACTTTGGCAATGACGAACGGCCCTTCCCAGGGAGGCGTGAGCTTGTGCCGCCCTCGGGCGTCTTGTCGCAGCCGAAGCACCAGGTCGCCCACCTGGAGGTCTCGGGACCGAACCCCTCGGGCGTGGTAGCGTCGCAGGGACTGCTGATACCGCGCCGAGTGTAGCAAGGCCATGTCCCGAGCCTCCTCCAGCTAGTCCAGTGAGTCTTCTCGGTTAGCTTGGTTGCTTTGATTGTCGTAGGCCCTCGCCCTCGGGAACCGTATTCTAAGTCTATGGGCAAGATGGCCTCAGCCCCATAGACTAGAAAGAACGGTGTGAAGCCCGTGGCTCGGCTCGGTGTTGTCCTCAGACTCCAGACCACCGAGGGGAGCTCCTTCATCCATCGCTTGCCGAACTTGTTGAGGTCGTTGTAGATCCGCGGCTTGAGTCCTTGCAGGATCATGCCGTTGGCACGCTCTACTTGCCCATTCGTCATGGGGTGAGCCACGGCGGCCTAGTCCACCCGGATGTGGTGATCCTCGCAGAAGTCCAGGAACTTTCTGCCGGTGAACTGGGTGCCGTTGTCGGTGATGATGGAGTTCGGGACCCCAAAGCGATGGATGATGTTGGTGAAGAACGCCACCGCCTGTTCGGACCTGATGTTGTTTAGGGGCCAGACCTCGATCCACTTGGAGAATTTGTCGATGGCGACCAGCAGGTGCGTGTAGCCCCCGGGTGCCTTCTGCAAGGGGCCGACGAGGTCCAGACCCCACACAGCAACGACCAGGTGATGGGTGGTCTACAGAGCCTGAGCGGGTAGGTGGATCTGCCCTGCGTAGAATTGACACCTTTGCATGTGCGCACAATTCTAGTGGCGTCGGCCTCCGCGGTCGGTCAGTAGAAGCCTTGTCGGAAGGCGTTTCCAACAAGGGCTCGAGGTGCTGTGTGATGACCGCAAGCCCCCGAGTGTATTTCTTGTAAGAGCTTCTGGCCTTCGGCGATGGATATGCATCGCTGGAGGATGCCTGAGGGGCTGCGGTGGTAGAGCTCCTTCCCGTCCCCCAGCAAGACGAACGACTTGGCGCGCCGCGCCAACCGCCGAGCTTCGGCTCGGTCGAGGGGTAGCTCTCCTCGGTGGAGAGATTTGTAGTACGGGGTCTGCCAGTTTCGATTAGGCGTGACCCCGCTTTGCTCTTCCTCGACGCGTAGTGCCTCATCTTCGGGGGCCGAGGTTGCCTCGGGCTGAGCCAAGGGTGTCTCGGGCAGAGCCGAGGGTGCCTCAGGCCGAGCCGAGGATGCCTCGGGTGGGCCGAGGCCTTCTCGGGCTCGGGCGTGTCGTCGGTCTTGACAGGGGTTGGTGCAGGTCTCGGGAGAAGACGTCTGGGGGAACCGTTGTTCACCTCGAGGCTATCTTAGCCAGCTCGTTCGCAGTCTCGTTGTAGCGTCGGGCGATGTGGTTGAGCTCGAGCCCGTAGAACTTGTCTTCCAGGCGTCGAACCTCATCGCAGTAGGCTTCCATCTTTGGGTCACGGCAGTGGGAGTTCTTCATGACTTGGTCGATGACGAGCTACGAGTCACCGCGAGCGTCGAGGCGTCGACCCCTAGCTCGATGGCGATGCGCAACCCATTGACCAGAGCCTCGTACTCGGCCACATTGTTGGACGCTGGGAAGTGGAGGCGTAGCGCGTAGCATAGGTGCTTTCCGAGGGGCGAGATGAAGAGCAGGCCCGCGCCTGCCCCTATCTTCATCAGCGACCCTCAAAAAACATGGTCCAGAATTCCGGTTGGATCGGAACTGTCGGGAGCTGGGTGTCGACCCATTCAACCACAAAGTCCGCCAAGACCTGGGACTTGATGGCCTTCCGAGGGGCGAACGAGATCGTCTCGCCCATGATTTCCACCGCCCATTTTGCAATTCTACCCGAGGCCTCTCGGCACTGGATGATCTCCCCCAGGGGGAAGGATGACACCACAGTCACCGGATGAGACTCGAAGTAGTGTCGCAACTTCCGCCGCGTCAGGATCACCGCATACAGTAGCTTCTGAATTTGTGGGTAGCGGATCTTGGTCTCGGACAGTACCTCACTGATGAAGTAGACTGGCCTCTGGACGGGCAACGCATGCCCCTCTTCTCGTCTCTCAACCACGATCGCGGCGCTAACCACCTGAGTGGTAGCGGCGACGTAGATCAAGAGGGCTTCTCCGACGGCGGGAGGCACCAAGATGGGCGCGTTCGTGAGGAGCGCCTTCAGGTTCCCGAGGGCTCCCTCGGCCTCAGGGGTCCAAGTGAAGCACTCGCCCTTCCTTAAGAGGTGGTACAGAGGCAGGCCTCTTTCGCCGAGGCGTGAGATGAAACGGCTCAGAGCCGCAAGGCATCCCGTGACCCTCTGTACGCCTTTCAAGTCCTTGATGGGCCCCATGTTGGTGATGGCCGCGATTTTTTCTGGGTTGGCCTCGATGCCCCGCTCGGAGACGATGAACCCCAAGAGCATGCCTCGGGGGACCCCGAAAACGCACTTCTCGGGATTGAGCTTTACGCCTTTCGCCTTGAGACATCGGAATGTCACTTCAAGGTCGGAAAGGAGGTCGAGGCTTTCCTCGTCTTGACTACGATGTCATCGACGTAGGCCTCCACCGTTCAACCAATGTGTTCGCCGAACACGTGGTTCATGCACCTTTGGTATGTCGCACCCGCATTCCTCAAACCGAACGACATGGTAACATAGCAGTACATGCCGAAGGGTGTGATGAAAGAAGTCACGAGCTGGTCGGACTCTTTCATCCTGATTTGGTGATACCCTGAGTAGGCATCGAAGAAAGACAGGGTTTCACCCAGCAGTGGAATCCACGATTTGATCGATGCGAGGCAGAGGGTAGGGAACTTTTGGACATGCTTTGTTTAGACCTGTGTAGTCTACACACATCCGCCATTTCCCTCCTTTCTTTCTCACAAGCACAGGGTTGGCAAGCCATTCGGGATGGAATACCTCTTTGATGAACCCTGCTGCCATTAGCTTGTGGATCTCCTCGCCTATGGCTCTGCGCTTTTCTTCGTCGAATCGGCGCAGAGGCTGCTTCATGGGTCGGGCTCCAGCTCGGATATCCAGCGAGTGCTCGGCGACATCCCTCGGTATGCCGGGCATGTCCGAGGGACTCCACGCGAAAACGTCGGCGTTTGCGCGGAGAAAGTCGACGAGCACTGCTTCCTATTTGGGGTCGAGCTCGGAGCCGATCTGGATCTGCTTGGAGGCGTCGTTGCTGGGGTCGAGAGGGACGGACTTAACCGTCTCCGCCGGCTCGAAGTTGTCGGCACGACTTCACGTCTGGCGCCTCCTTAGAGAGGCTCTCCAGGTCGGTGATGAGGGCCTCGGATTTGGCGAGGGCCTCGGCGTACTCCACGCACTCCACGTCGCATTCGTACGCGTGTCGATACGTGGGGCCGACGGTGATGACCCCGTTGGGGCCCGACATATTGAGCTTGAGGTAGGTGTAGTTGGGGACGGCCATGAACTTGGCGTAGCATGGCCTCCCCAGCACTGCATGGTAGGTTCCTCGAAACCCGACCACCTCGAACGTGAGGGTCTCCCTTCGGAAGTTGGAGGGTGTCCCAAAGCAGACGGGTAGATCGAGTTGTCCGAGGGGCTGGACACGTTTCCCGGGGATGATCCCGTGAAAAGGCACAGCGCCTGCCCGGACCGAGGACAGATCGATCCGCAGGAGCCCGAGGGTCTCGGCGTAGATGATGTTGAGGCTGCTGCCTCCGTCCATGAGGACCTTGGTGAGCCTGACGTTGCAGATGACGGGGTCGACAACGAGCGGGTATTTCCCCGGGCTTGGCACGCGGTCGGGGTGATCGCCCTGGTTGAAGGTGATGGGCTTGTCGGACCAGTCTAGGTAGACCGGCGCCGCCACCATTACTGAGCAGACCTCCCGACGCTCTTGCTTGCGGTGCCAAGCCGAGGCGTTCGCCACTGGCCCACCGTAGATCATGAAGCAGTCGCGGACCTCGGGGAACTCTCCTGCCTTGTGATCCTCCTTCTTATCGTCGTCGGGGCCCTGCCACCTTCCGTAGGTGGCCCGACCTTGTGAAAGTGGCGCCGAAGCATGGCGCACTCCTCAAGGGTGTGCTTGACGGGCCCCTGATGATAGGGGCACGGCTCCTTGAGCATCTTGTCGAAGAGATTGGCACCTCCGGGAGGTTTCCGAGGGTTCTTGTACTCGGCTGCGGCGACAAGGTCCGTGTCGGCGGCGTCGCGTTTCGCTTGCGACTTCTTCCTGCCTTTCTTCTTGGTGCCGCGCTGAGTTGACGCCTCGGGGACATCTTCCGGTGGGCGGCCCTGGGGCTGCTTATCCTTCCGGAAGATGGCCTCAACCGCCTCCTGGCCAGAGGCGAACTTGGTGGCGATGTCCATCAGCTCGCTCGCCCTGGTGGGGGTCTTGCGACCCAGCTTGCTCACCAGGTCGCGGCAGGTGGTGCCGGCAAGGAACGCGCCGATGACATCCGAGTCGGTGACGTTGGGCAGCTCGGTGCGCTGCTTCGAGAATCGCTGGATGTAGTCCCGGAGAGACTCCCCCGGCTGCTGGCGGCAGCTTTGGAGATCCCAGGAGTTCCCAGGGCGCACGTACGTGCCCTGGAAGTTGCCGGCGAAGGCTTGGACCAGGTCCCCTAGTTGGATATCTGCCCTAGAGGCAGATGCTCCAGCCAGGCCCGAACAGAGTCGGAGAGGAACAGGGGGAGGTTACGGATGACGAGGTTGTCATCGTCCGTTCCACCCAGTTGGCAGGCCAACTGATAGTCCGCGAGCCACAGTTCCGGTCTCGTCTCCCCCGAGTACTTGTGATAGTAGTCGGGGTTTGGAACCGGGTCAGGAATGGCGCCCGTCGTATGGCTCGGCTGAAAGCCTGCGAACCGGGTGGTTCGGGCGAGGGACTCCGATCCTCCCCGCTGTTGTAGCGTCCCCCACGCCTGGGGTGGTAGCCTCGGTGCACCCTCTCATCGAGGTGGGTTCGACGGTTGCAGTGAGGGTGTCCGTTGCCGAGGCGATCCGGGGCCGCAGGCGCTGTGTTGCACGTGCGCCCGGTGTGGACCAAGGCTTCCCGCATGAATCGGGAAGTCGCGGCGCGATGTTCCGAGAGGTACCCTGCCTTCGGGAGGCGGAGCTTTCGGCCCGTCGGACCGCGGCATCCTCCAGGAGATTCTTGAGCTCTCCCTGGATACGCCGCCCCTCGGTGGTAGATGGCTCCGGCATCGCGCGGAGAAGTATTGCCGCTGCAGCCAGGTTCTGGCCGACCCCACTGGAAGCCGGTGGCGGCCTTACCCTGACATCGTCGGCGATGCGGTGCTGGATGCCCTGGGGTAGATGACGCGCTTCTCCGGCCGGAGGTTGGCTGCCCATTCCTGCCCGATGTCCCGGCGGAACGGCTCAAGTGTTCCTGCTCCCTCGTCGAGCCTGGCCTGCATCTCGCGGATTTGCTCGAGCTGTGGGTCATGACCCCCCGTCGGGACGGGACCACAGCTAGCTCCCAAAGGATGTCAACGCAAGGCATAGGCCTAGGGGATCACCATTTTCTGGCGTACCAAGATGGTTGCCTTCGCCGGGACCCCCTAGATCAACGTGGAAACATTCACGACTTGGGCCGCAGTCCTCATCGCCGAGGCTGCGGCTACCGTCAGAACAATCGGAAAGGCAGTAGTCGCATGCGGCCATGAAGTCCCGCATGGCACTGGGGTTACCAAGTCCGGAGAAATCCCAACAAAAGTCGGGCTCGCCATCTTCCTCGGAACCCGAGGGCCCGTAGGTCGAGACGGCCGTCAGCCGGTCCCAGGGTGACCGCATACAATACCCCAGAGGGTTTGGACTCTCGCCTCTATGAGAGCGTCCACCGAAGCGAAGTCGCTTGGTGGGTCGAGGCTGAATCCAAAAGGCACGAGATGGGAGTCGGTCGGTATCTCTTGGTCGACGGGCGGTGACGAAGTCACGTCAGGGGCAGACTGCACCGTCGTCTCAGGTACGAGGGTGACGCCCAGCAAGTCCTTCGCGAGCGTGCTGGCATCGTCCGTTTGCTTGGAGTTGGTGTGTTGCGGGGAGACGGCACTCGTCTTCGTCTCAGACGCGAGGTCGATCCCGACGTGCCCCCCGTTGGGGTGCCGGCGCCGTCGACTCGCTCGACAGCCGACGAGATGGCGCCTCCTGCTTGGCCTTGGTTGCCTCGCCTCCTCCTCTGTCGGTGTGGGAGGGGACGGGACAAGCTCGAATGTTGTTCTTCCGCCACGTGGGGAAGACGTCGTCGATTCCGCCGCCGGTGGGTGGATTGTCGGCCGCCATTGTCGCTGTCGCGCGGCGGGGGAAGTTGTATCATGTCGTAGCTGCCGTCGAGGGACATGAACTCAAGACTCCCGAAACAGAGCACCATCCCAGGCTGGAAAGGTTGCTGGAGACTACCCATCTGGAGCTTGACGGGAAGCTGTTCGTCAACACGCAGCAAGCCCCTACATGGCGCGCCAACTGTCGGCGTTTCGACCCCGGGGGGTCCCTGGACCGACGAGTAAATTGTCGCCGCGTGCCCCAGCCTAGATGGGTCGGCGCGAGACGGAGCGCGAAGGGGGAAGAAGCCGGAGGGAGACAAGCGTAGAGGGGAAACCCACGGCCTTTGTGTTTGTCCCGCGCCCAGGTCGGGTGCGCTTGCAGTAGGGGGTTACAAGCGTCCACGCGGGAGGGAGCGAGAGGCTTACGTGAGCGTCGTCCCGTCCTTCCCCGCGCGGCCAACCTTCTGTAAGAGGGCCCTGGACCTTCCTTTTATAGGCGTAAGGAGAGGATCCAGGTGTACAATGGGGGGTGTAGCAGTGTGCTAACGTGTCTAGCGGAGAAGAGCTAGCACCCTAAGTACATGCCGTCGTGGCAGCTGGAGAGGTTTTGGCACCCGGTTCGTGTGGTGTCGTGGCCGTCGGAGGAGCGCTGGAGCCTGGTGGAAGGACAGCTGTTGGGGCTGTCGAGTCCTTGCTGACGTCTCCTTGCTTCCGTAAGGGGGCTGAGACCGCCGTCGTCACAGAGCATGCGGGGCGCCATCATTACTTGTTTATCGGGGCGAGCCAGATGGGACGCCGGTCTTGTTCCCCGTAGCCTGAGTTAGCTTGGGTAGGGTAATGATGGCGCCTCCTGTGACGTGGTCGGTCTGAGCCCTGGGTTGGGTGAGGCGGAGGCTCCTCCGAGGTCGAGGTCGAGTCTGTCTTCCGAGGCCGAGGTCGAGTCCGAGCCCCTGGGTCGGGCGAGGCGGAGACTGTCGGCTGAGGCCAGGGCTGAGTCCGAGCCCTGGGGTCGGGCGATGCGGAGTTCGTCATCTTAAGGGGCTGAGCCCGAGTCCGAGTCCTAGGGTCGGCGAAGCGAGTTCGTCGTCTTCCGGGGCTGAGCCTGAGTCCGAGTCCTGGGGTCGGGCGAAGCGGAGTTCGTCGTCTTCCGGGGCCGAGCCCGAGTCCGAGCCCTGGGGTCGGGCGAAGCGGAGTTCGCCGTCTTCTGGGGCTGAGCCCGAGTCTGAGCCCTGGGTCGGGCGAAGCGGAGTTCGTCGTCTTCCGGGGCTGAGCCCGAGTCCGAGCCGTAGGGTCGGGCGAAGCGGAGTTCGTCGTCTTCCGGGGCTGAGCCCAAGTCTGAGCCCTGGGGTCGGGCGAAGCGGAGTTCGTCGTCTTCCGGGGCTGAGCCCGAGTCCGAGCCCTGGGGTCGGGCGAAGCGGAGTTCGTCGTCTTCCGGGGCTGAGCCCGAGTCCGAGCCCTAGGGTCGGGCGAAGCGGAGTTCATCATCTTCCGGGGCTGAGCCCGAGTCCAAGCCCTGGGGTCGGGCGAAGCGGAGTTTCCTATGGTGCCTAAGGCCGGACTTGGCTGCTGTCAGCCTCACTCTGCCGAGTGGCACAACAGTCGGAGCGGCGCAGGCGGCGCTGTCCTCTTGTCAGGCCGGTCAGTGGAGCGGCAAAGTGACTGCGGTCACTTCGGCTCTGTCGACTGAAGGGCGCGCGTCAGGATAAGGTGTCAAGCCACCTTTGCATTAAATGCTCCTGCGATACGGTCGGGCGGCGTGGCGACTTGGCCAAGGTTGCTTGTTGGTGAAGTCTGGGCCTCGGGCGAGCCGAAGGTGTGTCCGTTGCTAGAGGGGGTCCTCGGGCGAGACGTAAATCCTCCAAGGTCGGCTGCCCTTGCCCGAGGCTAGGCTCGATCGAGGCGAGATCGTGTCCCTTGAGTGGACTGATCCTTGACTTAATCGCACCCATCAGGCCATTGCAGCTTTGTGCTGATGGGGGTTACCAGCTGAGATTAGGAGTCTTGAGGGTACCCCTAATTATGGTGCCCGACAGTATCAAACACAGACATAAGTATTATACACAAGTTCTGAAGTCTAAAACAATGAAAACACAACACTCATGGAGGTGGGCGGCTTGACCGGGGCTGCGTTGGGCTGAACCCTTCGGAGGGTTGTTGGATGCCGCCCCAGATTGGCCCTGCACAGAGAAGAGATTGCATGTGTTATACCAGATGCATTACAAACATCTAACTACAATTTTGATACTCACAGGAGTATGGAAGAGAGCAGGATCAACTGGAGGGAACAATGGAGGTGGCGGAGCGATGCCCTGTGCGACGCCAAGGCTCTGCATGTACTGGAACATCTCCGCCATCCTCTGATGATCTGCCCGGGCTCCACCTCCCGCTCCGCCATCATCCTTGCCTCCATCTCGTGACGTTCCCTCCTCTCTTCTTCTAGTTGGGTCTGTAATATTACAAGCCAACGTTATAGTAACTCAAAGAGTAGGTTTATAACTCAAGGAAGGACGAGTTACAGAAGCACTAACCTCGAGTTGCTGTATGCGATGCTGTGAGCTGTCGTGCCGAGGTCGTATGGCTGGACTCGAGCCCGTGCTCCTTGCTCTCACCTGAGACAGAGTGGGAGTGGAGGACGAGTCGATTGCCCCATCGGCAATCCAGTACTGCCCATGTCTCTTGCCTCCTCCGACCCTCATGAGCACATCGGGGTCGATCGGCTCGGTGCTCGGATCATAGTCTGGGCCATGGACCTCCTGCGCCATGGCGGTGTAGTCATGGAGGCGGCTGTAGACGGCAGGGTTGGTGTAGGCCTCGGGCCCGTCATCCGGGTTGTAGGTGACGTCGGACGTCATCTTACCCTTATGGGCCATAGGCATAGGCCGAGAAGGTGGAGCAAGGCTAGCCACCATGTGACGCCGACTGCAACGAAAACCAACGAGATAGTTAGAATAATATCTAATTCAGTGCTATATATCTAATAAAAAAGATGGCGTACCATGCTTCGGCATATTGGCCAGGCTCCAGCGCCTTGTGGTGGGAAGGGCCTTGCTCATCAAACGCCGTTCCCGGCTAGCGGTGTGCGCCTCGTCCCACTCAGCCGAACACCACCTATCCACCATCTGCTCCCAGCACAGAGGATGTGCGGCGCACCAATATGGAATCATCTACAAAGTAAACACGTAAAGTGCATATCAGAGATAAAATAAAATTCATGCATGGAGTACTGGTACCAAACATGCATGACTTTACCTGCAGGTTACTGCTCCTGGTCAACGACAGGTTCGGGCTTGAGGTTTGGTCACTTTCTCCCCAAGGACGGAGCCGTGGTAGGTGATGATGGCCTAGATTCGGGCCTCATAGTGCATGTCCACGACGAGCTTCTTATAGCCTTCGTGTGGCCACCAAATCCGCCCTAGCCTCGTATCCATCATCGCATCTGAAGAAATCCTGCATACAAAAACGATGTATCCATACATTATTTCAAGAATTTGCAACAAATGCGACATATTTTACATTATACTAAGACTTACCCACAGCTCTTGCTTCACCCGCTCCGCCTTGTTATTGAATTCCCGGCCATCCCGGTCTACTGCATCGGGGGGCGACGGCGTAGTGGTCGAAGGTGAAGGCTGGGCCCATCACTCCGGCGTACTCCACAAGTCTCAGGGAAGTGTTCCCTGCACAGCAGGCCGAGGATGCCATTGGGGGGTGACGATGACCCCCAGCATAATCCAAAACCGTCCAAGACCTGTCCAAGTGATAAATAAAAAGTATTAGTTTATATTATGATTTTGAACACATAATATGAACAAGAATGAAGAACATAATAGTTACATACCTCTCCCCTTCCGGCCGAATCAGCGGCCGCCTGTCCCGAAGTATGGGACTCTAAGGGAGACTCGCGGGGCCTCGCAGGTAGATGCTCCTCGAACTTGAGCCGCCTGAACCTGAGGCGTCCTGCTGCTGGTCGTTGTCGTCCTGTTGCTGGTCATCGTCGTCCTAAGGTGCCGCCCTACTGTTGCGCTGCCTGCTCTGCCTCGTCCGCCGTCCTCCTCCTCCTCCCCCTCCTCCTACTCAGCCAACCGCCCACCATATTTGTCCAACAACCCTGCAATTAAGAGTAAACAAATAAGCACATATAAAAAGATGTATTTAAAAATAGGTGCGAAATAAAAAGTCATATAGCATTACATCGATTAAAAATAATCTTCATATGTGTCGGGGTTAGCCGGATCATAACTCTCATCATCACTATCAAGCATTTCAATCTCAACACCATCGGAAGATGCAACCTCGTCATTAATGTCATTGCCTTCAAGGATTACTAAGTCATTATCATTTTGCACCTCATCATCCTCCTCATCAACAACCATTTCAATATCTACGTCCATTCCGATAGCTTCAGTTAAGTCTATCTCAAATCGCCCCTTCTAGCCCATCTTCTTGGAAGAACTCTCCATCATATGTGTCTGGGTCTAAGTTGTAATCTTCATCGTTAGGAACAGGTAACCTCCGTGCGGCGGTACCTTATACACAACATCCCAACCCTTAAGATGTTCTTTCGTTTGACACGCATATGGGAGATAATACACTTGTGTGGCCTGTTGGGCCACGATATAGACATCGTCTCCTGCTAAGGTGGAATCTTGTCGAATTTCGACTATCCCAAGATTAGAATGTGTCCGTCTCGTCACTTGAGGGTCAAACCAATGACATTTGAATATCACTGGAGTAAGAGGTTTGGAACCATAAAAATTGAGCTCATATATTCTTCGATTCGTCCAAAATAATCGACATTGTCAAGGCCGGGCGTAAAGACTCCAGAACACGTTGTTTTCCGATTGGGCCGACTTTTGTTCGTAGTGTGTTGTGCGAAAACGGTATCCATTGACGCCATACCCAGAATATTCTTGACCCTATAAGCAAAGTCGTTGGCTACTTGTCTCAACTCGGCACTCATAGACGGATCTCTTTGGCCCTGCAAGTATTCGCAAGTTAAAAGATGCTAAATTGAGTTCAAAGACGTATCTCTTTTACAAACTAAGCACGTACCTTACATTTGAACCAGGAAATGAAATCGGGCAACCCATTTCTCACACCCTTTCTAAGAAGAGCGTCATATTCCTGTGGAGTGGGGGTCCCTTGATCGACGCTAGAATTCATGAAGAAATTGTTCCATGTATGGTGTCACCTCTTCAAGGTTGGTTAATACGTATAACATGATATGCCGCCACTCTTCATGTGTCAGGGTCTTGGTGGTCGAGCCACTTGCGCTTCCGAGTTGGCCTTGAAATATGCTAAGGTTCGATTCATTGTCGCCATCATTGTAACGAGGGGGTGGATTATGCACGCTCGGCAGTTTGTCACCATAATAAGTTGTTGTGAAGTTTGAGACCTCCTCTAGAATGTATGCCTCTGCATGGAAGCCTCGATTTTGCATTTATTTCTACATTTCTTTCGAATAGTCTTTAGACATCTCTCAATTGGATAGCACCAACGTCCTTGCACGGGCCCCTCCCATTCGTGCCTCATAGGGGAGATGAAGAACCAAATGCTGCATTGGATTGAAGAAGCCGGGTGGAAATATCTTCTCAAGCTTACACAGTAACACGGGTGCCAACCTTTCCAAGTCTGCAACCACGGTCCGAGATAACTCTTTTGCACAAAGCTGACGGAAGAAATAGCTCAACTCTGAAAGCGCTAGCCAGACATGCTCAGGGACATAGCCTCAAACCATCGCAGGAAGAATCTGTTCAATCCATATGTGGAAGTCATGACTCTTCATCCCTAAGACTCGCATAGTAGATATGTTCACCCCTACTTAGGTTAGCTGCATACCCATCAGGGAACATCAACATCTTGATCCACTAAAGTACTTCCTTCCTCTGGGCCCTGCTTAGGACGAAATCGGCCTTAGGCCTTCTCCACGTCTTTCCGCCACTTGGCGGCTTCACTCTCTAGTTTTGGTCTATCACATAACGCTGCCAAGATCACTCTTGCCTTCACATTATCCTTTGACTTATCAGGAATGTCCATAATTGTTGCCCACAGTGCCTCGGCAACATTCTTTTCAGTGTGCATTACGTCAATGTTGTGTGGAAGGAGCAGGTCATCATAATAGGGGAGCCAAGTCAAGCTAGACTTATGTGTCCACATATGCTGCTCACCATATCCCACAAAACCACCTTCTGTATTGGCCACGAGCCATCTATCTATTAACGAATTTCGGCACCAGTCATCGTTGCTGGTGGGCGGTCTGTCACTACGACACCTTTCATAAAGTTCTTGATGTCTAGGCGGAATGGATGGTCAGCAGGAAGAATTTGTCGATGTTTATCGAAGGACGAATATTTGCCACCCTTTTTCAACCAAATGAACATGAGAGCTTCCTTGCAAACTGGGCATGGGAACTTACCGTGAACACACCAGGCACAGAATAGCCCATAGGCTAGTAAGTCATGCATGGAGTACTGGTACCAAACATGCATTCTGAAGTTTGTCTTCGTAGCTCGGTCATACATCCATACCCCTTCCTCCCAGGCACGTACCAATTCATCGATCAAAGGCTCCATGTACACACCCATTTTATTTCCCCGGGTGTCCGGGAATTATCAACGACACGAATATATTCTGCCTTTGAAAGCACACACCAGGGGGGAGATTGATTGGGATAACAAACACGGGCCAACATGTGTATGGGGCAGCGCTCAATTCCATAGGGATTGAACCCATCTGTGGCCAACACAAACACGTACATTACGAGCCTCTTCGGCTTTCTCACGGTGAATGGCATCAAAGTGTTTCCATGCTTCACCATCGGATGCGTGCACCATCTTATCAGGATTGTATCGTTTTCCATTTTTGTGCCATGTCATCTGTTTCACAGGCTCCCAATAACCGTCAACAAGCCATCGAATGCGTCTCTACTCATGCTGTACTGCGACTTGAACGCCATTACATGCCCAATGCCATCCAGTTGAGAAAACCTTTGTCTGGCCGTGAAGGGCCTCTATGCCGCGTCGAACATGTCGTAGAACGCCTTTGCAGTCGGCTCTGGCTCGTCATCCATACATCCTCCCGTGTACTATGCCTCCTGATAGTCGTTCAACATATCTGCTACCCCCGCATCCGTGTCATAATCCTCGCACTTGTCTCAGCACCTCCTCTCTCGTACGAAGCGCTTCACCATGAATATCCACCGAGTATAGCCGGCGTAAATCCATTCTTCCAAATATGTTCTACCATGGCCTTCTTTGGTTTTCTTTTTCGGTTGTCACATTTGCTGCACGGGCATGGGATTAGACTCGCTCCTTTAGCAGCTTCGCCATATGCCTGTTCCACGAAATCATCGGTCTTTCTAATCCATTCAGTGGTGACATCGTTCCTTCCTCTACGGCCCGTGTACATCACTCATGTTTCTCCATCCTCTAACAGAAGCCTAGCAACAGAAAATTTCGGCAGCACCTCCCCTGCACGAGGAGGTTTCGAAATCCTGCAAATAAAAGTATCAGCATGATGGCTGTCTTCCACTAATAATTCAACGACACGATGGCCAACAATCATATATATATATATATATATATAATATATATATATTCAATTCAACGACACGACGACGAGGAATTGTAGACGTTGGCGTGGTGAGGGTCGGTGCGGTGGTGGATAGGACGGGGAGTGTGTTGTGCGAGTGGCGTGGTGAGGGTCGGTGACGGCGTGGTGGATAGGATGGGATAGTGTGTTGTGGGAGTGTGTTGTGTGAGGGTCGGTGCAAGTGGCGACGTGCGGTGGTGGATTGGATGGGAGACATATACTGAGTGATCAACACATTAATATAAACATGTGTTTATGAAATACATAATCTATAAAACATCAATACATTAATCTATAAAACATCAATACATTAATATAAACATTAATACGTAATTTAATAAAATTATACCTTAAGACGGTGGCGGGCGGGGGGAGACGGTGGCGCGGGGAGGAGACAGCGGCCCGGGGAGGCTACGGCTCGGGGAGGGCGGCAGGACGGCGGTGGGGCGGCGCGGCGAGCCGGCGGCGCGCGGCGGGCGCTGGCGACCTCGGCGGACGCAGGCGGGCTGAGACAGAGAGAGTGAGAGGAGACAAAGAAGAAGAAAGAAGCCGGGCGCGAAGTTTATTTTCCTTCTTCTTTACCGAGTGCCCGCGATCTGGCACTCGGCAAAGATTTTTTTTATTTTTAAAATATGCTTTGCCGAGTGCCAGATCGGCAACACTCAGCAAGGCTTCTTTGTCGAGAGGTCCACCAGGTGACACTCGGCAAAGATTAATTTACACTTCTTTGCCGAGAGCCACCCAGGGGGCACTCGGCAAAGTATTCTTTGCCGAGTGTCACCAGCTGACACTCGGCAAAGTACATTTGTATTTTTTATTTTGACCACCAAACTTTTTGTGGTTTGTTCCTACACTATGTAGACCTACATGTACCATTTGGGCATAATTATAACTGGTTTGCAATATCTAGTAGATTTAGTTCGTTTATTTGAATTTCTTCGGAAAATTCAGATTTGAACTGCAGGTCACTCGAAACTTCGAAAACCATGCATTCAAAAATGATATTCATGTTACTTACCATAAGTTACGACCGATTCAGGAGCGTACCGGAAACTTCGAGCACATGCTCACTAAACATGGCCGTGAACTTGCCATCCACATGTTTAAAAATTGTATAAAACACAAACAAAGTCAGAAAATCATGAAACTTGACCACGTGTCATGATATCATATGTACAGGCTGTGATAAAAATTTTAGAATATTTGGAGAAAGTTGTGAGACACAATGTGTAGAAACCTAAGAGAACTACACATGAAATCATAGAGTTTCAATGTGGATATCTTAGGTTTGTACACATAGCGCGTCATAGTTTTCTCGAAATATTTTTAATTTTTTATCACAGCCTGTTACATATGATATCATGACACGTGGACAAGTTTCATGATTTTCTGACTTTGTTGTGTTTTATACAATTTTAAACATGTGGATGGCAAGTTGACGGCCATGTTTAGTGAGCATGTTGCTCTAAGTTTCCGGTACGCTCCTGGAATCGGTCGTAACTTATGGTAAGTAACATGAATATCATTTTTGCATGCACGGTTTTCCATGTTTCGAGTGACCTGCAGTTCAAATCAGAATTTTCCGAAGAAATTCAAATAAACGAACTAAATCTACTAACAATTGAAAACTCTGTTATAATTATCCACAAATGATACATGTAGGTCTACATAGTGTAGGAACATACCACAAAAAGTTTGGGAGACAAAATCAAAAAAATAAAAAGATACTTTGCCGAGTGTCTAGAGAAGACACTCGGCAAAGCATCATTTTGCCGAGTGCCCAATATTTGGCACTCAGCAAAGAAGACTCTTTGCCGAGTGCCAACCCTCGGCTCTCGGCAAAGACTAACGGCCGTCAGCTTTGGGACGGCCGCTGACGGCCCTTTGTCGAGCGCCACCTTTGCCGAGTGTTTCACACTCGGCAAACGAGTCTTTGCCGAGTGGTGTCCTATGCCGAGTGTCCAACACTCGGTAAAGAGACTCTTTGCCGAGAGCCTAACTTTACCGAGTGCGGTTCTCGGCAAAGCCTTCTTTGCCGATGCCCGACAAAATGCACTCGGCAAAGGCCTCGGATTCCGGTAGTGCCGCACATGACCTTATGGCGCGCCAGCGGAGAGGGTGTCAAATAGCTATTTGTTGGCACTAATGGTGTTAAATAGCACTATCGTGTATATATATAAAGTTCTGGGCTTCTAATAACTAGAAGAAGTCTTAGCCCAACGGTGTCATCCGGTCCAGCCGCATCAGACCTGGACATCTAAAAGCATCCCGATTTGTCAGGGATTAGGTTTTTAACGACGACGGCAGTTTCCGAGGCATGCGAGCGACAGTAGGGCCCCCATGGTGGATGAGTGGTGCTACCGAGGCAGCGGGCGAGCGATGGCGACCTCGAGGGTGAGCGATGGCAGGGCCCCGAGGCATGCGAGTGGTGGCGACCCCAAGGCGAAGTGAGCGACGGTGGGCCCCGAGGCGACCGAGCGGCGATGACCCTGAGCCCCGAGGCGGGCGACCGGTGGAGATCCCGATGAGTGAGCGATGCCGGCGCCCCATGAGGTGATGTCGTCTCCAGTGTCGGTTGCCACGCTTGGCTCGGGTGGCTCTCGGTGGCGACAGCATTCACGCGGGACGAGGGCTACGAGGGTCGCCTGTATACACGGCGGTTCGGACGTCCTTCCATGACCAATCCTTTGATCCGGTGGCCTCAGCGGACATCCTCCGGCGACAAACTCCTCAATCCTTTGTTTATGCATACTGTTGGTCACTTGTTCTCAATGCTTCGGCTTAAGAACAATGCAACACAAGTGTTAATAGTAAAGACCTTCGTCCTTCGAAGCATTATCTTCCCTTGGGATATAATGATCTTCAGACGAAGGTTATGAAGGACATACCTTCATCATCTCAGTATAAAATAATGAAAGTAGGAGCATATGAACACGAAAAATAACATGAATAATCATATGATATTATTAGCATATTTTTATTATATCATCATGAATAAACATGAGCAATATTGAATTATATTTATACCTTTGGCTTGACAGAAGGTGAGAATCCAAGTGTGACGTGCGAATGAATACATGACAGCGTGAACAGTCCGGTGTTACTGTTCATCTATTTACAGGCACAGGACGCAGCCTATGTAAAATTACATCCATGCCCTTGAAATTTACTATTTACTTAAGGACAATCTATCGAGGACTAGATGGCCTTTTCCTCTTTAAGTCGGTTTCATTTTCTATTGCTGAGCCGAAGCTTTTCCACGAGTAGCTTCAGAACTGGTTCATCCTTCTCCCAGACTACGCTTTTCATATTGTGTATAGCTTCATTCCGAGGCTGAAGGTCCCTGTGAATGTATTATACTTGGAAAACATGTTAGTTGTGTTTTTGAGGACCTTCGGAGATGAAGGCCCCCAACAGTAGCCCCTTGCAGTATTAATTTATTTTAATAACGAATTCAGACTGCAACGTGAACGAAGGCCTTAAGCCGAAGGTCCGAAAAAAACACCTTCCCTTCGGTAGAATAGCGAAAGTCAATGACAAACAGGGCCCGCCAAATTGCAAAGCGCTAGGCGTATAAATAGGAACCCACAGCGGCAGCATTTGATGCGCCATTTCTGCTGCATGCGTTATTTTCTCAAATTTTAATTCTCGCTTAACAACCCTCGCCTGATTTTCGAGCTTTGGTTTAAGGACTTGTTTCCTCCATGTCTGAGGAGAAGAAGATGACTTCGGAGAAGAAGCTGACTGAGGAGAAAAAGATATCTGAGGAGAAGAAGCTGTATGAAGAGAAGAAAGTTGCAGATCCTTTTATTGCTAGGTTTTTTGAGTCTATGGCGAAAACGAATATAGAAAAAATTACTAAGGAGATAATGTGAGGGTTTGTCTGAAGATTCTGATGACAGTGATAGTTATGATGTGGAAAGTGGAGATGAAGATTCTGAGGACCGGCCCTGGCGGCCAAGCTATACCATCTTCGGTAAATCGACCATTAAACAAAGTCATGTTGATGCCATGAGAGGGAGATAGTTTGCGATATGTCTATTGTGAGGGTCGGAGGAGATAGCACTGCCCCTGCTCCTGAAGAGAATGAAGTTGTTATTTACTGAAGCTTCTTGAAGGCGGGCCTTCGGTTCCCGTTGAGCAAATTTGTGGTTGAAGTGTTAAAGATATTCCAGATCTTTCTTCATCGATTACCCCCGAAGCTATAATTAGGATGGGGATGTTTGTCTTGGCTGTAAGAAGCCAGGGGCTGGAGCAGAGCGTGAAGTGCTTTTGCAATATGCATGAGCTATTATTTGAGACGAAGGCTACCGGCAAAGAACAATACCACAACAACTTTGGTTGTTACGGATTCATTGCCTGCCCTAATGCAAGCTACCTAGTGCCAACAAATCAGAAAAGATGGCCTGGGGCCTGGATGGAGGAGAGGTTCGATCTAATTGAAAGGGAGGATATCAAGGAAATCATCTAGCGCCCCATCTGGTCTCGTTTCGGCCTCCGAAGGCCGAAGGTGGCTATTGAAGGTGACGTCGAAGCATGCCAGAAGGCCCTTTAGCAATGTTTGTGCCTTCATTGGCACAAGAGATATAATCCAAGAGCACATAGCCTATAGGGTGTGGCCACTTGTGAATAGCTAGGAAATGCCAAAGGAGACTACTGCTGAATCCAGTGAAGGTGGCTTAGTTCGATTAAAATATACCTTCAGATTCAGGGACAAGTTTCATGAACCAAATGATGATTGGTTGAATGCATTGAAGCTACCAGCGACGAGCTGCTTGGGACATATTCGAAGGCCGAAGATGACGCCTTGTCCGCAGCCTTCGGGGGTCGGGCAAGAAAAGATTGAACAGGGTGTTTGATGCAATTGGCTTCGTATACCCTGATTATCACTACCCATTACGAAGGCAAGGAAAGAAGAGAAAAACTGCCACTTTCGTCCACTACCGCTGTGTCGAAGGGCAAGAAGATGAAGGTTCTGACCCATCGACCGTGATATATTGAACCGGCTATAGTGCCTGAATTTGATGAAGGGACCTCTTCAACTACCGAAGCAAAACCAGCTGCTCCCACCATGCAGAGCGCTGAAGGATCTATTGTAGTGCCGAAAGTGCCTACAGCCGGGCCAGCCGAAGCCAAGGATGATGTGGTCGAAGAGCCTAAATATGAAAAAACAGTGATAATGTCAGAAATTCTGATCCCACCAGCAGAGGCAGAATTGCCGAAAGTGCAAAAGGCTCCTGCCGTAACTCCCAAGAGGAGGAGGATGGCCAGCGTGCTAGACACTATGATGGAGACCACAAAGGCTTTGAGCCCTACTCCTATTAAGAAAATTGCCGAAGCTGTCGAAGTCCAGGCCGAAGCTGGGCCTTCAGTGCTCATTAAGACGAAGGCTTCCGCGCCTGAAGATAAAGCTGAGCAACAAACTTCAGATACCGTCATATTAGCGGGGCAAGATAAGATAGAAAAAGCAAAATCTCCTGCCCCCGAAGCTCTGGCTGAAGATGTTGATTATATTATTCGACATGCTTCGGGAAAAAAATTATCAAAGAAGAGATCTTAGAAGCCAGACACTATGCTCAGAAACTAAAATATCCGAAGGGAGCCATAGTGTTCAATGGCACTAACGAAGATGATTTCCTGTACTGTCTCCCGGACAACAAAGAAATATTTGTATGTCGGGAGATACGCAAAAGTATGGGATTTCCAAAACTTGAAGAAGGCCTTTCGGCCATGTCGAAGGATGATCTTGATGATAGCCTTGCATACAATAGTATAAAGGTACAAAGGCTATTGACTTTAAAGTTTTAAATGAAATATTTCATTGACATGCTTAATTCTTTCTTTTTCTTTTAGGGCTTAATTCTTAGTAATGCTTTGAGGGCTCAAAAAAGCGCTAAAGACGAAAGTTGTACGATAGCTCTCAGTAACCTTCACTCAGAAGTAATTGAGCTGAGAAATGAAGGTTTGGAGAAAGACAAAATTTTAATCTCATTGCTGAGTAAAATGAAAGAAGACGAAGCTAAATACAATGCTTAGGCTGAAGTGCAAAAAGCCGAGGTTGAAGATCTTCGGAAACAACTAGCTGAAGCCAAAGAAAATTGCGAAGTTGCAAAGGCCATCCAAGAAATAAGTGAAATGGTGGAAGGCCAGGCTTGAGAAGAATATTGAGGAGTGAAAAGGAAATAGGGTCAAACCATTTCCTAAATATAATTTTGGTGGTTGAGTGCCCAACACAAATAATTGGACTAACTAGTTGCTCTAGATTATATGTTCTACAGGTGCCAAAGGTTCAACACAAACCAATAAAAAGAATAAGTTAGGGTTCAAAGGAAAAGGAGCACAAGAAACCGAAGGCTATCCTGGTCTAGCGCACCGGACAGTGTCCGGTGCACCAGGGGACCGTACACTCCAAACTCCTCAGCTTCGGGTTTCTGGAGAGCCCACTCCGCTATAATTCACCGGACTGTCTGGTGTGCCATGCGGAGCAACGGCTACTGCGCCAATGTCGTCTGCAAAAGGTGAACAGTCCGTGAACAGTGCCGGTGAACAGTGCGTGAACAGTTCGCACAGAGTCAGAGCAGCGCTAGAAGGTGCACCGGCCAGTGAATAGTGCCTGTCTGGTGCGGCACCGGACTGTCCGGTGCCCCAAGAAGTCAGAGCTCCAACGATCAAAAACCGTCAGAACCCTAACGGTTGGGTGACGTGGCTAGCGCACCGGACAGTGTCTGGTGGCGCACCAGACTGTCCGGTGCGCCCATCGACAGCAGCCCTCCCCAACGGCTGTTTTGGTGGTTGGGCTATAAATACCCCCAACCACCACCATTCAAGGCATCCAAGTTTCCAGCAATTTGCATTCAATACAAGAGCTCTAGACTTCACTCCAAGACACAAAACAAAAGATCAAATCCTCTCCATGTCCCAAACCCATTCCAAAGACTTACTAGCTTGTGAGAGAGAGACATTTGTGTTCATTTGAGTTCTTATCGCTTGGATCTGACCCGTTTGATTGAGAAGAAAAGCTCACTCGGTCTAAGTGATCGTTTGAGAGAGGGAAAGGGTTGAAAGAGACCCGGTCTTTGTGACCACCTCAACGGGGAGTAGGTTTGCAAGAACCGAACCTCGGTAAAACAAATCACCGTGTCATCCGCTTCATTTGTCTTTGATTTGTTTTTCACCCACTCTCGCGGACTCGGATTTTATTCTAACGCTAACCCCAGCTTGTAGTTGTGCTTAAAGTTTGTAAATTTCAGATTCCGCCTATTCACCCCCTCTAGGCGACTTTCAATTGGTATCAGAGTATGGTACTTCATTAGAGCCTAACCGCTCGAAGTAATGTTGGGAGATCACGCCAAGAAGGAGGTCGTGACCGGCGAGAAGCCCGCCATAAGCCACGGGAAGGCTCCATCGAGGGAGTCCGGCAACAAGGTGAAGGGATCCCCTTCACATGCCAAGTCGCATCGAAGTGGCGACAAGAAAAGAAGATGAAGAAGGTGGTCTACTACGAGACTGATTCTTCGTCGCCATCCACCTCCGGCTCTGACGCGCCGTCCATCACTTCTAAGCGCCATGAGCGCAAGAAGTTTAGTATGATCCCCCTACGTTACCCTCGCATTTCGAAACGCACTCCTTTACTTTCCGTCTCACTAGGCAAACCACTGGTTTTAACGGTGAAGATTATTGTATGTGGAGTGATAAAATGAGGCATCATCTAACCTCACTCCACAAAGTCGCCCAAATCAAGCACTTTGATTCCCAAGCAACTACTATACTCTCGCCTCCCTATGTCGAGAGGAGTATAATAAGGTGCAAGGGTTGAAAAGTGCCAAGGAGATTTGGGATGTACTAAAGACCTCGCACAAAGGAGATGAGGTGACCAAGATCACCAAGTGGGAGATGATCGAGGGAGAGCTCGGTCGATTCGTCCTCAACCAAGGAGAGGAGCCACAAGCTATATACAACCGGCTCAAAACCTTGGTGAACCAAGTGCGCAACCTCGGGAGCACCAAATGGGATGACCATGAAATGGTCAAGGTTATTCTAAGATCACTTGTTTTTCACAATCCTACTCAAGTTCAATTAATTCGTGGTGATCCTAGATATAAGCTAATGTCTCCCGAGGAAGTTATAGGAAAGTTTGTGAGGTTTGAGTTGATGATCAAAGGCTCCAAACAAATCATCGAGCAAGGCGCCACCTCCACACCCGAGGTGCAACCCGTCGCATTCAAAGCGACGGAAGAAAAGAAAGAAGAGTCTACATCAAGTAGGCTCCCCATCGATGCCTCCAAGCTCGACAATGAGGAGATGGCGCTCATCATCAAGAGTTTCCGCCAAATCCTCAAGCAAAGGAGGGGAAAAGATTACAAGCCTCGCTCCAAGAAAGTTTGCTACAAATGTGGTAAGCCCGGTCATTTTATTGCTAAATGTCCATTATCTAGTGATAGTGACAGGGGCGATGACAAGAAGGGAAAGAGGAGGGAAAAGAAGAGATACTACAAGAAGAAGGGCGGCGATACCCATGTATGTCGGGAGCGGGACTCCGATAAGAGCTCCACCGACTCCTCCTCCGACGAGGACGCCGCCAACATCGCCGTCAACAAGGGTCTCCTCTTCCCCAACGTCGGCCACAAGTGCCTCATGGCAAAGGATGGCAAAAAGAAGAAGGTAAAATCTAGAGCCTCTACAAAATATACAACATCTAGTGATGAGGCTAGTTCTAGTGATGATGAAGATGATTTGCTTGCTCTTTTTGCCAACTTAAACATGCAACAAAAAGAAAAATTGAATGAATTGATAGGAGCCATTCATGAGAAGGATGAACTCTTGGATAGCCAAGAGGAATTCCTTATTAAGGAAAATAAGAAGCATGTTAAGGTGAAAAATGCTTATGCTCAGGAGATAGAAAAATGTGAAAAATTAACTAGTGAGCTTAGCATTTGCCATGACACCATTTCCAACCTTAGAGCCGAGAATGCTAGTTTTATTGCTAAGGTTGAGAAGTTAAATGCTTGTGATGATTCAATTACCAATCTTAGAAATGATAATGCTAGTTTGATTGCTAAGATTGATAAATTGAATGCCTCACTTTCTAGCCTTAAAATTGAGAATGAAAATTAATTTCTAAGGCAAAAGATTTAAATGTTTGTAATGATGTTATTTCCAATCTTAGAAATGAAAATGCATGTTACATGCTAAGATTGATGAATTAAATGTTTGCAAACCCTCTACTTCTACTGTTGAGCATATTTCTATTTGCACTAGATGTAGAGATATTAATGTTGATGCTATCCATGATCACCTAGCTTTAATTAAACAACAAAATGATCACATAGCTCAACTTAGTGCTAAAATTAATGAGCTAGATGATGAAGAGGCTCTATGCGTCGCGCTAAGGAACATGTCCATTAGGGATGTGTGTCCTAAGGAATCCGAAGAGCCTCCACAAGCACAAGATCAACCATCATCTTCCATACAAGCATCTCCACCAACTAAAGATGAGGAACAGGCTCAAGATGATGAAGAAGAAGATCAAGAAGATGAGCCACCTCAAGGAGAAGGCAATGATCAAGGGGGAGATGAAGAAAATCAAGACAAAGAAGATGATCAGGAAATACAGGGTCAAAGACCGCCACACCCAAGAGTCCACCAAGCGATTCAAAGAGATCACCCCGTGAACACCATCCTCGGCGATATTCAAAAGGGGGTAACCACTCGATCTCGATTCGCACATTTTGTGAGCATTACTCTTTTGTCTCCTCTATTGAGCCATACAGGGTAGAGGATGCACTAAGAGATTCGGATTAGGTGCTGGCAATGCAAGAGGAGCTCAACAACTTCACGAGGAATGAGGTATGGCATTTAGTTCCACGTCCTAATCAAAATGTTGTAGGTACCAAGTGGGTATTCCGCAACAAGCAAGATGAGCATGGTGTGGTGACAAGGAAGAAAGCACGACTTGTGGCCAAGGGCTATTCACAAGTCGAAGGTTTGGATTTCGGTGAAACCTATGCACCCGTAGCTAGGCTTGAGTCAATTCGTATATTACTTGCCTATGCTACTTACCATGGCTTTAAGCTTTATCAAATGGACGTGAAGAGTGCCTTCCTCAATGGACCAATCAAGGAAGAGGTCTATGTTGAGAAACCTCCCAGCTTTGAGGATAGTGAGTATTCTAACCATGTGTATAAACTCTCAAAGGCGCTTTATGGGCTCAAGCAAGCCCCAAGAGCATGGTATGAATGCCTAAGAGATTTTCTTATCACTAATGGCTTCAAAGTCGGCAAAGTCGATCCTACTCTCTTTACCAAAACTATTGCAAAAGATTTATGTGTATGCCAAATTTATGTTGATAATATCATATTTGGGTCTACTAACAAATCTACATGTGAAGAGTTTAGTAGGATCATGATTCAAAAATTTGAGATGTCTATGATGGGGGAGTTGAAGTATTTCCTAGGATTTCAAGTCAAGCAACTCCAAGAGGGGACCTTCATCAGCCAAACAAAGTACATTCAAGACATACTTACCAAGTTTGGAATGAAGGATGCCAAGCCCATCAAGACACCCATGGGAACCAATGGGCATCTCGACCTCGACACGGGAGGTAAATCCGTAGATCAAAAGGTATACCAGTCGATGATAGGATCTTTACTCTATTTATGTGCATCTTGACCGGATATTATGCTTTCTGTATGCATGTGTGCATGGTTCCAAGCCGATCCTAAGGAAATTCACCTTAGGGCCGTGAAAAGAATCTTGAGATATTTAGTTTATACTCCTAAGTTTGGTCTTTGGTACCACAAGGGATCCTATTTTGATTTATTAGGATATTCAGATGTTGATTGGGCAGGGTGTAAAATTGATAGGAAGAGCACATCAGGGACTTGTCAGTTTCTGGGGAGATCCCTGGTGTCTTAGGCTTCAAAGAAACAAAACTCAGTAGCTCTTTCTACCGCCGAAGCCAAGTATATTGCCGCAGGCCATTGTTGTGCGCAATTACTTTGGATGAGGCAAACCCTCAGGGACTATGGGTCTATGGCTACAAATTTAGCAAAGTCCCTCTCCTATGTGATAATGAGAGTGCAATCCGCATGGCGGATAATCTCGTTGAACACAGCCACACTAAGCACATAGCCATTCGGTATCACTTTTTGAGAGATCACCAACAAAGGGGGATATCGAGATAGCCTATATTAACACCAAAGAACAATTAGCCGATATCTTTACCAAGCCATTAGATGAGAAAACCTTTACCAAACTTAGGAATGAGCTAAATATTCTTGATTCTAGGAATTTTGATTGATACTTTGCACACATATTTCATTTATATACCTTTGATCATATCTTTTTATGTCTATGACTAATGGGTTTTCAAGTATATTCTTATGCTTAGTCATAGAATTGAAAGGGAAATGGAGTATTTGGCAAAGACGACGCTTCCACTCAACTCTATCGGTATTATTTCTTCTTTGTCGGTATTCCACCATCTCTCCACATTGGTATAATCTTTCACTCATATATTGTTTGCCAAAGGGGGAGAGAGTTTAAAAAAGGGGGGCTCACAAAGTCTCCGTTTTTGGCGATTCTTGCCAAAGGGGGAGAGAGTATTAGTCCAAAGCAAAAGGACCGCACCACACCTAATTTTTATTTGTGTTTTGAAAATTTTATTGGTATTAGTATCTTTCAAATTGGTATTCCTCTAATGAAAGTATCTCAATTGGTATATCCCAAAACCCTCCTGAAAGCTAAGAGGAGAATTTCATTTAGGGGGAGTTTTGTTTAAGTCAAAGGAAAAGCATTTGAAACAGGAGGAGAAAATTTCAAATCTTGAAAATGCTTCTTTCAATCTTATTTATACACCTTTGACTATTTGCAAAAGGAATTTGAAAAGAATTTTCCAAAGAATTTGCAAAAACAAAACTAGTGGTGCAAGAGTGGTCCAAAATGTTAAAATAAGAAGAAAGCAATCCATGCATATCCAATGAAAGTATAAATTGGTTTAATTCCAAGCAACCTTTGCACTTACCTTATGCAAACTAGTTCAATTCTACACTTATATATTTGCTTTGGTTTGTGTTGGCATCAATCACCAAAAAGGGGGAGATTGAAAGGGAAATAGGGTCAAACCATTTCTTAAATATAATTTTGGTGGTTGAGTGCCCAACACAAATAATTGGACTAACTAGTTTGCTCTAGATTATATGTTCTACAGGTGCCAAAGGTTCAACACAAACCAATAAAAAGAACAAGTTAGGGTTCAAAAGAAAAGGAGCAAAAGAAACTGAAGGCTGTCCTGGTCTGGTGCACCGGACTGTCCGGTGTGCCACCAGAAAAATGTCTCGTGCACCACCGGACAGTGTCCGGTGCACCAGGGACCGTACACTTCAAACTCCTCAGCTTCGGGTTTCTGGAGAGCCACTCCGCTATAATTCACCGGACTGTCCGGTGTGCCATGCGGAGCAACGGCTACTGCGCCAACGGTCGTCTGCAAAAGGTGAACAGTGCGTGAACAGTGCGCGGACAGTTCGCGCAGAGTCAGAGCAGCGCCAGAAGGCGCACCAGACAGTGCACAGTGCCTGTCCGGTGCAGCACCAGACTGTCCGGTGCCCTAAGAAGTCAGAGCTCCAACGGTCGAAACCAACAGAACCCTAACGGTTGGGTGACGTGGCTGGCGCACCGGACAGTGTCCGATGGCGCACCGGACTGTCCGGTGCGCCCATCAACAGCAGCCCTCTCCAACGGCTGTTTTGGTGGTTGGGGCTATAAATACCCCAACCACCACCATTCAAGGCATCCAAGTTTCCAGCAATTTGCATTCAATACAAGAGCTCTAGACTTCACTCTAAGACACAAAACAAAAGATCAAATCCTCTCCAAGTCCCAAACTCATTCCAAAGACTTAGTGGATTGTGAGAGAGAGAGAGACATTTGTGTTCATTTGAGTTCTTGTCGCTTGGATCACTTTTCTTCTTCCTCTATTCTTGTTCTCAAGACACTTGTAGTCAAAGCAAGAGACACCAAGTTGTGGTGGTCCTTGTAGGGTTCTAAGTGACCCGTTTGATTGAGATGAAAAGCTCACTCGATCTAAGTGATCGTTTGAGAGAGGGAAAGGGTTGAAAGAGACCCGGTCTTTGTGACCACCTCAACGGGGAGTAGGTTTGCAAGAACCGAACCTCGATAAAACAAATCACCATGTCATTCGCTTCATTTGTCTTTGATTTGTTTTTCACCCACTCTCGCGGACTCGGATTTTATTCTAACGCTAACCCTGGCTTGTAGTTGTGCTTAAAGTTTGTAAATTTCAGATTCCGCCTATTCACCCCCCTCTAGGCGACTTTCAAGGAGCTTCGTGAATCCAAGGAAAGGTGCTTCGAAAAATCCTTGGATTGCGTGAAAAATTTGAAAAGTAGCTTTGCAAGGTAGGTGCCTACTCTTCTGAGGAGAACTTCATTCGAGGCGACCCCGAAGGCGTTATCGAGTGGATAAGTGGGGAATCCGAAGCTTTCAAGGAGATCCTGAGCGATCGTGTGGACATTTGTGCTTTCTCTAGCGCTTGAGGGATTGCAGCTATCCTGGAGAAAGCTGGCTGTGATCATGTTAAAGCTGCTGCTGAATCTGAAGCTGCCTTCTCCATAGACAACATAAAGGATCCCTCGACCAAAGCTACTTCAGTGGGCAGAAAATTTTATTCTGATATCTGGGTGAATGGTGACCGAGAATTGGCCAGTGAAATCATAAGTAAGAATGAAAAAGACACCCATGATGCCCGAGAAGAAGCTAGGCGAGCTGAAGAAGCTGCTGAACACGAAAGGCGTATAGGTACTGTTTTTGAATTTCAGCTTCGGTACTTACTTTGTGTCTTTGAACTAATAGTTTATCTATTACAGCTGAGCTATCACCGTTACCGGAGCCGTACATTCCCCTGGCTGATCCAGAGTTGAAGGAAGCATTAGATATAATAGGCATTGCTACTTCCAAAATGGACGAAGTTGTTGATAAACTTTTGAACAAAGTCGCAGAAAAAGTCCTCAAAGAAGAGTAGACTTTTTGTAAAAATATTTTGTAATATTTGATGTATGAAACAATTTGAGGGAAGATTAAGTTTCTGTTGTAACACAACTATGTATCATTTGATGTATGGAACAATGAATGGAATATATAAGTTGTTGTAACTTATTTCTTTGCGATGCATGAAATTTACACACATACCGTTTTTTGAGCCTTCGGCGAAAAAACACCTTCCCTTCTTTTCATGCTTCGAAAAGAAAGAAACCCCTTCTCGGACAGATAAAGTTGTCACCTGAAGTTTGCTTCGTGCCTTAGCATATTTTCATTCAACAAAGTGTTGCCAAAGATTTGCTTCGTATCTTAGCATATTTTCATTCAACGAAGTGTTACCGAAGGTTTGCTTTGTATTCAATCATTCTGTTGATGCGATATGATGTATGATGTGATGTTGTGCTAAATGATGCAATGCTATGATGCAATGTGATGATGATGTTTGAAAACCCACTCATACACCCATACTGGAATACGGAAGACTTTGCATCCCCTTAGGAACGCCTTTTGAGTCTTTAAGCTCTGCATCCCCTTAGGAACGACTTTTGAGCTTCTTCACCTTCTATTTCGGTGGTATAAGTTCTGCATCCCCTTAGGAACGACTTTTGAACTTCTTTGCCTTATATTTCGGCGGTATTTGGCTCTGCATTCCCTTTGGAACGACTTTTGAGCAGAAAACTTACTCTGCGTTCCATTAGGAACGACTTCTTGTAGCTTCGTCAATTTTTGGCTCTGCATTCCCTTAGGAACAACTTTTGAGTAGAAAACTTACTCTGTGCCCCTTTAGGAATGACTTTTTGTAACTTTGTCAATTTTTGGCTCTGCATTCCCTTAGGAACGACTTTTGAGCTTCGGAATTTACTCCGCTTTCTCAAAAACATCTTTCGAGCTTCGAAAATCCATGAGGGGGATATAGGCACAATTATTACATGGAATTTGAAATTAAGTTCTCCATTACTTTTTTCTTGCACACAAAAAATAAAATGGCATAAAGATAAAGATACACTAACAGTAGGATATTCCTTAGTATATATGCTTCGATTCTGGTACAGTGCTATTGACTGTACGAGCTTCGGACTCCTCCCTAAAGTCACGCTGCTGTTGGGTGTGTTGATGCCCTTCTGGCTACTAGCTTCGGGCGTGAGTGGGTGGCAATGGTGGTGGTAGTGGGAGCTGGGGACAGGAAGCTTGTGAATGACTTGTCGAAGCAACAGAGGTTGCAGGTTGGTTACCCACGTATTCTGGTATATAGGGAGAGTAGCACGAAGCAATATGTAAGACCTGCTTCGGCTGATTTTGCCGCGCCTCTGCTTCGGCAATCTCCTTCTATTTCTGAATGGTGACCTGGCAGGTTCTTGTAGGGTGGCCCTTGTCTTCACCATAGAATAGACAATAGAGCTTTCTAGGCTGATCCCCGTACCTTCCTCTGAAGCCCCTGTCGCTTCTGCCACTTGAGGCTGGTGGCCTGAAAGAGCTTTGTTGTTGCCCTGAAGATTGTGAGCTATGCTGTGGCCTTTGAAGCTGGCTTCCTCTGTCATCACTCTGACTGGAGTTGTGAATTGATCTGACATGCCTAGGGTGAATTCTTCCTCCGAAGCCCCTAGTCATCTCAGAAAACCTATAAGCTTCTTCCCTTCTCTGGCGGAAATCATTATCAGCCCAGATGTACTCATCCATCTTCTGAAGAAGCTTCTTCAGGGTCTGATGAGGTTTCCGGGCAAAATATTGAGCCGTAGGTCCTGGCCGAAGCCCTTTGATCATGGCCTCAATGACAATTTCATTGGGCACTGTGGGCGCTTGTGCTCTCAGGTGTAAGAACCTTCGGACATACGCCTGAAGGTATTCTTCGTGGTCTTGGGTGCACTGGAACAAAGCTTGAGCAGTAACCGGCTTCGTCTGAAACCCTTGGAAACTGGTGATCAGCATGTCCTTTAGCTTCTGCCAAGATGTGATTGTTCCTGGCCGAAGAGAGGAAAACCAGGTTTACGCAACATTCTTGACTGCCATGACAAAGGATTTCGGCATGACTGTGGTATTGCCCCCATATGAAGATATGGTTGCTTTGTAGCTCATCAGAAACTGCTTCGGATCTGAGTGCCCATCATACATGGGGAGCTGGGGTGGCTTGTATGATGGGGGCCATGGGGTAGCCTGCAGTTCTGCTGACAGAGGAGAAGCATCATCAAAAGCAAAATTTCCATGATGGAAATCATCATACCATTCATCATCATCATAGGAATTATCCTGACGAAGCTCTCTACGTTGAGGTCTTCGGTCCTGGTCATCTTGGGTGTGATGATGCATTTCCTTAGCGGCCTCGTCGATCTTCTTCTGAAGATCAGCAAGACGAAGCATCTTCTCCTTCTTCCTTTGGACATGCTGATTGATTACTTCGAGGTCCCTAATTTCTTGGTCCAACTCCTCCTCCTGAGGGGTTGGACTTGTAGCCTTCCTCTTTTGACTTCTAGCTTCGCGTAGTGTTTCTTGGTTGATGTCCAGTGGCTGCAATGCAGCCCCTAGCGTTGAAGCTTTCTTCGGCGGCATGACGAATGTCACAGCTTGCCGAAGGTGGTCGAATGAGTTCACCGGAGGTGGGCGCTAATGTTGGTCACTTGTTCTCAAATGCTTCGGCTTAAGAACAAGGCAACACAAGTGTTAATAGTTAAAGACCTTCGTCCTTTGAAGCATTATCTTCCCTTGGGATATAATGATCTTTAGACGAAGGTTATGAAGGACATACCTTCATCATCTTAGTATAAAATAATGAAAGTAGGAGCATATGAAACACGAAAAATAACATGAATAATCATATGATATTATTAGCATATTTTTATTATATCATCATGAATAAACATGAGCAATATTGAATTACATTTATACCTTTGGCTTGACAGAAGGTGAGAATCCAAGTGTGACGTGCGAATGAATACATGACAGCGTGAACAGTACGGTGTTATTGTTCATCTATTTATAGGCACAGGACGCAGCCTATGTAAAATTACATCCATGCCCTTGATATTTACTATTGACTTAAGGACAATCTATTGAGGACTAGATGGCCTTTTCCTCTTTAAGTCGGTTTCATTTTCTATTGCTGAGCCGAAGCTTTTCCACGAGTAGCTTCGGAATTGGTTCATCCGTCTCCAGATCGCGCTTTTCATATTGTGTACAGCTTCATTCCAAGGCCGAAGGTCCCTGTGAATGTATTATGCTTGGAAAACATGTTAGTTGTGTTTTTGAGGACCTTTGGAAGATGAAGGCCCCCAACACATACTGTTGTTGGTTGAGCCCATACTAGGTTTTTTCATTAATCATATGTACGGTGTAGGTATATATGCAAGTTTCTATAATGATTTATTCTTTGCGAGATATTAGCTATCCAATTTTTTGTATGTATGCTGTGGGAACAAAAATGTCATTGAAAATTTGTGCGTATGCAATGGAAACTCACACGACATGCCATAATTTTTGGATCTGCATAAAAATAGGAACCACATGCATGTGCCTAGTGGTTGCCATATTTTTCAAATCTGATATAAAAATAGGACCGCGTTTATGCATCTGATGGGGGATGTGCCTGAATGCATGTTCCTGGTAAAGGGACGATATAAAATCGTGTACATATTTTTACGTCACTTTGTATACATCTTTATGCCAACATCAAGATGTTTTCAACAGCTTTCATATTGGACCATTATTTACGCTCATAACAACAGATTTTTTCGCAAGTGAAGGTTTTTATGCTCGAACATGGAGATGCATCCCAGTGAACCCCACGCCAGATTTTTATGCAGTGTATAAAATTATATAAATATCTACACCATGTAGCATAATTAGTATCAGTATATATTAAAACCGGTTCTAACGAGCTTAACTGCATGGTTGTTGGAGATCCTATATTTATGGAGAAAATAAATCATTTAAATAAGATTTTTTTTTGTTTCCATGCATGCCAATTCATTTTCTTTCATCACACATTCCTGTCATCCCAAATTTATGCGCATGCAGTAGGAAACAGATTTTTATGCAGTGTACTGAATTACATAAATATCTACGCCGTGTAGCTTAATTATTATCAGTATATATCATAAACTGGTTCTAACGAGCCTATCTACATGATTGTTGGAGCAATCCTATATTTATAAAAGCCATCCATTTTTGCGCGCATGCTGTGAAAACGAAAATATCATCCAAAATTTGCGTACATACAATGAAAACTCCACGATCTGCCATAATTATTAGATCTACCGTAATATAATCTACATGCATGCGTTGGCGCGTGTGGACGTGGTCCAATGGGTGGGCGGGGTTTTTATGCTACTCTATGAACTATTTAAGCTATTTCTATGAACTATTTACGCTATTTGCGTAAAAAATAGAACCACAATTTATGGTTTGCGTCCCACATGGGGGTGGGGCATTGGGTGTTGGACCGGGGGTTAGACTAACGCGCATTCAAATTATTAGCAAACAAAAATCATTGTCCAAATGTAAATAAAATCAAGCACTTTATTCAAATTTTTAATTTACTCTTTACTAAGTTTAGCAACTAGTAATGTATTATTTAATTGATGTAGTTGAGGTGTTACAGTTTACCTCAAACAAAGAGGGGGAGGGATTCCATTTTTGTTGTGGTTGATAGGTTCAGCAAGATGGCTCATTTTATTTCATGCCATAAAAGCGACGATGCTTCACACATTGCTGAATTATTTTGCAGGGAAGTTGTGCGGCTCTATGGTGTACCATGGACAATTGTATCTGATCGTGACACCAAGTTCTTAAGCTACTTTTGGAAGACCTTGTGGGGAAAGCTTGGGACCATATTGTTGTTTTCTACAACATGTCATCCACAAACTGATGGGCAAACTGAAGTTGTCAATCGAACACTTTCAACTTTGTTGAGAGCTGTCCTAAAGAAGAATCTAAAATTATGGGAAGAAAGTCTACCACATGTGGAATTTGCTTACAACATGGCAGTTCATTCAAACACTAAATTTTGTCCATTTGAAATTGTATATGGGTACAAACCCACTGCTCCTATCGATCTTTTGCCATTGCCTATGCAGGAACAAGTGAAATTTGATGCAAGCTAGCATGCCAAATATGTCAAGAAAATTTGGGAACCAGCTCGAGCCAACATAAACAAGATGATGAAGATGTATGAGAAGCATGCAAATAAAGGCCGCAAGAAGGTGTTGTTTGAACCTAGAGATTTGGTTTGGGTTCATCTCCGAAAGGATCGTTTTCCTGAAAAACACAAATGCAAGCTTCAACCACGAGTTGATGGTCCATTCAAAGCACTTCAAAGGATCAATGATAATGCCTAGGAGATTGATCTGCCAAGTGCTTATGGTGTTAGTAAGAGTTTCAATGTCTTTGATCTCTCTCCATTCATGGGTCTATTAGAGTCAAAGATGACTACTTTTCAAGAGGGGGAGGATGATGAGGACATCCCAAGCAACACCACCGGTGACTCAAGTGACCAACTAAACAACACATTTTAAGTACCATTCGCAAGAAATCGAGCTAACAAAATACATGATCAAGTGAACTCTAACCTAAGTTATTTGTCACATTATGATTTGGATGTACTTCCCACTTCCTTTTTCTAATTGAACATAGGTGCATTGGAGTGATAATGAGGACATCCCAAGCAACACCACTGGTCACTCAAATGACCAACTAAATAACACATTTCAAGGACCAATCACAAGAAATCGAGCTAAGAAAATACATGATTAGGTGAACGCTAACCTAAGTTATTTATCACATTATGATTTGGATGTACTTCCCACTTCCTTTTCTCTAGAACTTAGGTGTGTTGGATTTGAAGAAGGAAAAGAAGAAACACGTGCTACTAGAATAGCACGTATCACTAAAAGCAGCACATGGCAGATTAGAGTGGCAGATTGGAGCACCTAAAGATAACATCATAACTTTTTATTCCCGAAGGTTATGAGAGTCCACAAGTACTTGTTGAAAAGGTCTCTAAGTCCGCTTTCCAACGCAACAAATGGCACACCTTTTGGACTTCGCAATCAAGACTTATGACCGTTTTAGTGGAGATTGCATAGGAGGTGAAAAGTCTACGTGAGTTTCCAATGAAACATTATATAAACTAATAACTTCAGGAATTCGAAGGGGTTTGTTCATACCTTCAATGTATCCGTGCACACCCAGCTCAAAGGGATGTTCCTAGTATAAATACCTATTGTATCTTTGCGTTAAGGATCCTTTTGATGATTTAAAAAACCAATACACTATATTGCATCTAGGAGGCCTGAGACTTGAGAGTCTTACACCGTTGTTCTTGCGAGTTCTTTGGACTTGTGAGAGATCTCTTCGAGATCCCCAAGTTCATGTTGTAGGCGTTTGAGCCTTTTATGTGGATTAGTCCCGGAGGTCGAGTTGAAGTCCAAAGGGTTTTGACTTCTCCTTTCCCCGTCGCTTGGTCGCCTCCAACCTTTACAGGTTAAAGCTAGTTATCCTTTTTGTTAGCAGCTAGTTGCCCTTGTAATTGTTGCTAGTTACCTTGGTGAAGATCGTACTGCTGTGAAGATCGGGCACCACTCAACTTATTTTCCTATCAATGTTAATGCCATCAAAGTGAGATTGCTTATGGGTATCTCGCATGTCCCTCTTGATCTAGCGTCGGCTCAATGTTAGTTAAGCCAAAAAGGTTCTTAATGAGCCACCGACTTTGATACCAATTGAAAGAAGTGTGGACACCTAAGAGGGGGGGGGGTAAATTAGTACTTTTATTTCTCGTGCTCTAAACTAGGCCAATAATTAGTCTCTTAAACAAAACATATGCGGATAACCAAGCAAGCTAGTGTAACCTAGGTTCTAATCCTATCAACTAGCATATAATCTAAGCTAGGAAAGGTAAATCACAACCAAAGGAAGAAATGTAAATGTGGAATTTTAAGAGTGGTACAGAATACAAGCTCTCGTTGATGTGACAATATTTTTATTGAGGTATCAAGAACCACGCAAGGTTCTTCCTAATCCTCATTGGTGCTCCGCACAAAGGGAAGCCCACGCGAAGCACTTTGGACAGGTAACTCCGATGATAGCCACGAGCCTTTTTCTCGTGTAAGTGGTGCTCCGCTTCCGGCTTCTCTCGGATGCTTCATGCCGTGTTCACTATCGACCTTCCAACCAAAATGTCGCGGGCTACGTCCTCTTCAATACACGGTGACACCCACACCACAAACGTGGTTGATGTGGTACAAATTCGCGCAAGAGCCGAGGGCGTTGAGGGTTGTCTAACCTCATTCAATCAACTAGGACTAAACCTAGAGCAAGTGCTATGAAGCAGTCTAACTAATCTAAGCACTTCACAAAGCTGCTACGATAATCACCGAGTGATTATATTATGTACTTCGGTGTTTGGAGCTAAGGAATGATGTCTCAACACTATATCAATGTTTCTTGGCTCTCCACACTCTTAAATGACTGATTCAGTGGGTATATGTAGAGCCCCAAGTCTAAGAGATCCATTAGAAGGTGTAGACTTTTTATGAATCTCACCGGACCAGTCCAATGCACCGTCTGTGTTACACCAGACTTGTCCGACGCACCTCCACGTTAGCTAGCCATTGCTGCTCTGACAGATTCTCTACGCCACTCTAGAGTTCTAGTGCACCGTCGGACTGGTCCGGTGCCCGCATGTCAGATAGCCGTTGGAACTAGCCGTTGCCGATCGTTGAGCATTTGGTCCGTTGGCTGTCGGTGCATCACCGGATTGGTCTAGTGTGGCAGGCTCAGTATTGTTGTAGAATATATATCTGTGTACTCGGTTTAGCGTGCCACTAGTGTTGCTCTGGACTGGTCCTGTCGGCGTTTCGGACCCAGGGGGTCCCTAGACCGACGAGTAAATTTGTCGCTGCGTGCCCCTGCCAGATGGGTTGGTGCGAGATGGAACACAAGTGGGGGAATGAGCCTTGTATTATCCTGCACTAGGGTGCTTGTAGTAGGGGTTACAAGCGTTGCGAGAGAGCGAGGGCAACAGGGAGCGAGTAGGAGAGAGCGAGAGAGAGAGAGGGTCCGACCCCTGCTCGTCTTCTCCCGCCGTGCGTCTACTCGTCTCTCCTGCCGTGCGTTTGGATGTTCGTATGTTCGTATGCTCGTCCCTTCATCCTCCCCCCGTCCCCCCTCCCGTGTGGGGCCCTGGACACCCCCTTTTATAGACGTAAGGAGATGCCCAGCTGTACAAAAGGGTGTAGCTAGGAGCTAACGTGGCTGGTAGGGAAGTGCCCTGAGCCCTGTACAGATAACAACGTGGCCGTCGGGGGGACGTCTCGATTCCTGTAGAGGTAGTAACGTGGCCGTCGGAGAAGTGCCTTGAGCCCTGTAGCAGTACAGCTGTCGGTGCTGTATGGATCCTGCTGACGTCTCCTTGCTTCCGTAGGGGGCTTGAGAACCACCAACGTCATGGTTGCGTGCGGGAAACCACCATCGCATGTTATCGGGGCTAGATGGGACGTCGGTCTTGTTCTTTCATAGCCTGAGCTAGCTAGGAGTAGGGTAATGATGCATCCCTTGTGGCGCGGTTGATCCGAGCCTGAGGTCCGGCGAGGCGGCGACTCCTCTGTGGTCGAGGCTGGGGCCGAGGCCCAGGGTCGGGCGAGGATGTGACTCTTCCCGAGGCCGAGGTCGAGGCCGAGCCCTGGGGTCAGGTGAGGCAGAGATCTCCTCCCGAGGCCGAGGCCGAGGCCGAGCCCCGGGGTCGTGCGAGGCGGAGCTTCCTGTTGCGCCCGAGGCTTATCTTGACTATTGTCGGTTTTGACCGGGTGGTTGGCACAACAGCCAAAGCGGGGCAGGCGGCGCTGTTTTCCTGTCTGATCAGTCAGTGAAAGGGTGAAGTGACTACGGTCACTTCGACCTTGCCGACTGAGGCGCGCATGTCAGGATAAGGTGTCAGGCGATCCCAGCATTAAATGCGCATGCGATACGGTCGGCTGGTAAGGCGATTTGGCCAAGGTCGCTTGCACGACAAGGCTTGCCTTTGGCTAAGCCGAGGGCGCGCTCACTGCCTGAGGAGACCCTCGGGCGAGACGAGAACTCATCTGGGACCACTGTTCCGCTCGAGGCCAGGCTCAGGCGAGGCAAGGCCGAGTCCCTTGGTAGACGAAGCTTTGACTTTGACTCGAACTATAAGCCTTCATGGTTTGCTCTGAAGGTGTTTTCCAACCGTGATTAGGAGTGTTGGGGGTACCCCTAATTTCGGTACCCGACAGTAGCCCCCGAGCCTCGAGGGGAGTGATGATGCTCGCTTCGAGGTTCTGCCGCATTCTTGGTGAGGGGATTGGCCTTTCTCGGTTATACTTTGTTCCGACGGGTGCGCGCGAGCGCACCCACCGGGTGTAGCCCCCGAGGCCTTGGAGGAGTGGTTTGACTCCTCTGAGGTCTTAACGCTTTTCGTGATGCCTTGGCCGGTCCTGGCGTTCCCTCATGCGGCCTGACCGTAGCCCGGGTGCATGATCAGGTTCCGAGTTTTTAAAGCTGGTTTGTTGACGCTGTCAACAATTTGGCCGTAGCCGGGTGCGGGAGCAGCCCCCGAGCCTCTGCACGGAGCGAGAGGATGATCAAGGACTGTCTCGACTTTTATTATACGCCCCTTCGTCGCCTTTCCGCAAGGAGGAAGGGGGAAAGCGCCATGTTACCCTCGGAGGGCACCGATCATGGCGTTTCTGGTGAGTTGCTAACGGGTGATCCGAGTGGACGCCCGTGCCCCATTCGTTGAGGGTCGGCTAGTGGCCCAGAGGCGCGCTCCAAAAGTACCTGCAGGTGATTCACTGGACCCGGACCTTTTTCGACAGGGTCCAAGGGCTCGATGCCTCCCTCCGGTGGGATTCCATTACGAGTCGTTCCCGCTGGTCTCGGAAATGTCCTAGGGTACCTCGGGAGCGTAGCCCGAGCCTCGGCCATGTATCGAACGTACCCAGGGTCATCCCTCACTCTGCGTGTTCTAGGGCGGATGTCGAACCCTTTCGAGGGGCCAGCCTGCGAACCCCTGATCAGTAGTGGGTGCGGAGCCCGAGCGCTCTGGGGCGGCTGTCGAACCCTTTCGAGGGGCCAGCCTTCAAACCCCTGATCAGTAATGGGCGCGGAGCCCGGGTGCTCTGGGGCGGCTGTCGAACCCTTCCGAGGGGCCAGCCTTCGAACCCCTGATCAGTAGGAGGTCTTGGGGGCCTGTTTCCTTCGCGGGGAAGGATCCTTTCCGAAATATCCCCCTTCCCAGTCCCTGTGGCAAGAGAGAGAGGAAACGGAAAAGGATATGAATTCAAAGGTCGTGGCGCACCTTTTTTGACGCGACCATTATGGCAGAGGTGAAACGTCGCTCGCTTCGCCTGCCAATGGTGTCGCTGGCTCTGCCAAGGAGTTAATACGACGGGACGGGTGATTCGCGAGGCGTCTGTTGCGCGTGCGCGGGCCGTTCGAGGAACGGGGCACGGGCGCATCGTTCTTACGCCGTGGGAGAGGGCTCCCCCGCTGCTTCAGGAAAAGACGCGAGCCTGGGGGTGATCTGACCGCTGCTTCCGCCCGTCTGTTGCAGCAGTTATTGCCGGTCTGCTTTTGGCCACATCAACTGCCGTGCCTACCCCCGTGGCTGACTGACCCGTGACCGCTGCACCCAATTGGCACTGTTGGGTCACGCGTGGGGCCGCCTCGAGTCGCGGCACTAGTTCAGCAGTCGAGAAGACGCAGCATCAACGCAGGTGGCGGTGCAGTTTCCTCGCACGTAGTGACCGTCGCGCCGGTTGCATGGTAGGTGGGACCGGGTCTTCGTGCTGGTCCATCAGAAGTGACGAAGCCAAAAGGGTGCATAACCATGGTGCAGTTGCATGCTCCCTGAGTGGCGGCTCGCCCTTTCGTCCGCTAGTTCCGGCGAGGATGAGGGAACGCTTATAACCGCCGGGCAGTTACGTGCTCTACGTGCGGCGGTTCGCCTCCTTCGCGTTTCGGGTCAGCTCGCACGACGTGTGGGGCCCAACTCCCGGGTCGTAGGGGGAGAACCCTGGAGCACGTCGGTGGAGACTTTGCCCGTGACGCTAAGGGGTGCAAGTGAGGAGATCTGCCTATAAAAGGGGATCGACCCCCCGGGCAGTGGCCATGCCTTCGTTCTCCCCTCATGTGTTGCGCCCTTCCACCTTTCGAGCCCCCAGATGGGGCGCACCGGCATCGCCTTGCTCTTGCTGTCGTTGGAGGAGCGCGGCCTCGTGGAGATTGGCGCTCTTCAGTCATCGCTCGGCTTCAAGGATTTTCGTCATGCAGCCCGGCTGCATTCCCTCACCAATGGTCAGTTTGGTGGGGAGAAGCAAGCCGGACTGCGACCTCCGCCCCGCCCTCAGCTTCAAGGATCTTCGTCATCCGGGCTGAGGTGGAGGAGCGCACAGAGTGGGGGGTCGCCTCCGCGTGGGTCGGTGACCCTTTTCTTCCCCCAGCGTTCGGGGGAGAAGGGCATCCTCCAGCCCTGCGGAGGCGTCCTCCAGCCATGCGGGGGAAGGCGAACTGCTGCTCCCTGGCTAGGGTGCAGCTTTCCATCCTCCACCTGGGCGGTGGTCATGCCGCGCGCGGGCTGGCCACGTCCAGGCCCTCCTTGCCCCGTCGGCCGCACCGGGGGGTCGCTCAGCACGTCGTACGCTGCGAGGGCGGTACTCGTGTTCTGGGACGGCCTCGGCGAGGACGGGAGTGAGGACCTGCCGATGCGCTTTGGGGCGGCTGCTGTTCGCCAGCGCGGTGTTGGTGGGCGGGTGGCCGCTGTCGTCGGTGCTAAGGTGGTGGTAGCTAGAGGAGGTTGTCTCTGCCGACGAGATTGTCAGCACCACCCATGGCCGGACCTCCGACTCTTCGGCCTCAACGGCTTGTCCTCGCACCTCGTGTGGGGACGTGGGCGAGGGCCCTTTCACAGCAGCGTCTGTCCTGAGGTCATCGCAGCTGCTGTTCAGCGGCCCGAGGTGGAGGTCGTTGTCTCTACTGCTACAGAGGTCGTCGGCGAACCGCTTGGAGTTTGTTATCCCGCGGGCCCCCTGGTGTGGAGGTTGTTCATACCCGCGGGATTGGAACCTGAGTCCCGTTTGTAGGGGGAATATACTGGGTTTTTGCCTGAGCAAAATGTAACTGCTTCAAGGACTTAGACATTTGTTATAGGCCGGGAGAACCACCGAGGGTCCTGCCGACGTCTAAGTCTATGTAGCATAGTTACCCCAAGCATATGTATTTGTTCTTCGTGGCTGTCAAGGCCTGAACATTTGGGTATTCGAGTATAAAGCTGTGTTTCTTCCTCATTTCGAGCACTAGGACTTGCCTGTCGGTGGCCGAACCACTTAACCGAGTGTGAGTTGCCTTGCACGGAAGGTGACGAGTGAGGTATCCGTATCCCGGAGGCGTAGGAGTCCCTTGGCTCAGTCGGCCTTGCCGCTTAAAGCCTCTCTTGCTTGGTTTTAGAACCTTCGGCTGCTCTGCGATGAGCCAAAGCTGAAGGCAGCAGTGGCGTGGACAGAGGCGATGTTGGCTCGGACAGAGGCTTTCTAGGCGCGGGAGCAGGTGGCTTCCCAGGCCGAGAAGGTGCAGCAGCAGTAGCTGGGGTTTGGCCAGATCACCCGCGAGCAGGGCCAATCCCGGAGCCAAGCCGCCGAGGCCGTGAGCCGGGCTAAGATCCTCGGAGGACGGCTGGCTGGGGCTTCGGAGCAGCTGGCCGAGGTGCCTGCTCACATGGTCGTCTGAGGCTGGGCCAGATTCCGCCGAGGGTGGAAACGACGCCGAGAGTGCCGCTCCTCCCCCTGTTGATGTTTGAGCCTGCATGAACAGTTCGTCTGAAGTATGCGTATGTTTTTTGTAGCCACCGAGGCCTAAACATATTTAACGTTCAGATTATAAAGCTGTGTTTTCTTTCCTCTTGTTTCGAGCATTTAGGACTTGTTCGTCGGTAGCAGAATCGCATTATCCAAGCGAGAGTTACTTTTCGCGGAAGGTGATGAGTGAGGTATCCGTATCCCAGAGGCGTAGGAGTCCCTCGGCTCGGTCGGCCTTGCCGCTTACGTGTACTCTCGTCGTTTTTAGGGCCCTGCTATCGACATAGTCGAAAGCACGAAAGTTGTTTCAGTAGAAAACTTTTTTGAAGAAAATTTTGACGCAGAGGGGGTTCCCCCCTTCTAGCCCCCGAGGGAGGGTCGGGCTTGGCCGAGGCAAGGCTGACCCTCCCTTGACGGATAGACTTTATTTGCGCGTGTAAAAACGAGGAACATGAACGTCTTGAAACATTTTAAGGGAAGAAGCAACGTAGCTGTTCGATGTTCCAAGCGTTGTTGTAGACCTCGCCTTGATCGTTGGCCAGCTTGTATGTTTCGGGCTTCAGGATTTTGGCGATGATGAACGGCCCCTCCTAGGGAGGAGTAAGCTTGTGACGCCCTCGGGCGTCTTGTCGCAGCCGAAGCACCAAGTCTCCCACTTGGAAGCCTCAGGGCCGAACCCTTCAGGCGTGGTAGCGTCGCAGAGACTGCTAATACCGCGCCGAGTGTAGTATGGCGACGTCCCGAGCCTCTTTGAGCTGGTCCAGCGAGTCCTCTCGGCTGATCTGGTTGCTTCGGTCGTCGTACGCCTTCGTCCTCGGGAACCGTATTCTAAGTTTGTGGGGAGGATGGCCTTGGCCCCACAGACTAGAAAGAACGGCGTGAAGCCCGTGGCCCGGCTCGGCGTCGTCCTCAGACTCCAGACCACCGAGGGTAGCTCCTTCATCCACCGCTTGCCAAACTTGTTGAGGTCGTTGTAGATCCTCGGTTTTAGTCCCTGCAAAATCATACCATTGGCACGCTCCACCTGCCCATTCATCATGGGGTGAGCTACGGCGGCCCAGTCCACACGGATGTGGTGGTCCTCGCAGAATTCCAGGAACTTTTCCCGGTGAACTGCGTGCCGTTGTCGGTGATGATGGCATTTGGGACTCCAAAGCGATGGATGATATTGGTGAAGAACGCCACTGCCTGCTCAGACCTGATACTGGTTAAGGGTCGGACCTCGATCCACTTGGAGAATTTGTCGATGGCGACCAGCAGGTGCGTGAAGCCCCCGGGTGCCTTCAGCAAGGGGCCAACGAGGTCTAGACCCCACACAGCAAACGACCAAGTGATAGGTATCGTCTGCAGGGCCTGAGCGGGCAGGTGTGTCTGCTTTGCGTAGATTTGACACCCCCGGTAGGAGCGTACAATCCTAGTGGCATCGGCCACCACGGTTGGCCAGTAGAAACCTTGTCGGAAGGCATTTCCCACGAGGGCTCGAGGTGCTGCATGGTGGCCACAAGCCCCCGAGTCTATTTCTTGTAACAGCTCTTGTCCTTGGGCGATGGGGATGCATCACTGGAGGATGCCCGAGGGACTGCGGTGATAGAGCTCCTTTTCATCACCCAGCAAAATGAACGACTTGGTGCGCTGAGCCAGTCACCGAGCTTCGGCCTTGTCGAGGGGCAGCTCTCCCCGGAGGAGATATTGCAGGTACGGGGTCTGCCAGTTCGGGACAGGTGTGACCCCATTCCGCTCCTCTTCGACACGTAGGGCCTCACCCTCGGTGGCCGAGGGCACCTCGGGCTCGGCCGAGGCTTCCTCGGGCGTGTCGTCGATCTTGACGGAGGGTTGATGTATATCCTTGGAGAAGACGTCCGGGGGAACCGTTGTCCGCCCCGAGGCTATTTTAGCCAGCTCATCCGCAGTCTCATTGAATCGCCGGGCGACGTGGTTGAGTTCCAGCCCGTAGAACTTGTCCTCTAGGCGCCGAACTTCGTCGCAGTAGGCCTCCATCTTCTGATTGTAGCAGTGGGAGTTCTTCATGACTTGGTCAATGACAAGCTGCGAGTCACCACGAGCGTCGAGGCGCCGAACCCCTAGCTCGACGACGATGTTCAGCCCATTAACCAATGCTTCATACTCGGCCACGTTGTTTGACGCCAGAAAATGAAGGCGGATCACGTAGCGAAGATGTTTTCCGAGGGGTGAGATGAAGAGCAAGCCCGCGCCTGCTCCGGTTTTCATCAGCGACCCGTCGAAGTACATGGTCCAAAGCTCGGTTTGGATTGGAGTCGTCGGTAACTGGGTGTCAGTCCGCTCAGCCAGGAAGTCGGCCAAGACATGGGATTTTATGGCCTTCCGAGGGGCGAATGAAAGTGTTTCGCCCATGAGTTCCAATGCCCATTTTGCTATCCTACCCAAGGCCTCTCGGGACTGGATGATCTCTCCTAGAGGAAAGGATGACACCACAGTCACCGGGTGAGACTCGAAGTAGTGTCGCAACTTCTACCGTGTCAGAATCACCGTGTAGAGCAGCTTCTGGATCTGCGGGTAGCGGACTTTGGTCTCGGATAGCACTTTGCTGATGAAGTAGACTGGCCTCTAGACGAGCAGTGTATGCCCTTCTTGTCATCTCTCGACTACGACCGCGGCGCTGACCACCTGGGTGGTTGCGGCTACGTAGATCAAGAGGGCTTCTCCCGCAGCAGGGGGCACCAAGATGGGTGCATTTGTAAGGAGTGCCTTTAAGTTTCCGAGGGCTTCCTCGGCCTCGAGGGTCCAAGTGAAGCGCTCAGTCTTCCTTAAGAGGCGGTACAGGGGCAATCCTTTTTCGCCAAGGCGTGAGATGAAACGGCTCAGAGCCGCAAGGCACCCCATGACCCTCTGTACTCCTTTCAAATCTTTTATCGGTCCCATGTTGGTGATGGCCGCGATTTTCTCCGGGTTGGCCTCTATGCCCCGCTCGAAGACGATGAACCCTAGGAGCATGCCTCGGGGGACTCCGAAGACACACTTCTCGGGGTCGAGTTTCACGCCTTTAGCTCTCAGACACTTGAATGTCGTTTCAAGGTCAGAGAGGAGGTCGGAGGCTTTCTTCGTCTTGACAACGATGTCATCGACGTAAGCCTCGACCGTTCTGCCGATGTGTTGTCCGAACACATGGTTCATGCACCTCTGGTAGGTGGCACCTGCATTCCTCAAACCAAATGGCATTGTAGTGTAACAATACATGCCAAAAGGTGTGATAAAAGAAGTCGTGAGCTGGTCGGACTCTTTCATCTTGATTTGGTGATAGCCTGAGTAGGCATCAAGGAATGACAGGGTTTCGCACCCAGTAGTGGAGTCCACAATTTGATCGATGCGAGGCAGAGGGTAGGGAACCTTCGGACATGCTTTGTTTAGACCAGTGTAGTCTACGCACATCCTCCACTTCCCATCCTTTTTCTTTACAAGAACAGGGTTAGCTAACCATTCGGGATGGAATACCTCTTTGACAAACCCTGCCATGAGTAGCTTGTGGATCTCCTCGCCTATGGCCCTGCGCTTTTCTTCGTCAAAACGGCGCAGGGTCTGCTTCACGGGTCGAGCTCCAGCTCTGATGTCCAGTGAGTGCTCGGCGACATCCCTTGGTATGCCTGCCATGAGTAACTTAGATGTTTGCACGAAGAAAGTCGACGAGCACTGCTTCCTATTTGGGGTCGAGCTCGGAGCCGATCCGGACTGTCTTGCTGGCGTCGTTGCTGGGGTCGAGAGAGACAGACTTGACCACCTCGACTGGTTCAAAGTTGCCGACGTGTCGCTTCACGTCGGGCGCCTCCTTGGAGAGGCGTTCCAAGTCAGCGATGAGGGCCTCGGACTCGGCAAGGGCCTCAGCGTACTCCACGCATTCCATGTCGCATTCGTACGTGTGGCGGTACGTGGATCCGATGGTGATGATCCCGTTGGGGCCCGGCATCTTGAGCTTGAGGTAGATGTAGTTGGGGACAGCCATGAACTTGGCATAGCACAGCCTTCCCAACACCACATGGTAGGTTCCTCGGAACCCGACCACCTCGAAGGTGAGGGTTTCCTTTCGGAAGTTGGAGGGAGTTCCAAAGCAGACGGGCAAGTCAATCCGTCCGAGGGGCAGGATACGCTTTCCGGGTGCGATCCCGTGGAAGGGTGCCGCACCGGCCCGGACCTCGGACCGATCAACCCCCAAGAGTTCCAGGGTCTCGGCGTAGATGATGTTGAGGTTGCTGCCTCCGTCCATGAGGACCCTGGAGAGCCTAACGTTGCCGATGATCGGATCGACGACGAGCGGGTACCTCCCTGGGCTTGGCACGAAGTCGGGGTGGTCGCCTCGGTCGAAGGTGATAGGCTTGTCAGACCAGTCTAGGTAGACTGGTGCTACCACCTTTACCGAGCAGACCTCCCGGCACTCCTACTTGCGGTGCCGAGCCGAGGCGTTCGCCACCTGCCCGCCGTAAATCATGAAGCAGTTGTGGATCTCAAGGAACTCCTCTTCCCTGCCGCCCTCCTTCTTGTTGTTGCCTTGGCCCTTGCCATCTTCCGTCGGGGGCCCGGCCTTATGGAAGTAGCGCTAGAGCATGACACATTCTCAAGGGTGTGCTTGACGGGACCCTGGTGATAGGGGCACAACTCCTTAAGCATCTTGTCAAACGCGTCGGCCCCTCCAGGGGGCTTCCGAGGATTCCTGGGCTCGGCAGCGGCGATGAGATTCGCGTCAGCGGCGTTGCGCTTTGCTTGCGCCTTCTTCTTGGCCTTCTTCTTCGTGCCACGCTGGGCGGACGCCTCGGGGGCGTCTTCCTTCGGTTCCCCCTGAGGCTGCTTGTCTTTCCGGAAGATGGTCTCGACCGCCTCCTGACCCGAGGCGAACTTGGTGGCGATGTCCATCAATTTGCTGGCCTTGGCGGGAGTCTTGCGCCCCAGTTTGCTCACCAGGTCTTGGCAAGTGGTGCCGGCGAGGAAAGCTCCGATGACATCCGAGTCGGTGATGTTAGGGAGCTCGGTACACTGCTTCGAGAACCGCCGGATGTACTCTCGGAAAGATTCCCCAGGCTGCTGGCAGCAGCTTCGGAGATCCCATGAGTTCCCAGGGCGCACATATGTGCCCTAGAAATTTCCTGCGAAAGCCTTGACCAGGTCGTCCCAGTCGGAGATCTACGCAGGAGGCAGATGCTCCAGCCAGGCCCGGGCGGCGTCGGAGAGGAAAAGGGGTAGATTATGGATGATGAGGTTGTCATCGTCCGCCCCTCCCAACTGGCATGCCAGTCGGTAGTCTGCGAGCCACAACTCTGGCCTCGTCTCCCCCGAGTACTTGGTGATGGTAGTCGGGGCTCGGAAACGGGCGGGGAACGGCGCTCGTCGTATGGCGCAGCTGAAGACTCGCGGATCGGGTGGCTCGGGCGAGGGACTCCGATCCTCCTCGCTGTCGCAGCGTCCCCCGCGCCTGGGATGGTAGCCTCGGCGCACCTTCTCGTCGAGGCAGGCTCGATGATCGCGATGGTGACGCTCGTTGCCGAGGCGATCCCGGGCGGCAGGTGCCTCATCCCGTGTGCGCTCGAGATGGATCGAGGCCTCCCGCATGCGTCGAGAGGATGCCGCGTGATGCTCCGAGGGGTCAGCTCGCCTTCGGGAGGCGGAGCTCTCGGCTCGTCGAACTGCGGCACCTTCCAGGAGATCCTTGAGTTCGCCCTGGATAGGCCGTCCCTCGGTGGTGGATGCTCCGGCATGGTTCAAAGTAACATCGCCGCTGCAGCTAGGTCCTGGCCGGACCCGCTGACGGCCAGGGGCAGCGCTGCCCTGGCATTGTCGACGATGCGGCGCTGGACGTCCCGGGCCCGATGACAGGCTCCTCCAGCGAGTGTTCGGCCTGCCCACTCCTGTTCGATGTTCTGGCGGAGCTGCACAAGCCGCCCTGCTTCCTCGTCGACCCTGGCCTACATCTCGTGGATTTGCTCGAGCTGTGTGTCCTGACCCCGCGTAGGGACTGGGACCACAGCTAGCTCCCGCGGGATGTCAACGCGAGATGCGGGCCCAGGGGGATCGTCAACCTCCGGCATACCAAGGTGGTTGCCTTCGTTGTGATCTCCCTGATCGACGTGGAAACATTCGTGTAACACCCCTGGTGTTACTGTAACTAAAACTTGAGCATGGCATCATAAGCATTGACATTGTATATATTTGATACACCTAGAATGCATTCACTAGGCAAAATTTTCAAACAAGTTGTATTGTTTAAGTGTTTTTGCAAATAGAACCCTGGATAGGAAACTTAACCCTAAATAGGGATTAAAGGGGTAAAACTTAACCCAAATTGAGAAAACCTAAAGGCTTTAGGGTAATAGTTATAAAATATCCCCAAAAACAAAGTTGAATCACATTTATACCCCTGGAATCCCAGAAACCCTAATTGGAACCCTGGAAAACCCTAAAACCAAACCCTAGGGGCCTATGTGCAAAATTAGTCCACTTTTGGACTAAAGTGCAAAAACCAAGTCAAATAAGTTTCTTAAGTCCTTTGGTTCACAAATGTGTGGACTTGAAAGCCAAATGTTGAGTTTTGGACTTAAATGCAAAATGGACCTCAATTTGGTTTTATTCTAAGTCTGAAATTTCAGAGTTTTGTCTCAACTTTGGAGCCCTATATCTTTTAAAATATAGGGTTTTTGCCCAAAGTGACCACAACAAGTTTGTAGACCAATTAAAGGATAACAATTTTGCTGAAGAGAGCAAGCAATGTTCTTGGGAGAAATTTGGAGATAATTAGGGTTGAAGTTGGACTGTCAGGTTGTTTAAGTTCTGAACTTCAGACTAGCAGTGCAACTGCAAGCACTTTGGGCATGAATTAATGCATGATCGAGCAAGTATTTGCCTAGGAGTGCTATACCAAGATTATAGCTGGATGCTAGGGCTACGACTTTGCTAAAGAGTGTCGATCATGTTGATATATAAAATCAAGAGAAAATCTGCCGTAAATCCTGGCTGTCAGATGACTGAAGAACAAACGCCATGGTACAGTGATCTGCTATAGATCAGAACGCCAGCTCGGACAGCTCGACGCCGGTGACCCCTCCGCCGTGATTCGCGTCGCCGACTTTCAGATTCGTGTGCGGGGGGGAATGATAACGCTGCGGGGTAAGAATCCTCGCCGGCGGTGAGCTGGAGGTCACTCCGGTGACATCATCGTGGCTTCCTTATCCCCTTTGCGGCCGGGCAGATTAACACGCCGGTAACTACCGCCTCCCGGCCGTGCGCCGCGTGGCCTAGCTTTTCTACCGCGTCGCCGTGACTCCCTTGGGCCATCCCATCATCGCCGGGGAGGTTGCCACGCCGTTAGCCACGAATTCGCGTACGCCAGTGCTTTCTTCCACGTCCGACTGCCGCGCGTCCTTCGTAAAATTCCCGGCCACCGCTCGCTCCTTCTATAAATTGAGCACCCAGGTAGTTGCGCTAGGTAATTGCGAAGCCAACGCACCCACTCCCACTCGTAATCGTTCATCCGAGCTTTGGAATTTCCCATTCGCCCCAACTCCATTCTCCGCCACCGTGAAACAAGCTTCACCATCGCCAGCCCTTTCTCTGGTCAGTCCAACCCTCCCTCTGCTTCGTTTAAGTCTCTTCACGTGTCTGCGATGCTTACTGACCCGTCCAATTGGGCTAGGAGTCCACTGACCGTCGGGAACGCATGGATCTTTGATTCATCCGCGCGCTCTCCGTGGCCAGACCAAACTAGTTCACCGATTGTGCAATTAACTTAGGGAAATCGATAGTTGGGGCGTGAATTCGGTTTCAACCGAAGAAGGGCGTCAGTCTTTTCCCCAATCGACCGGCCTGCTAGCTCGCCGAAGCTCCTCCGCGCGCTGCCGTCGTCGAGGACTTCACCGTGCGAAGGAATAGAAACAGGAGGGCTATTTTGTAATCTGTCAGCGACACGACGAAACAGTAAAGGAACTTATCTCCAGATAGCTGAGAACCCGAGGTCTTTTCTGCATAGATGCCAGCGCGGGCGCGGGCGCGCCCCGTTTTCTCTGAGGATTGGGCTGTATGGGCTACTTCTGGCCCAATACTATTCACGAGTTTTCTTTTTTTTTCCCTCCCGAGTCAAAACAATTATAAAAAAATGTAGAAAAATGGTAAAATTGTGAAACCAATTTTCCTAGGTTTCTTATTTTCCCTAGAATTTAATAAAAATAGCTTTGTGATTTTTAGGTTAAATAAGGAATTTTAAGGCATTTAAAGTAGTTCAAAGTAGTAGTTTTGGATTTTTAAAAGATGAATTGTAATCCCAAAAATGCTCAAAATTTTTATATGAGCTCCTCATATTATTTAGAAGCCTTGGGTAGAGTTTGGGTTGATTTGGACCTTGTTTGATCACCAAACCCCAAAACACACCCCCTGCCCTATGAACTCCTTTACTAACTCCGGAAACCCTAGGTTCTCGGAGTACCGTGAAGGAAAGTTGTACTCAAGACTTAGATAATAAGTTTATATTATCTTTGCACCCTCATGAGCATCCCATGGCATCCATTCTTAAACATATGTATGGTTATGATTAGAACGAGAAGAAGAAGAGGAAATCACCGAAGAAAGGACACCACCACCCTCGGATTCTCAAGCAGGCAACTGCTTCTACTTTGATATTTGCGGATCCGAGCCAGACTCACCTGTTAACAAAGGCAAGCCCCGGTGCATTTGCCACCCCCCTTGTGTTTTAAATCTTTCTCACTTGTTTGATGCACTAGGTGATAGGTGTTGATTGCTAAAACAATTCCTGCATTACTTTCCTTGGAATTTGATTACCTTCCTTGATACCCTGTTTTACAAAAGGTTTTGTTATGCTTAGTATTGCTCTAGCAAAACAAAAGGATTTGTTTTACAAAAGATGTTTGGCAAAGTGGGAGGGATGTTTTCAAAATAAAACTTGATGGTGAATCTGTCAAAGGCCTTGATGGATTCAACATTGGAAAAGATGTACCTCTGCCAGGTACCAACCTTTGGGGTTAATGATTAAGCTGAGACCGGGCGGGTGACTTGCACGAGAAAGAGAGTCTCGGTGTAGTGTCTCCGTCTGAGTCGATTAAGGGTCGTCTCGATGTAAGCCTGCTGACCGAGGACCCTTTAACTGGTCACATGCCTCGTCATGGGTAAGCCTTGCCTTGGGCAGACTAAGGCCAGAATAAGATAACACGAAATGGGCGTGGAGCGGTGGCGAGAGTAGCGTGTACCCTCTGTGGCAAGAGGCTGGACGGTGGTGTATCTGTGCTCTCGGTTTGCGTGAACCTGATCTGGTCTTAAGAAACCCGGTGGCGGGTTGACATATGCAAGGGTTAAGTGCTACATATGTCGTGTGATCGGAGATCCTCAGCTGAGTGTAATTGATTCGGATCGCCGTACCTCCGCGGTTATGGAGACTTGGCCACTGACTTACACGTAGCAATCCAGTGAAGATGAAGGGTTGATAAGAAAATTGGCTAGTGCAGGTAAAGTGATTGAACTAGGGTAGAAAGAACTCTAGCTGCAGGTAATGTTACTTAACCTGACAATAAAATTGGATTTTAAGGATCCACCCGTAGTAAGCTTTTCTGCAAAACAGAGTCTTTGATTCTTGATAAGCCACTCCTTGAATCCCTCTAGCCAGCATACCCTTGAGAGTCTTTTCCTTAGTCGGGTAAGACTTGCTGAGTAATTCCATACTCAGGGTTTATCCCCTTGTTGTTTTTAGGTGAGGAAGCAGCAGAGTTCTGTTGCTTCTGTACCAAGGTGGTTCCTAATGAAGATAAGCAAGAGTGAAGTGCGGGAGGAAAGGATCCTCCATTAAGACTTCTTGTGTAATAACTATCGGGAGGAGTTTTTACCTCCCTTGGTATATGTAATAATATTACTCTGCACTCGATATATTTTCCTGGTCTGTAATAAACAACATGATCTTACTTTTTAATAAATGTAAGTTATGTAATCGCTTCCGCATTTCTTTATCTCCGATGTTCTGTAATATCTGCAAGACGGGTGAAACGTTCCTGGAAAGGTAAGGAAAGATACCGAGCTTGTCAAGTAGTTCAGGGGCACCTATAGGGTTGTCTGAGGTCCGTTGGACAAGGACAACTGTAGGTGGGCCTAATTACTTGGGAGGTTCCGTCACAGCTGGTATCGGAGCGTAGCCCTTCTTGACAGATATTATGTGGCGTCTTCAAAAGGATTTTCTAAGACTTATCTAGAAAATTGCTTCTCGTCTTACCTAAGTATTTCTGAAGAGTTCATTTCAAAGACCAGATAGGAAGAGTGCAATGTATAGAAGGTTGAATCAACTAAGGTTGATTCTGTAATTATTCATGCATCATGCTAAGAATTATACTAATAAATTTTCCCCGTTAGCAAATGCCGCAGCGTACAAGGAAAACGGCACGTAAGCATACTGGACCCATCGGTGTGCCTCGGCATCAACTTGCCCCACGAGAGCAAGAGCAAAACAGCAGTAGCGGGAGCAACGATCCTATTGGTGATCTCGAAGCTCGCGTGAATCAACTTCAAGCGGAGTTACAGCGCAGGACTAATCTATGGGTTGCGGACGGTGACCGAATCAATGATTTAAGAAGTTACATCCGCACCCTGCAAGATCAACTAGATGACCGAGATTTGGCACTTGATTGGGCAGTGCAGTCTCGTTCGGTAGCTTTAGCTAAGGAAGCAAAGGCTCGAGCACGAGTCAACGAACTTAGCGTTGCTGTTGATAACTTGCAGGTATATTGCAATACTTTACATGAAGAAGTTCATGTACTGTATTCGCAATTACACCCAAATGTCCCTGCAGATCCCGTCAGGTCTGAAGCCGGAACCTCGCACACTACGGGCGAAGCGCTTGGTGGAGAGTTAGACCTTTTTAGGCCCCCTCCTTCTTTGAGGCTGGTCGACGTATGGTCTCCCACCCCTGACGATGAAGCTACCAAGAATAAGCAGGAATAGTAGTGTAGCTTGTAAAAGTAGAAATAGTAAGTTGTATAATAGGTTGAACTTTTGTATAATGGGTAATGTGTCCTGTTATGTAAAATCGAGTCTGTATCATTACTTTTTATAGTAATGTAAAATGGAAGGTCTCTTTGGCATATTATGTTATTTCAAATGTTCTTTGCCTCAGATGCCGACCAGGACTCGGGGACAGGACGCAGCGGGAACTTCTGGGGGAAGGGATGTCACCCCAAATCCACCTCCAGTTCCTCCCACGTTGGCCGAGGCGATTGCCGCCTTGGTAAATGCCACCGCAGACAATACCCGCTTCCTTAGGGAAATGGCGGGTCAACAGCAATTCCAGCAGCAGGCAGGAAGGGGTTACCAGCAAGGCCCCCGCGAAACCACCTATCTGGACTTCTTCGAAACCCGTCCACCTCTATTCGTCAAGGCAGAGGACCCGTTGGAAGCCGACGAGTGGATACGGGTTATTGAACAAAAGTTTGGTCTTCTCCGTTGTTCAGAAACGCAGAAGCCATTATTCGCAGCACAGCAACTACGTGGCCCTGCCAGTACCTGGTGGGGAAATTTTGTGGCTATTCAACCTGTCAACCATCAAATCACCTGGGAAGAATTTAAAGCAGCCTTCCGTGAGCACTACATATCTGAAGGTGTGCTGCATATGAAACAAGAGGAATTCATGAAGCTGAAACAAGGAGGAGATACCGTCAATCAGTATCTCAACAAGTTTAATCACCTGTTGCATTATGCCATCGACCAGGTGAATACTGATTTAAAGAAAAAGAACTGCTTCATGAGGGGTCTAAATGACCGGTTGCAGAGAAAGATGGCCACATGTATAGATCTCACGTATGGAAAGGCTGTCAGCACAGCCTTATCTGTGGAAGCAAAATACGCAAGTTCTGGGAAGAACAAGGGATTCGGTGGTGAGAGGCCTAATCAGGGCCAGGCGAAGAGGCAACGGTTTGTAATCCGGCCTTCTAGCCAAAATCGCACTTTTTCTCGTCCACCTGCATTCCCTTTCAAGCAGCCAATCATTATTCGCCCCAACAATACCCCCACTCCCCCAAATCAGCCGGGTGCCCCAGGCACTCGATTCCCTGCTTTGCCCAGCTCTTCAACCGGGTGTTTCAACTGCGGCAAGTCGGGACATTTCATCAAAGACTGCCCGTATCCCAAGCAAAATCAATCCAATGCTCAGCAAGGATCTGGGAAGTCAACTCAGCCTAAGGGAAATACTGTGGGGAAGAATACAAGGAAGACGGGGCGTGTATACTACACCCAAGTGGCCACTACACCGGAAGGAGAGCCGGTGATGATGGGTACGTTTCCCGTGGCCAGTCACCCTGCAATTATTCTTTTTGATTCTGGTGCTTCACATACATTCATTAGCAAGAAATTTGTGGAGCAACATCACATTACATGCCATGAATCAAAAGAGGGATTTAAAATTCATTCACCTGGGGGACATATTTTTACTCGAGAAGTGGCCTATGAAGTGCCAGTAACAATGGTCGGACGGAACTTTCCTGCTAACATGATTGTTCTAAAAGGCCAGGATATAGATGTAATTTTGGGTATGAATTGGTTAACCCAACACAAGGCAATTCTCAACACTGAACTCAGAACCGTCAGGTTGAGCTATAATCAAGAAGAGATTCTTTTGTCTCTCCCCGTAACCAATCCAGCCAAAGCTTCTGGTAGAATATATGAAGCCATTGTACCGGAGATCAAGAACATTCCGGTAGTATGTGAGTTTCCAGATGTATTTCCGGAAGATTTGCCTGGACTGCCCCCTGAAAGAGATGTAGAATTTGTAAATGAGCTAAAGCCCGGTACGGCTCCCATCTCCCGAAGATCGTACCGTATGCCCCCTAATGAGTTGGCAGAATTGAAGATTCAATTATAAGATCTACTGAATAAGGGATTCATCCGGCCAAGCTCATCTCCATGGGGTTGCCCCGCCATTTTTGTTAAGAAGAAGGATCAAACCGTGCGAATGTGCGTGGATTATCGACCCCTGAATGAGGTCACCATCAAGAATAAGTACCCTCTTCCAAGGATCGACATCTTATTTGATCAACTGACTGGGGCGAGGGTATTTTCCAAAATTGATCTCAGGTCGGGCTATCACCAAATCCGTATTCGGCCCGAGGATATACCAAAGACCGCGTTTACTATGCGGTATGGTTTGTTTGAATATCTGGTAATGTCTTTTGGGCTAACAAATGCTCCTGCCCACTTCACCTATTTGATAACTCGGTGTTCATGCCCGAGTTGGACAAGTTTGTGGTGGTCTTCATCGACGATATCTTGATATATTCTAAAAATGAAGAGGAGCATGCTCAACATCTACGGATTGTATTGACGCGCCTGAGGGAACATCAGCTGTATGCCAAGTTCAGCAAGTGCGCGTTCTGGCTGGAGGAAATTCAATTTTTAGGGCACGTGTTATCGGCCAAAGGAATTGCGGTAGATCCTAGCAAAGTCAAAGATATTCTGGAGTGGAAACCCCCAACCACTGTTCACCAAGTCCAGAGTTTTCTTGGACTAGCTGGATATTATCGCAGGTTCATACCAGATTTTTCTAAGCTTGTGAAGCCAATCACAAGTTTATTGAAGAATGACATTAAGTTCAATTGGTCTTCTAAGTGTAATGAAGCCTTTGAGCGATTGAAGACATTATTAACCACTGCTCCGGTATTGGCTCAACCGGACATCACCAAGCCTTTTGATGTATATTGTGATGCGTCAGGCAGTGGACTCGGCTGTGTATTAATGCAAGAGGGCCGAGTAATTGCATATGCTTCAAGGCAGTTGCGCCGACATGAGGAGCATTACCCAACTCATGATCTGGAGCTAGCTGCTGTGGTTCATGCCCTAAAAATTTGGCGTCACTATCTGCTGGGAAATATCTGTCATATATATACAGATCATAAAAGCTTGAAGTACATCTTCACCCAGTCAGAATTAAATATGAGGCAAAGACGATGGCTTAAGCTTATTAAGGACTATCAACTGGAGATCCATTATCACCCAGGCAAAGCCAATGTGGTGGCAGATGCACTAAGCTGTAAGGCTTCCTGCCACTGTCTTATGGTGAAGACCTCTGACAACACTTTGTGTCAAGAGATGGAAAAGTTAAACCTGGGGATGATCCAACAAGGGACTCTGAATCAGCTAAAGCTTGAGTCAATCATTTTGCAAAAGATAATTGATGCTCAAAAGGATAATTTGGGTATGAAGCACATACGAGAGAAAATAAGGACTGGAACAGCCAAATGTTTCAAGGAAGACGATCAAGGTGTGCTATGGTTTAAAAACCGCATAGTAGTGCCAAAGAATGAAGAACTCCGCCAGCAAATTCTTGATGAAGCACATCTTAGTCGCTATTCTATTCATCCGGGAAGCACTAAGATGTATCATGATCTAAAGCAGCACTACTGGTGGACGAAGATGAAAATCGAAATTGCACGCTATGTGGCTAAGTGTGACACTTGCAGACGTGTCAAAGCCATACACATGAAAACTGCTGGTCCATTACAATCTTTGCCGATCCCAACATGGAAATGGGAAGATATAAGTATGGACTTTATCGTGGGATTGCCCAGGACTGCAAAAGGGTATGATTCTATCTGGGTCATAATTGATCGGCTTACGAAGATTGCTCACTTTTTGCCGGTCAAGACGGATTCCCCAGTTACTGTCTACACCAAATTGTACATTGCTCGTATTCTTAGTCTGCATGGTGTTCCGAAGACCATTGTGTCGGATCGTGGACCCCAATTTATAGCCAAGTTTTGGGAAGCACTTCACAAATCCTTGGGTACTAAGTTGCTCCATAGTTTGGCATATCATCCACAAACCAGTGGACAGACTGAGAGGATTAATCAAGTACTCGAAGATATGTTGCGAGCATGTGTCCTAGATTTCTCACCAAAATGGGATGAATGTTTACCTTTGGCGGAGTTTTCATACAATAATAGTTATCAAGAAAGTATCAAGATGGCACATTTTGAAGCTTTATATGGGCGATGGTGTCGAACTCCGCTAAATTGGTCTGAACCTGGAGAAAGGTATTTCTTTAGGCCTGACATAGTGAAGGAGGCCGAGGAAAAGGTTCAGAAAGTTATTCATAATCTGAAGAAAGCCCAAGCTCGGCAGAAGAGCTATGCAGACAAACGGCGAATGCCCTTGTATTTTCTTGAAGGGGACTATGTTTACTTGAAGGTTTCACCAATGAAGGGAGTATCGCGTTTCGGGATAAAAGGAAAGCTTGCACCCAGGTACATTGGTCCATTTCCTATCCTTCAAAGATATGGGCCAGTGGCGTATCGACTTCAACTTCCCGAAACATTGTCTGCTGTACATAATGTGTTCCATGTATCGCAATTGAAGAAGTGTCTTCGGGTTCCCGATCGAACCATTGAAGTGACAGATGTTGTCCTAGAACCAGATCTAACATACTCAGAACATCCTATTCGAGTTCTGGATCAAAAGGACAGGGTTACCCGGAGAAAGACTCTCAAGTTCTACAAGATACAATGGAACCAACATTCTGAGGAAGAGGCTACGTGGGAAACTCAAGACTTTTTAGATAAGAATTTCCCAGGCTTTCTAGCCTCATGTAATTTGTAAAGTGTATATAGTTATTGCAATAAAGGAGTGAACCCCCATAACACCCCTGCCTTGTACCAGAAATAAGGAAATAAAAATGTGACACATTTCCTTTTCCATTACTCACCCTAGGACTTTAATCTCGGGACGAGATTCTTTTATGGGGGGAAGGATGTAACACCCCTGGTGTTACTGTAACTAAAACTTGAGCATGGCATCATAAGCATTGGCATTGTATATGTTTGATACACCTAGAATGCATTCACTAGGCAAAATTTTCAAACAAGTTGTATTGTTTAAGTGTTTTTGCAAATAGAACCCTGGATAGGAAACTTAACCCTAAATAGGGATTAAAGGGGTAAAACTTAACCCAAATTGAGAAAACCTAAAGGCTTTAGGGTAATAGTTATAAAATATCCCCAAAAACAAAGTTGAATCACATTTATACCCCTGGAATCCCAGAAACCCTAATTGGAACCCTGGAAAACCCTAAAACCAAACCCTAGGGGCCTATGTGCAAAATTAGTCCACTTTTGGACTAAAGTGCAAAAACCAAGTCAAATAAGTTTCTTAAGTCCTTTGGTTCACAAATGTGTGGACTTGAAAGCCAAATGTTGAGTTTTGGACCTAAATGCAAAATGGACCTCAATTTGGTTTTATTCTAAGTCTGAAATTTCAGAGTTTTGGCTCAACTTTGGAGCCCTGTATCTTTTAAAATATAGGGTTTTTGCCCAAAGTGACCACAACAAGTTTGTAGACCAATTAAAGGAGAACAATTTTGCTGAAGAGAGCAAGCAATGTTCTTGGGAGAAATTTGGAGATAATTAGGGTTGAAGTTGGACTATCAGGCTGTTTAAGTTCTGAACTTCAGACTAGCAGTGCAACTGCAAGCACTTTGGGCATGAATTAATGCATGATCGAGCAAGTATTTGCCTAGGAGTGCTATACCAAGATTATAGATGGATCCTAGGGCTACGACTTTGCTAAAGAGTGTCGATCATGTTGATATATAAAATCAAGAGAAAATCTGCCCTAAATCCTGGCTGTCAGATGACTGAAGAACAAACGCCATGGTACAGTGATCTGCTATAGATCAGAACGCCAGCTCGGACAGCTCGACGTCGGTGACCCCTCCGCCGTGATTCGCGTCGCCGGCTTTCAGATTCGTGTGCGGGGGGGGGGAATGATAACGCTGCGGGGTAAGAATCCTCGCCGGCGGTGAGCTGGAGGTCACTCCGGTGACATCACCGTGGCTTCCTTATCCCCTTTGCGGCCGGGCAGATTAACACGCCGGTAACCGCCGCCTCCCGGCCGTGCGCCGCGTGGCCTAGCTTTTCTACCGCGTCGCCGTGACTCCCTTGGGCCATCCCATCATCGTCGGGGAGGTTGCCACGCCGTTAGCCACGAATTCGCGTACGCCAGTGCTTTCTTCCACCTCCGACTGCCGCGCGTCCTTCGTAAAATTCCCGGCCACCGCTCGCTCCTTCTATAAATTGAGCACCCAGGTAGTTGCGCTAGGTAATTGCGAAGCCAACGCACCCACTCCCACTCGTAATCGTTCATCCGAGCTTTGGAATTTCCCATTCGCCCCAACTCCGTTCTCCGCCATCGTGAAACAAGCTTCACCGTCGCCAGCCCTTTCTCCGGTTAGTCCAACCCTCCCTCTGCTTCGTTTAAGTCTCTTCACGTGTCTGCGATGCTTACTGACCCGTCCAATTGGGCTAGGAGTCCACTGACCGTCGGGAACGCATGGATCTTTGATTCATCCGCGCGCTCTCCGTGGCCAGACCAAACTAGTTCACCGATTGTGCAATTAACTTAGGGAAATCGATAGTTGGGGCGTGAATTCGGTTTCAACCGAAGAAGGGCGTCAGTCTTTTCCCCAATCGACCGGCCTGCTAGCTCGCCGAAGCTCCTCCGCGCGCTGCCGTCGTCGAGGACTTCACCGTGCGAAGGAATAGAAACCGGAGGGCTATTTTGTAATCTGTCAGCGACACGGCGAAACAGTAAAGGAACTTATCTCCAGATAGCTGAGAACCCGAGGTCTTTTCTGCATAGATGCCAGCGCGGGCGCGGGCGCGCCCCGTTTTCTCTGAGGATTGGACTGTATGGGCTACTTCTGGCCCAATACTATTCACGAGTTTTCTTTTTCTTTTTCCCTCCCGAGTCAAAACAATTATAAAAAATGTAGAAAAATGGTAAAATTGTGAAACCAATTTTCCTAGGTTTCTTATTTTCCCTAGAATTTAATAAAAATAGTTTTGTGATTTTTAGGTTAAATAAGGAATTTTAAGGCATTTAAAGTAGTTCAAAGTAGTAGTTTTGGATTTTTAAAAGATGAATTGTAATCCCAAAAATGCTCAAAATTTTTATATGAGCTCCTCATATTATTTAGAAGCCTTGGGTAGAGTTTGGGTTGATTTGGACCTTGTTTGATCACCAAACCCCAAAACACACCCCCTGCCCTATGAACTCCTTTACTGACTCCGGAAACCCTAGGTTCTCGGAGTACCGTGAAGGAAAGTTGTACTCAAGACTTAGATAATAAGTTTATATTATCTTTGCACCCTCATGAGCATCCCATGGCATCCATTCTTAAACATATGTATGGTTATGATTAGAACGAGAAGAAGAAGAGGAAATCACCGAAGAAAGGACACCACCACCCTCGGATTCTCAAGCAGGCAACTGCTTCTACTTTGATATTTGCGGATCCGAGCTAGACTCACCTGTTAACAAAGGCAAGCCCCGGTGCATTTGCCACCCCCTTGTGTTTTAAATCTTTCTCACTTGTTTGATGCACTAGGTGATAGGTGTTGATTGCTAAAACAATTCCTACATTACTTTCCTTGGAATTTGATTACCTTCCTTGATACCCTGTTTTACAAAAGGTTTTGTTATGCTTAGTATTGCTCTAGCAAAACAAAAGGATTTGTTTTACAAAAGATGTTTGGCAAAGTGGGAGGGATGTTTTCAAAATAAAACTTGATGGTGAATCTGTCAAAGGCCTTGATGGATTCAACATTGGAAAAGATGTACCTCTGCCAGGTACCAACCTTTGGGGTTAATGATTAAGCTGAGACCGGGCGGGTGACTTGCACGAGAAAGAGAGTCTCGGTGTAGTGTCTCCGTCTGAGTCGATTAAGGGTCGTCTCGATGTAAGCCTGCTGACCGAGGACCCTTTAACTGGTCACATGCCTCATCATGGGTAAGCCTTGCCTCGGGCAGACTAAGGCCAGAATAAGATAACACGAAATGGGCGTGGAGCGGTGGCGAGAGTAGCGTGTACCCTCCGTGGCAAGAGGCTTGACGGTGGTGTATCTGTGCTCTCGGTTTGCGTGAACCTGATCTGGTCTTAAGAAACCCGGTGGCGGGTTGACATATGCAAGGGTTAAGTGCTACATATGTCGTGTGATCGGAGATCCTCAGCTGAGTGTAATCGATTCGGATCGTCGTACCTCCGCGGTTATGGAGACTTGGCCACTGACTTACACGTAGCAATCCAGTGAAGATGAAGGGTTGATAAGAAAATTGGCTAGTGCAGGTAAAGTGATTGAACTAGGGTAGAAAGAACTCTAGCTGCAGGTAATGTTACTTAACCTGACAATAAAATTGGATTTTAAGGATCCACCCGTAGTAAGCTTTTCTGCAAAACAGAGTCTTTGATTCTTGATAAGCCACTCCTTGAATCCCTCTAGCCAGCATACCCTTGAGAGTCTTTTCCTTAGTCGGGTAAGACTTGCTGAGTAATTCCATACTCAGGGTTTATCCCCTTGTTGTTTTTAGGTGAGGAAGCAGCAGAGTTCTGTTGCTTCTGTACCAAGGTGGTTCCTAATGAAGATAAGCAAGAGTGAAGTGCGGGAGGAAAGGATCCTCCATTAAGACTTCTTGTGTAATAACTGTCGGGAGGAGTTTTTACCTCCCTTGGTATATGTAATAATATTACTCTGCACTCGATATATTTTCCTGGTCTATAATAAACAACATGATCTTACTTTTTAATAAATGTAAGTTATGTAATCACTTCCGCATTTCTTTATCTCCGATGTTCTGTAATGTCTGCAAGACGGGTGAAACGTTCTTGGAAAGGTAAGGAAAGATACCGAGCTTGTCAAGTAGTTCAGGGGCACCTATAGGGTTGTCTGAGGTCTGTTGGACAAGGACAACTGTAGGTGGGCCTAATTACTTGGGAGGTTCCGTCACAATTCGCGACTTAGGCCGTAACCCTCGTCGTCAAGGTCGCAACCATCGTCAGAACAACCGGAGAGGCAGTGGTCATATGCGGGCATGAAGTCCCGCAGGGGACCGGGATCATCGAGGCCAGAGAAATCCCAACCGAAGTCGGGGTCGTCCTCTTCCTCAGAACCCGCCGGTCCGGAGGTTGAGACGGCTGTCAGTCGGTCCTAGGTTGACCACATATGGTACCCTGGAAGGTTTGGATACGCCCTTATGAAAGCGCTCACCGCAGCGGGGTCGCTAGGTGGATCGAAGCTGAATCGAAAGGGAACAGGGTGGAATACAGACGGTACCTTTTGGTCGATGGACGGTGGTGAAGTCACGTCGGGGACGGAACGCACCGTCATCTCAGGTATGAGGGTGACGCCTAGGAGGTCCTTTGCGAGGGTGCTGGCGTCGTCAGTCTGCTTGGGGCTGGCATGTTGCGGGGAACCGGCGCTCGTCGTCGTCTCAGGGGCGAGGACAACACCCGACATGTCCCCCGGAGGAGTGTCGGTGTCGTCGACTTGATCCAGCTTGACAGCTGATAAGGTGCCGCCTTCCGCTTGGCCACGGTTGCCCTGTCTCCGTCTCCTCCGGCGAGGAGGGTGGCGGAGACGACCCCGTGGAGGGCGCCTCCGTCGGGCGAGTCGTTGACTGTCGTTGTCGTCGTGCCGCGGAGGGAGGAGTACCATGTTGTAGCTACTGTCGAGGGACATGAACTCGAGACTCCCGAAGCGGAGCGCCGTTCCGGGCTGAAGAGGTTGCTGAAGTCTACCCATCTGGAACTCAACGGGAAAGTGTTCATTAACATGCAACAGGCCCCTACCTGGCGCACCAACTGTCGGCGTTTCGGACCCGGGGGGTCCCTGGACCGACGAGTAAATTTGTCGCTGCGTGCCCCTGCCCAGATGGGCTGGTGCGAGATGGAACACAAGTGGGGGAATGAGCCTTGTATTATTCTGCACCAGGGTGCTTGTAGTAGGGGTTACAAGCATTGCGAGAGAGCGAGGGTGAGAGAGAGCGAGTAGGAGAGAGCGAGAGAGAGAGAGAGGGTCCGGCCCCTGCTCGTCTTCTTCCGCCGTGCGTCTACTCGTCTCTCCTGCCGTCCGTTCGGATGTTCGTATGTTCGTATGCTCGTCCCTTCGTCCTCCCCCCGTCCCCCCTCCCGTGTTGGGCCCTGGACACCCCCTTTTATAGACGTAAGGAGATGCCCAGCTGTACAAAAGGGTGTAGCTGGGAGCTAACGTGGCTGGTAGGGAAGTGCCCTGAGCCCTGTACAGATAACAACGTGGCCGTCGGGGGGACGTCTCGAGTCCTGTAGAGGTAGTATCGTGGCCGTCGGAGAAGTGTCTTGAGCCCTGTAGCAGTACAGTTGTCGGTGCTGTATGGATCCTGTTGACGTCTCCTTGCTTCCGTAGGGGGCTTGAGAACCACCAACGTCATGGTTGCATGCGGGAAACCACCATCGCCTGTTACCGGGGTAAGCTGGATGGGACGCCGGTCTTGTTCTTTCGTAGCCTGAGCTAGCTAGGAGTAGGGTAATGATGCATCCCTTGCGACGCGGTTGATCCAAGCCTGAGGTCGGGTGAGGCGGCGACTCCTCCATGGCCGAGGCTGGGGCCGAGGCCCAGGGTCGGGCGAGGATGTGACTCTTCCCGAGGCCGAGGTCGAGGCTGAGCCCTGGGGTCGGGCGAGGCGGAGATCTCCTCCCGAGGCCGAGGCCAAGGCCGAGCCCCAAGGTCGGGCGAGGCGGAGCTTCCTGTTGCGTCCGAGGCTTATCTTGACTGTTGTCAGTTTCGCCCGGGTGGTTGGCACAGCAGCCGGAGCGGGGCAGGCGGCGCTGTTTTCCTGTCAGATCGGTCAGTGAAAGGGTGAAGTGACTACGGTCACTTCGACCTTGCCGACTGAGGCGCGCGTGTCAGGCGATCCCAGCATTAAATGCGCATGCGATACGGTCGGCTGGTAAGGCGATTTGGCCAAGGTCGCTTGCACGACAAGGCTTGCCTTTGGCTGAGCCGAGGGCACGCTCACTGCCTGAGGAGACCCTCGGGCGAGACGAGAACTCGTCCGGGACCACTGTTTCGCCCGAGGCCAGGCTCAGGCGAGGCGAGGCCGAGTCCCTTGGTAGACGAAGCTTTGACTTTGACTCGAACTATAAGCCTTCATGGTTTGCTCTTAAGGTGTTTTCCAGCCGTGATTAGGAGTGTTGGGGGTACCCCTAATTTCGGTACCCGACAGGTCCAATACGCCAGCAGCATAGGGTTTCAGTGCACTACCAGACTGGTCTAGTGCACCCAGAAACATCCCAGTCTTAAATACTTCAAATTTCTTCACTTTAGGCTTTTCTTGTCTTGTGTCTGGAACTTTCCATGATATTGATAACTCCTCAATGAGTCTTTCAATGTCTTCCTTGAGGTGTTGATTCCTCGATGGCTTAGTCCAATAATTCACTTCGTATCACATAAACTATAAATATAAACAATAGCAAACACAGTAGTACATAGATTATGTTGATTATCAAACACCAAAACCATTTAATGAAATGGGTCATGGTCCATTTTTCTTCTACAAGTGTATTATCTGTCATAACCATGTCAAAAGTTGGATGCTTGGTGGGTAGTAAACAAAGTGAATCCCCATAAATGGTATACACTCTTGTCGGTTCTCCATATCATGAAGGTTGCCAGTTCGATGAGAGGTTGATGGCATTTATCAAGAATAACAATTGCTAACCTGTTTTGCAATCGAGCCCTATCCAACACCCAATTTCTTAGTTAGAGACTGACAATATCACTATTTTTGAGAAACAGAAAGGACACTAAAAAAAGTAGCCTGAGTTAGGATGGAGAGGAGGACAACTTAATCATGATGATGTAGTACGAATTTAATTCAACAAATGAACCTTATTATCTAGCATAGTATATATATTTCATGGTCGATCGGTGAAGTCATATATATACTCGTACCCTCGCTCTTATGTGGGAACATGCATGCATGGATATCCACAATAACACACATCATGTTCTCTGCTGTCGACAGCTCTGCTACATCAATCTAGTTGTGACCATAATGCAGCAGCGACTGAATGAGGATGAGAGTGATTGCTAACTCTAGGAATTTCAGGATCCAATTCACTCAAAACGCCAAGAGAATTCTTGGCATCGCAATCCACGATATATATTAGTCCTGTCCCGTCGATCTGATTCTAAGTTCTAGCAACAAAATGTCAAGAGGATAGATGGCAAGCAATCATAAGGTTTTAGTTATCTATCTGTAGAGCATGCATCATGTCAAGAACTAACAACAGCTGCAACCTGCAAGCAAGAGCATGATCTATATAACACATTAGTAGAAAAAAGCTCTAAGCCTACGGTAAGGTCTAATGTTTATAGGCGGATTCGATTATCAATCGCTAGTGCTATTTTTACAGGAGTCTCTTAATAAAATCTTCACTAGAAATCATTTTTATCCTCAATTTTTTTGAGTTTTTGAAATGACGTCGGATGATAAAACTACCAAAAATAAAAGTTGTAGATCTCGAAGAGTTATGAAAATTTGTAGTTGATAACTTTTTCATTTGAAATCATCGTGGCTCACTGGCTTCTAACACTGACGGTTATAAAAAATGACAGTATAAATAGGTTCACAACCATATCTATAGAGCTTCTCTATGCTAGTATATAATTCATCAACTTTGTTGGGCAGAAGGGGCCTTTGCGTGATGGAACAAGATGCATGGCATGGCACACGCTGCACCGACGGAGCAAAAGGCTGCCGGGTGCTTTGCTGGTGTGGTGTGTATCATTGCAATTTGCATGGAGAGCATTTGAGCCTATGGCTAGTTGGCTACAAGCCTCGGATAAGGGACAAACCGTGGGGGCGCCTAGCTAGCCTTACACACATTCCCTCCCTCCCGCTTTGTCCATTTGCTTTGCTTTTTTGCGTCATGTCAAGTTAGTTACTTATGGTGGCAGCTGGCCCCCCTGATGATCGATGCGTCATGGGACGACACGAAAATGCTGGTGTCTGTACCTTTTGAACAACTAACTCTGGAAATGAACACCACGACGTCTGATAATAATGTAGTTTGTATGTTAATAATGTAGTTTGTATGCACAGTCAGCTACAACAAGCTTAACTAGGTGAAATATAATGGACTTACATTTGGAATAGACGACGACAGTGCTTCTACACTACATGTCTGTTTTGGCTAGTAAGGTCTTGTTCGGTTATTCATATCATATATGAATTGAATGAGATTAGAAAAAAATATAAAAAATATTGATTTGTTGGAATTTAAATCTATCCAATCTCATCCAATTTATATAGATATATTGAGAGCAAAACGAAAAAACTTCTAAGTCAACAGGAGCGGGAGGCTGAAGGTTGGGGATGGCTGACCTCCGCCACTACACTAAGGGCCTGTTTGTTTACCCCCCAGATTATATAATCTGGATTAAATAATCCTAAGAGGCAAACAAACAGTCCAGCTTATTTGCCTAGATTATATAATCTAACCCCTTGGATTATGATAATCCATAAGCAAGTGAGGAGGTGCTTATTTCAGATTATTTTTTTCCCACTTCCCCACTACCCTTTCAAGTTTCCTAGAAATTACCCACCATTGCCATTATAATCCACCGAATCGTTTTTGCGCCTAGTACTAGTCAATTTGGGGATGAAGAAGGTGACATGAATGCCTTCCGTGATAATATTGCTAATGCAATATTTGCCAATGTCAATTGATTTTTTTTTCATATACGAGTTTCAACCTAGTACAAATATAGAGGCATTCTTGTCTTTCTCATACAAAAGAATCCTATTAACAACTCAAATAATCTGGGTAAACAAACAGGACTACCGAGATTATATAATCCAGATTATATAATCCTCAAAAAATAATCCAGATTATATAATCCATGGGGGTAAACAAACAGGCCCTAATCTACGTCGGCAGGGTGGCCGACATAAACAAATGTCTTATTTACGTCAGTTTTTTTATAAAATTATAACCAACGTAAATAATATTCACGTCGGGTGTTTTTGGACTAACGTAAATAATCAGCTCTGTCTTTTTTTGGCCGACGTAAACTAATTAATCTACTAGTAACTGGCGCGCGTCGAGAATATTTTTATTATTATTAAAGATGTTATGTTGTATGTAATCAAAGTATTTGTATTTGTTGTAAATAATATATTTTCAGAAAACATAGAACCGTTGAGTAGATTCCGGAATGGATAGGCTTATCTAAAATAGAGTTAAGTGAGTTATGGCAAAAGTTAATATGTTTCTTGCAATATCTAGAGTTAGGTTTATATATTTACACAAACAGTTTCTAAAGAAATGAACAACTAGACATATACTCCCTCTATCCTAAAATAAAATTTGCTTTACCCTTTTAGTTGATTCATACAATAATTAATGTATTTATTTTATATAGGTGTCTACATTAATCATCATCCATTTGAACATAAACATAAAAATCAAGAGCTAAAATCACTAATATGTTGGTATGGAGGGAGTATATAATTATATAGATGATGTAAAATAAACATTCCACAACTCCAAAGACTGGTGATGATACGAGGGAATTTTCAGTTTTTGGAAATTTTGTTCATTTCTTCTCTGATGCGCAGGGGCTGTTGCTTGAACTTGTAGACAAATTATAAAACCTATTAATCAGATGTTGTATATATAGATGAAGTATTATAGAAAGATATATGAAGAAATTTTGAGAGGTCGTAAATAGAAATTTTCACCCTTACAAACTGATTCTATTCAACATGGGCCATTTGCATTTGAGAATATCAATGGCTTGAAAAGGACAGTTTCAGCTGTAAAGGAATTCCACTTATTACGAACATCAAGCTAGTTTCTGTCATTCTTGAAATATCAATATGTCATGATTGCTTTTCCATTTCGTCTCTATATATATGAAGAATTTTTGAGAGATCTTAATTAGAAGTTTTCACCCTTCCAAATAGATTCTATTCAACATGGGTCACTTGTATTTGAGAATGTCAATGGCTTGAAAAGGATAGTTTCAGTTGTAAAGGAATTCCACTTATTACGAACATCAAGCTAGTTCTAGTCATTCTTGAAATATCAATATGCCATGATTACCTTTTCATTTCGTTTGTAAGTTATCATCTGTATACTAACGGGGAAAGTAAAAAGTAAGGCATTTTTTGTAATTTGGCATTGATGTTTTTGTGTGGATATATAATTATATAAGTATATATCAGTATTTGAGTTATTGATGATTATTCTTGCTTAATAATACATCCGTTCTCGAATATTTGTCGTCTGCTAGTTCATTTTTAAACTAAACCACGACAAATAAAAAAGAACGGAGTACGTATTTTCTATTTGCACTGGTAAGGGACGTTGCCTCTCATGTGCTTGTCAATGTTGACCATATCTTTCTTTTATGGTAACAACTTCATGTACGAAATAATATAAAAATTGACTATGATGCATATATAATCTAGAAGGCATAATGTTTTTTCAAAACTTAATTGTATAATTGCCAAGAAAATCAAAAGGAGTGCAATAATAAAAAATCTATTTTTTATCTTAGGGCACAACTTTAACAAACTTCAACTTCTTACGTTTGTTATGTTGTGATATCTAAGTTAATGTCTACAACTCATCTTGTTGGTTAGATACCGATATAGATGGGATGATAACCTTTCTCAAATACATTTTCTAAAAACTTTTACATCATTTTTCATTTATGAAAGTGATGCCCAAGATAAGGTGAAAGATCCATATTTTGTTACCTCCCGAGATTCTAGTCGAAGAGGGAGAAATGTCCACCTCGAAGGTGAGGTTGGGCATGAGCGACGTGCTGATGACAGAGCCAAGGTGGTGGATGGTGTTGCTGTTGTAGTCTTAGGCAAGGTTCGTGCCGATGCCGACCTCCCAGTCCTCCCCGGCCGATGGCCACCCGGTCTCTGAAGCCCATACGGCTGGCCGCTGAGTCTACGATATCGAGCTGCGCGTCAAGCATGTTGTCGTATAGAAATGAGTATGTTTGTTGTTCCTTGGACACCTTGACTGAGCATGTTTGCTCCCGCGTTTATATAGAAATGTCGGCTTTTTGGCCAACATAAATATTTCAAATCGACATAGATTTATCAGTTTCCTGTGGTGATATCATATCATTTATTACTTCATTAGAGACTACAACGCTACAGATTTTATTTCCGCACCACGTTTTTCACCGCCACTGTCTTTCACTCACTATGGGAGCAGCTAACAAATCGCTAGAGAAAAAAGAATTTCCACCATTGGATCCTCATAGCTAATTGTTTGCTAATGGCTAACAATTAGCCAATAAATAATTAGCTGGCAAACAATTAATAGAATGAGTGTTGTTGCTTTGTGATAGAATGAGTGTGATTAGTGTTGCACAAAACCCTCTACTCCACTCTAGAACCAAATATATTGATGCATGCTTCCATTTGCTAGGAGAGCACTATATAAGAAAGGCATCAATGATGTTTGCCATGTAGACACCCAAAACTAGCTTGTAGACATTCTCACAAAATCCCTAGACCAAGCCACCTTTTCTTATTTGTGGGGGAGTTGGGTGTTTGCATCCCTTCCCAAAACTAGCTTGTTGACATTCTCACAAAAACCCTAGACCAAGCCACTTTTTCTTATTTTTGGGGGAGTTAGTAGTTTGCTTCCCTTTTTAGAGAAGGGGAGTTTTTTGTATACTACTTTTTTGTTATGTTTTGTAGCATAGCTTTTGTACCATATTTGTATTACATTTCATCATATACTATAGAGTTTACGAAAAGATTGAGATGGGTTTGCACTACCACACATCACTATATCTGGACTACTTTTTATTACACTCCAAATGAACTTGAACAGTGTAGTGTATGCTCTTTAAGCTTCTGATTGTCATTCTAACACAACTTCACTTGGTTGAGAAGTTAGGCAAGATAGAGCTTACGACCTCTGGTCTTTAATGCATTCTAATGTTAACATAAAAATATAATATTTGATAAAACACAAGCCTTACGTTTGTCTTTGGCATGATGACCGACCATTGCTTGGGGTAGTTCAAGATGTATACACTTATTAGCACTTAGTTGATCTTTTGCATGCATTTGCTTAGTGTTACTTTAGTGAACTTTTAACTATGAAAAATTTGCTCAAAATGCTTACATGTCAAAATATGTATCACATGATCAATTTGAGCATTTGCTAGTGCATGGATTAATTGCTATATTCACATGACAACACTAATTAGAGCATCGCTTTATTTTTATTGATCTACCCCTGAAGCTCTTGCATATTCTACACCCCTATGCATTTTGGAGTTTATTTTAAGGGGGTTGTAGTTTTGGTTAGCTTGATGTGTGCATGTGCCAACATTGAGGAGAATCATACACACAAAGCTAAACAAGATGGATATTTTCAAATGGGTTGGCATGTGTTTGAGAGTTTGCATTCATTTGGGAGGATGCATTCCATGTTGTTTTCGCCTTTGAAGTGCTTTTGCTAGTTTTGGTTGAACCTTTGCCTAGAGGGACTAATAATGTTTTAGGAGTTTTTGAGTTTCCCCATTTTCACTATGATGCTTGTTGAGCCTTTTATTATTTTTCTTTGATATTTAACTGGCGGTGTTGAGCTCTTTTTGCATCTTCTTAAGAACTAGCTATGTCTTTTCACTGTAGCGAGTCGTCGTCCATATCTTTGGTGACCAAACTTTGCTCATTTCAAATTACCGTATCTTAGCTTTTCATTGGATATTGGTCATTTGGGCGAGTTCTCAGTTTTCCTTTGCTTGTGATTCATCTCTCTGTGTTGATGTTGATGATGTACTTATCAAGGGGGAGATTGTGAACATATGGTTGATATGTGTACATGATGTTTATTGTGACGAGTGATTATCAAAGAGATGTCAAGTGAGCAAGGTGGTTACCAACTGCGTTATGCTTCCTGTGAGAGATACTCTATCCAAAAATAAATAATTCTTAAGAAATCAAACCTTTTTAAGTATAACGAAATACATATAAATACATTAATATTTGTGAAGTATATGAAGTATTATTGGATTGGTGATGAAATATATTTTAATAATAAATTTACTTAAAGATATAAATACTGATATGATATTTATGTTAGTTAAATTTTAAAAACCACTCATAGAGAAAAGAGATATGCATTTATTTTAGGATAGAGGGAGTACTATATCACTCCATAGATCCTTAAATAAATAGATTTTTATAGTTGTCTTTAAATTTTAATCATTTTTAGAAAAGAAATCGTCAAGAGATCTATGGAACCAAACTGATATCTAGGTATGTATGTGTATAACATTCTTTAATACTCGTTTTATGTCACAGATATTATTAGTCTTTTTATATAGAGTTAGTTAAATTTAAAATAGTTGTATTTGCACGAATTCAAAACGAATTGATTTATACCATTTGTACATGTGCATCAGAGTAGAGGTGCCGCACAGGTCAACGACGTTGGAGCTATCACCAATGGCTGATTTGGTGGATATGAATCACGGGGAATATATGGGAGAGGAATCCTCTTGCTATTCAATTTTAAATAGCAAGGGGATTTCTTCCCATGAATCCCCTCGTAATTTCTATCCACCAAATCAGTCTCAATACAAGCAAGTTTTGGATCGATGCAACAAATTATTAGGATATACTATGGACAAAACTAAATCATAAATCATCATTCCTAGGCAATTATTCCTCTCCTTCCAAACACGCCCGTTAATTTGTAATTAGAAAGCAGTATCTTGAACAGATAAGTTTTTTTGTTTTATTTTTAAGGTACGGTTATTAATGGACTCTCTTTGTTCGTCCTTGCCAATCAAGATAGGCCAATATAATGCATGGACCATGCATCATGTATGCATGCCTAATGCTTTACTGGCAAGATTCGTCTCCATGCAAACAACAAAACTAATAGTAGTGGGGAGACTTGACGTGCACATTGAAAAGATGCGTAGCGCAAAAAAAGTTGTATTCCACATGTACGTTGTGGTCCTTGATCGTATAGCAAGTACCCTACAAACACAATAAACGGTTTTGGCACATGGCCTAAATCGGTTTTCAAAGAGCTACTACATCTCAGCAATAGTAAAAGCGAAACATTTACAAACCGTCCTTAGGGCTCCTTTGGATGCTTGGAAAGAAAATACACATGTATTTACACCCCGAAGGGAATTTCCACCCTACACCAGACATCCCTGCCCCACTAGGTGATTAGAACCCTCTAGAGGTAATTTTACCCAATATCTATTTGGGAGGGATAGGGATTAAAATCCCGACCAATAAAAAATAGAAAAATCAGAAAACATAGAAATATAAATTGTTGCGGCAATACATAAAATTATTAGCAAGGATAAAAATATTCATACAAATCCGAAGTACATGCATCAAACGAAAATATTCCATATAAATCCGAAGTACATAAAAAGGTAAATTGTCACAAGGCAGTCCAAAGATAACCATTCCAAAGTTCATACAAGAGTTTCTCATGTCAACCTTCACTACAATGTCTCAAAACCAGATACAAAGAAGCCAAAAATGAAGCACCATCTGCAGCCATCAGCTTGTAAACACCACCAGCAACCACGATACAATGTAGATTAGACCTACAGTTACATAAAAGCAAAACAATTAGATGCAATCATTTTGGTATCCATAACAAACGAACCTTTGGAATCTTGAAGTACAAACATATGAAAGTTACCTTGGGAGAGATTTCGCCTTTGACCATAACAAACGAACCTTTGGAATCTTGAAGTTCATGAAAATTTCTCTGTTGACCTCACACTTCAGCACATTTGTTGCTTGTGCCTTTTCCTCATCTGAAAGTTCTTCAATTGATTCTAAAAGATCTAGACACCGCTTGATAGAATAGTCATCTGCTTCCTTAGTTGTCTCATTGAGTTCATTCATAAATATTTTTGTTTCATTTGCCCTAATGTCCACATAGTTTTGTAAAACTCCAGCAATACTGAGCTTTCTTTTCTTCCCAATCCTATTTTCAAGATTTTTAGAGCAAGATGAAGATGGTGTTTCTATCTCATCTATGTCTATGGGTCCACTAGATGGCATGTGATCATCCACATTTGCAAGGAAAGGGTTAAGGTGAGAATCATGAGCATCAATATCAATAGTGCTAACATGTTCAGTTGGTTGGGGTGCTGGTTCAGCTGATGTGAAGTTTAAATCACCTGTAGCAATGCTTCCTGTTTCACATAGAAAATAGAGAGACAAAAAACAAACCTTCATGCAGTTTTTCCAGTTCATAAAACAAGTTAATTAATTAACTGAAAGGTATGCGATACAAATATTACAATACCTTCATGCAGTTTTTCCAGTTCATAAAACAAAGGGAATGATTTTGCTTGGAATTTCTTCAGCCTTGGAATTTCTTCAGGATTTGAAATCTCTTCTTTAGAACCCCAATAGCCCTCTCAATATGGTTTCTAAGGATTGCATGGCGATGATTGAATATTTCCTTGTGATTAGCATATTCACTTGCACGAGATGAGCGTCGCCTCCTAAATTCACTCAAATGGTACCGAACTCCACGATATGGTGCAAGGAATTCTGGTGTGTTTGCATATCCGCCATCCACAAGGTAGAATTTTCCTTCTGGCACATGAAAACCCTTACTAATAGCTGATCGAAGAACTCCAGCGTCTGAAGCAGACCCTTCCCATCCACAGGATATAAATGTGAAGTTCAGATTAAAGTCACATGCTACCATCACATTCTGAGACAGTGTGCCTTTTCTATTTCTATATGGTGGGGCTTTCTCTTCTGAAATTGTGATGGGGACATGTGTACCATCAATGGAACCAATACAGTTCTGTAGATGAACAAGTCAGATTTAAGCTGCAACAAAGGTTAGGAAACAATTGACTCAAGTGTCTATGTCTCACCTTAAAAAAAGGCCAGAATCGAGGATCTGTTGCAATCTTGGGGTGAGTTTGGTTGGAACTAGGAAGCTTCAAAAATTTGTGGGTGAGAGTTGGAATTATATTGAAACCCGCCTTTATGTGCCTATGGACTGTTTCCCCACTATGTTGAAATGTTTTCTTTAGTCTTTCATTGCTAGCATTGTGTGAAATCATAAATAGAAACATTCCTAGCTGCTCCTCAATGGTAACTCTCCGTGTGTCACGCAACAACCCCTCCCGCCTAAGATAGTTGCATGTTGCCTTAAAAATCTCGGGCTCCATACAAAACTCTGACTTACACCAACTCTCATGCCCCTCTAGAATTTCCTTCATCTTTTTAGCACCAGTATATTCAGAAGTATGAACTGGCCTTTTCTCATCATTAAGGCACTGAAGTATGGCAGGAACTATTACAAAAAACAATTCATCGTCTTCTTTTTGTTGTAATTGCATGAATTTCCTAATTTTTTCCTTTCGATATTCCATAATCTTGTCACTAGATCCCATTATCTAAGAGTTGCAAATAGTACATAACTTAGTTATAGTATTAAAAATAGTAAGTGATAAACAGATAAACTGATGAATTAATTACCATATTGAGAAGTGAGTTACCGTGGTAGCTTCTGTTCTGAGCGAAATCCCAGCGTCAGGGAGCACTGTCGTCTGCTGATCACTGCATATTAATTGAGAAGTGAGTTTACAATAACATATTATCAGTCGTGGTCGAACAACACAAAAGAATTTTTACGACAAAAAGTATAGACCCAGATAAATATATCAGATGATGTTTTGAAATGTCTAAAACATTTCATTGCATGGGGTTGTCCTCAAGTACGATCAGAATAGGAGGTATCCAACTATTAATTTGTTTGGCATGATAAAGGTACATTTTGCAGACATAAAACTTGCTCCTTCCTTTCATTTAAAACTTGCTAGTGCTCCTACTATTCGTTTCACCAATAACGTTTGAAATACCAAGAGGAGCTGACATTTGTAGATAGATATAAAGATGAAGCACTTTAGACGCATAGACTCTGGCTAGGCCTGAAGAGCGGCGGCTGCATTAAGGTCTGCTTGGCCCATGCTAATTAGGCGTTGTCGGCTGAAACTTCTGCTAAAGAATGTACTAGAACATCCGCGAGAACGAAGAAGTTGATGTACCTAAAACTTCTCCTATGCCACAGATTTGCCACAGACTGTGTCGAACGGAGAGGATCTGAAACTTCTGCTGCGCTTCGGATTTGCTGTAGATTGTGTCGAGTGGAGAGGGGCTGAAACTTCTGCTACGCTCTCGACTTGCTATAGATCGCGTCGAGTGGAGAGGAGCGGCGAGCGGCGTGGGCGTGTTTCCTAGCGATGGAGGAGTGAGCGGTGATGGCTGGCGCTGGTAGCGTAAACCCTAGCCGCCATGGCGAAACACGGACTTGTGGAGGAGAAACACGAAACACGGAGGTCGAGCTAGAGAAGGGAACGAGAAACACGAGCCTGGAGACGTTTTTTTTCATCCCCGTGGATCAACGTGGATAGAGTGAAAAGGCCCGGGACATTTTTGGCTCACACATCATCCAAAAGGCAGCCCGGGATAAATAGTGAAAAAAAGGCACGGGTCTCATCTCCCCCGCGGTTTGGGCCGGGATCCCTGTGGGGAATGCAGCATCCAAAGGAGCCCTAGTGTTGTTTTTGGAAAAGTCACCGCACGGTCATGTGTCAAAACCGTTTATTGTGAAACATTTTACAACACCCCCCCCACCCCACCCCAAAAATTGGAATTATTTGCCCAAAGCGGCCACCACACGGTCATGTGTCGAAGTAATTCTGCAGCCACGAGTCGACGACTCCTTTTGTGTATTTATTATGTATCCTATATTCAATATTTTCAACCGTAACGATATGCTAAATAAGATAAGTTCAAACTAGAAAATGTAAAGGTCTCATACATTTTGTATACAGCAAGGTTTTCATATCCATACATGTCATCATCGTGTCGGTTTGTTGGAACGTATGCATCTATATACCTCGTATTCATACAGCGATGGAGCGAGAGCTATACTAGGAGAGTAGGCGGGTGGTTGGGTGCAACTAGACCGCACGTAGGCCAATATGGATGTGTTTGGTTGCGCGACCCAGTCTACGTTTGGCTCGGTGGGAGGATCAAGTCTACAGGAGCCTATATGTATAGAGTCAACCCAAAATATTTGGTTATCTGTTCAAAATAAACCTAGCCCATATAACACATTGTTTGGTTGTCATTTTTTTAAAATATTGGTGTTTTTTTTAAAATATTGGTGTTTTAAGTGCTATCAATTAAATTAGATTAAAAGATAGGGTGTGTTTGGTTGCCTGACTCAAAATAAACCATAGAAACAGGAAGAAAACCAAGAGCAAGGAAAACAAAGTAGTAAGTCAATCTCTCATGAGTGGTCATCAGTCAAACATATTTCATCACAGGCAAAATTCACAAAATGAGTGTTGGGGCGAAGGCGAAGACACTACCCCTCGCTCGATGCCTTCGCCAGTCTCGCTGCATCAACCCCTCGCTCGATGCCTTCGCCAGTCTCGCTGCATCAACGGAGGCAAAACGACCGGCAGCTCCCACCCTTCGTCCAACGGGTTGCAAGACGAAGGCCCACGGCGAGGTCGCCCCGCCCCGCGTCCTCGTCGAACACGAAGGCCCACGTGGAATTCGGCCCATTGTAACAGGCCCTGCGCGGCCGGTTGTATTACGGGCCCAATTTGTAAATACTTTTATGTAATGACGGTCTGTAACCCTGCTTTATGGGAATATTCCGGGAATAACCTAGGCGCTTGAGGGCACATGCGTCCTTAATCCGAGACGATGGGCGCTCAGGCACCTATAAATACCCCCATACAGTGCCCTTGAGGGGCTAGATGAACAGAGCAATTGCTGCCTCTAGTTAAACCGTGTTCCCATCTCGCTCAACCCCCTGTTGGAATCAACCTGCCCGGGAACGCAAGTTCCAACATTGGCGCCCACCGTTCGTGCTACGAAAAAATCACCCGCGATGGCACCCAAAAGAGCTAACTCGAAGGCAGCCCCATCCGTCGACTAAGCAGTGAAGGCAGCCATGCAAGCTGAGAAAAAGGGCAAGGCCCTCGCCGACAACACCCACCAAGGAGCTGGTGAAGATGAAGCACACAGCAAGAGACAGCACAACGACCAACACACTCCAGAAGGCACCCTTCGCACTTGCAGCTCCGAAGGGCAGCCACAAGCACCACCCCTAGGCTTCGCACCACCAGAGGGCGAGGACGCAGCAGAGGACGGCGATGTCCTCGGCGTCTCCGCAGAAGAGCAGCTACAGCTACGGGCCCTGCGCCTCAGAAATCGCAATCTTCAGAAGCAGAAGGAAATCCTCGAGGCCAAGCGCCAACGCGTCACTGTGCAGGCCAAGCTGCGCCAAATGATACGAGATGAAGAGCAGAGGGCCCAGGAGCTTGAGCAAGAGATTGCGCTCTTGCAGCGCGAAAGCCAACATGATCTGCAGCAGCACGGCCCGCCCCTCCAGCAGCGCGCGCCGGTCAAAGACCTATTCGTCCCTCACCGCAGGCCCTTCATCCCACACGCCGCAGCTTTCGAAGGCATCAATTACCTTGACGAGCGAAGCCCCCTGGCGCCGCAGCTGCAAGTGTCACCATGGCCTGTCAATTTCAGGGCAGGGACCTACCCCAAGTACAACGGTAGCACTGACCCAGCACAATATATCATGAGCTATCATGTCGCCGTTGCATCAGCCAGAGGGGACGACGCCACGATGGCCAAGTCATTCATCATTGCCCTCGAAGGTTCGGCTCTCACTTGGTACACCAGATTGCCCCCGCTGTCCATCGACTCCTGGAGAAGTCTCCGGGACAAATTTCTGCTCAACTTCCAAGGGTACCGCCCAGACACCGACGCCTTGGCCGAACTGTCACTCTACAAGCAGCTGGAAAGAGAGACTCTGCGGGAGTACTACCACAAGTTCCTGACCCTCAAGTCACAACTGCCTTTGGTCGATGACCAAATAGCCATTCACTATGCCATCAGTGGCCTTCGGGCTAGCGTCCTATACAGCCACTGCATCAGAGATCCACCCAAGAACCTCCAAGAGCTGTATCAGCTGTTCGAGAAGTACGCCAGATCCGAAGAGCTCCACCAGCGCAAGGTCGAGTCCCAGAGGAAACCCAAAGACCCTCCGCAGTCCAGCTGCACGTGGACGAGACCTTTGCAGCCAGAATCCGGTCGGGACGGCCGCAGCCAGCAGCAGGTACACAACATCGCCAACCAGCACCCCGCTGGTGAGGCCCCTCGCCGCCAAGATTATCCCCCTAGGGCCACGACGGAGGAACTCGTGGTCGAGGCCGAGAACGGGCGCAGCAGCCGCGCAAATTTTACTGCTTGTTCCACGGCGAAGACTGCGCGCACCCAACAAGGGACTGCCCGGAGACGAAGGCCACCAGAGACAGGATGTTTCGGGCGCAACCAGCCGACAACCCAAGAGTTGTCGCGCACACATATCAACAACTCCCACCACCATACAACCACGGCCCCGCTCAGCATCCACCCAACCACGCATACCAACATCAGGAGGTACAAATCGTGCCTCCCCCACCCCCACCTCCACACCCGCAACAGCCAAACATCCATCACCCCCACACACCAAAACAATAAGACTTCACTGATCAGCCGTATCACGGAGTCATTCACATGATCACTGGGGGATCCAGCGCCGACTTCGACACAAAGCGGCAGAAGAGGGACCACTACCGCAGCGTCAACCACGTCACCGTCACCGGCCCAGTCGTGCAGACGAAGTGGTCCCAAGTGCCGTTGACCTTCGACGCCAGAGACGTCGACCTGCGCAGCGCACCCCACATCGACGCCATGGTAATCAACTGCAGCGTGGCAGGCTGGGACTTGCACAAAGTCTTAGTGGACAACAGCAGCCAGACGGATATCATTTTCCTCCACGCCTTCGACCGCATGGGCATCAGCCATAGCTTGCTCAAGCCTTCGGACAACCCGCTGTATGGCTTCGGCGGCAAGGGCACCTTTCCTGTCGGCAAAATAGAACTACCCCTCTCCTTCGGTGTAGCACCCAATGCCCGAAGTGAGCAAATTACTTTCGACATTGTCGACATGGTGTACCCGTACAACACCATCATGGGTCGGGGCTCCATCAACAAGTTTGAAGCAGCCATTCGCGGACTTTATCTGTGCATGAAGATCCCGGGTCCACAAGGCGCAATCACAGTCTACGGCAACCAGCAGGCCGCGCGCAACATAGAAAGAGACTTCGTTCTAGGGCAAAGGAGCGTACACTGCCTCACGGCGCAGCGCGAGGCCCCCGAGTCAACTAGCCCGATCGCCAAAGAACATGAAAAGGCACAGCTGCAGAGCAACGATGGGACCAAGATTGTCCCCCTTGACCAGTCAACGCCCAAGCAAATGGTCATCATAAGCGAAGACCTTACCTCGCATGACGAGGAGAGACTCCTCTCCTGTTTGTCCAAAAATAAGGACGTCTTCGCCTGGTCCGCCCCCGACCTGGTCGGAGTCAGTCGCTCTATCATCGAGCATAGCTTGGGAATTTACCCTTCGGTGAGGCCGAAGAAGCAACGACTGTGCAAGATGTCTGATGAGAAGACAGAAGCCGCCAAGGCCGAGGTACACCGCCTGCTTGAGGCCAAGTTCATCGAGCCAGTCGCCTACCCTACGTGGCTCGCCAACGTAGTCATGGTGCAAAAGAAGAGCGGCAAATGGCGGACGTGCATCGATTTCACCAGCCTCAACAAAGCCTGCCCCAAGGATAATTTCCCGCTGCCTCGGATCGACAAAATCATCGATAGTGTGGCCGGCTACAAAGTCATGTCACTCCTCGACTGCTTCTTCGGCTACCACAAAATTTATATGAAGGAGGAAGACAAGGCCAGCACCAGCTTCATAACACCCTTCGGCACGTAATGCTTCATCAGAATGCCGGAGGGACTCAAGAACGCTGGGTCCACATTCTCTCGTCTCACCAAAACGGTGCTCGAGAGCCAAGTCGGCAGAAACATATTTACGTATGTGGACGACATCGTCGTTGCCAGCAAAAGCAAAGAAGACCATCTGGCTGACCTCGCAGAAACATTCGCGAACATGCGAGATGCACGACTTCGCTTAAACCCCAAAAAGTGTGTCTTCGGCGTTCGCCAGGGGAAGATACTGGGATATCTGGTGTCACACCGCGGAATTGAAGCCAACCCGACCAAAATACAGGCCATCATCAACATGACGCCCCCGCAGTCAGCCAGAGACGTCCAACGACTGACCGGCAAATTGGCTGCCCTCAACAGATTCATCTCCAAATCCGCAGAGCGAAGCCTATCTTTCCTCAAAACGCTACGCGGTGCAAAAGACTTCGCATGGGGACCAGAGCAAGCGGCGGCCTTCGCTTCACTAAAGCAGCATCTGTCAGAACTGGCAATTCTTTCAAGCCCCAACCCCTCGCTGCCCCTGTTGCTCTATGTCGTGGCTTTGCCGCACACGGTCAGCGCAGCGCTGGTTCAGGAGCAGGACAGAGAGGGCACGACCAGGCAATGTCCAGTTTATTACGTCTCCGAAGTACTCATAGCATCCAAATGCAATATGACAGAACTGGAAAAAATTGCCTACGCAGTAGTCATGGCTTCGCGCAAATTGCGCCATTATTTTGAAGCGTTCAAGGTGCGGGTCACCTCAGACAGGGGACTCGGCGAATTATTCAGAAATCCGGAGGCATCAGTCCGGATCGCCAAATGGGCAGCCGAGCTTTCCGACTACCATATCACCTTCGAGCCCCGGACAGCCATCAAGTCACAAGTCCTGGCAGACTTCATCGTCGACTGGACCGGGCCAATAACGCAGCCGGACACGTCTGCAGAGACGGTGTGGACCATCCATTGCGACGGCGCATGGTGCCATGCGGGGGCAGGCGTTGCTAGAGTCATCACCTCACCCGCAGGGGTCAAGCACAGATATGCTGCACGCCTCAGCTTTGCTTTGGAGTCTGACAGGTGCACCAACAATATAGCAGAGTACAAAGCTGTCATCCTCGGCCTTCGCAAGCTAAGGGCACTTGGCGTTACTACCTGCATAATTAGAACAGACTCCAAGGTAGTTGCCGGCCAAATTGAGAAAGATTACGCAGCGAAGGACCCCACACTTATGCAGTACCTCGCAGCTATCCGTAGTCTCGAGAGACAATTCAAAGGCTACACCTTGCAGCATGTGGACCGTGCCAAGAATGAGGAGGCCGACGCGTTGGCCAAAGCAGCCGCCAGGGGCGAGGCCCTACCCTCGGATGTATTCTACCATGTCATCGGCACACCAGCCGTCCGCAGCCCAGAGGGCCTACAAATAACCAACGACACCAAAGGCCACCACATAGTCAACCTCATTATGACCGAAGACTGGCGGGCACCGATAACCCTGTTCCTGCAAGGATACTACCATCCAGCCGATGTCAACGAGGCCAAGCGCCTCAAACAACGAAGCCGGGACTTCGCTCTCATCGAAGGCCAGCTTTACAAGAAGGGGGTCAGCCAACCCATGCTCAAATGTGTCACCGAGACCGAAGGCGTCCAAATCCTGCGCGAAGTCCACAGCGGGACTTGCGGCTCTCACGTAGGGCCCAAGGCCCTAGCCGCCAAGGTGATCCGTCAAGGTTTCTACTGGCCCGCCATGATCTGTGCCGCAAATCGGGTCACAAGGTCATGCGAAGCCTGCCAGAAGTTTTCTCCACGCTCGGGAAGCCCTTCGCAATTCACAAAGCTAATCGCACACATGTGGCCCCTTCAGCGCTGGGGCCTGGACATTGTCGGGCCACTACCCACGGCCCAAGGGAACCTCAAGTTCACCTTCGTCGCTGTCAAGTATTTTACCAAGTGGATCGAGGCGAGGGCGGTATCCACAATAACATCGAAGACTGCCCAGAAATTCTTCTAGCAAAACATTGTTTGTCGATTCGAAGTCCCATCCGAGCTCACAGTTGACAATGACAAGCAATTTGACAGCCAAGACTTCAGGGATTTCTGCTTCTCCATTGGCACCAAGCTCGCCTTCGCTTCAGTCTACCACCCACAATCCAACGGCGTCGTGGAGCGCGCCAACGACAAGATTTTCACGGCGATCAAGAAAATGCTCCTCGACGACAAGAAGGGCAAATGGGCCGACCGACTACCTGAAGCAGTCTGGGCACTGAAACACGACCGAGTGTCGGGCGACCGGATTCACTCCTTTTCGCCTGCTATACCGATCGGAGGCCATGACCCCGCAGGAAATCAAACATGGGTCTCCGCGGACAACCGCTTCAGCAGTACCCGACGTCGATGAGCCAACTTCCAAAGACCTCATCGACGGAGACCACGTCTTCGCCCTGCAGGCCCTCAACAAATATCAAGCCCAAACGAAGGCCTGGCGCGACCACGCAGTCGTCCCAACAGAATTCAAACGAAGAGGACCTTGTACTCGTCCGAACAACCCGGACAGAGTCATAGGGTAAGCTGGAACCAAAGTGGGAAGGACCATTTATCGTCAAGACGAAGTCGTCTCCCAGCGCGTACAGATTAACAACACAATCTGGCGAAGACCTGGAACATTCCTGGAATATAGATAGTCTTCGCAAATTTTTTGTTTGAACCCTCAGGGCCATCACGCCCTTGTAATTCACCAAACATTATTATTCCGGCCCGCACTCTTTTCCTCCCAGGGGGGTGAGGTTTTTAATGAGGCGGAGCCATGTAATATACAAGCAAAAATCCCCCGCAAAAAACTAAGCCAATGTCGAAAAAGACCGCATCAACGGTCTTCGGCATTCGACTACACCAAGGTCACCGCGAGGGACAGCGTTGGCTACCCTCGCGTGCGACACTCCGCGCAAAAGTCGCCTACGGGTGCAGTCGGACTAGCACAATAAGTGCGCAAAATCGAAGTCCTCTCCAAAGGACTCTCCGTGCAAAAGTCGCCTAAGGGTGCAGCCAGATTCTCCGTGCAAAAGTCGCCTACGGGTGCAGCCGGACTAGCACAATAAGTGCGCAAAATCGAAGTCCTCTCCAAAGGACTCTCCGTGCAAAAGTCCCCTAAGGGTGCAGCCGGATTCTCCGTGTAAAAGTCGCCTACGGGTGCAGCCGGACTAGCACAATAAGTGCGCGAAATCAAAGTCTTCTCCGTGCAAAAGTCACCAAAGGGTGCAGCCGGATTCTCCGTGCAAAAGTCACCTACGGGTGCAGCCGGACCAGCACAATAAGTGCCCAAAATCGAAGTCCTCTCCAAAGGACTCTCCGCGCAAAAGGCGCCCATGGATGCAGCCGGACTAGCATAGTAAGCGCGCAAAACCGAAAGTATTTCCCAAAAGGTTCCCCGCGCACAAGTTGTCTACGGGCACGACCGGATCAACGAAGACACATAGCCTCATACAAATCACGGGTACATACATACAACGAGGGCATCACACGTTACATTGGCTCAACCTTAGGGATGATGCCCATCTCCCTGTAGTTGAACAACAATATCCTCAGCTCCTCACCCTCAAAAAGATTCCGCAACTCCCCCTCACCTACACTCGTCCCAGCCGGCAAAGACAACAATTCTCGTTTGCCAGCACCGTCCACACGAAGACGACTTCCCTCCACCTCACTAACCCTCCGCTTCGCGACCGCCCTTCGCCGCCTACGCCCAGCACTAACACTAGAAATAACTTCAGCACCTACCATGCGCGGAGAAGCTTCCACCGCAGCCACATCCAGTGCCGCAAAATAATCCAAGTCTTCATCCGAAGACTCCTCCGTCCACACAACCGAACCCCCAGAATCACCAGACTCAAAAAACTTAGACACAGAATCATCCGAAACATCTTCAGCAACCACGGTCGAAGCCGCCAAAAAATTAGCAGTGTTAGTAGCGGTTGCGTGCGCAGGCCCAAAACCCTGAACCTGCGCAGCAACCGATGTTCAGTAACACGCAGACAAAACTTACACACTTCCCCGCACCTATTTAACTACTTAGCCACTTGCGAGGGCCCGGCCGCGGCCGTGGGGGTCTTCGACTGGCGGCTCGTCCGCCACCTTTAGGGCACCTTCGATCATCGGCGCAGGGGCCGACACAGGGTCTTCGCCGTCGGCCATAGCAGGAACGGCCACGGCCGAGGGGCCTTCACCGGCGTCCAAGGGCAGCACCGGATTGACCTCCGCAGCCTCGGGCGGCGCGCCGACCAGACTTCCAAAGTCCTCAACGTCCTCGGCACGCTCCATCTGCAGCAACAACACATTCACCCAGCAAAAACTATACATACCCACACGCAACCAACCACACAAAAATAATAACCTTCACCTGCTCTCTCGCCCAGTCGGATCACTCCCTGACAGCCTCCCAACCATGTGCCCCCCACATCCTATCAAAAAGGGCCCCCGCTGACTGCTTCACAACGGGGTCTTCAGCCTTGAAGATCACGCGCTCAAAGCTCTCGTCTGCTTGGTCGAAAACCTCGAAGTGTCTGCAGCCCTCGCGGGACAACGCATTCATCGCCCCCTCGCAGGTGACGAGGGAGGCAAAGGACATGAAACCTTCCACGATGGTTGGGAGTACCAGCAACTCCTCCTGCAACCATTCGAGGTAGCGAAGGCCGACCTCCCGGTCGGGCACTTCGAAGTCAGCAGTACACGCGCCCAGCTCGCGATACGAGCTCACAAACTGTGCGAGCGTTTGCTCAACCTCGGAGCGTGTAGAGGCCTCGGCCTTATCCACGCGGCCGCGCAGGGCGTTGAACCTCGCCTCCCACTCCTCGGCGCGTTGGCTAGCAAGGCTTCCCTCCGCCCGCGCCACCTTGGCCTCCGCCTGCACAGCCTGCGCCTCAGCGATGGCCTGGTTCGCCTTCCTCCTCTCTTCTACCAGCTGGCGCCGAAGGTCCGTCTTCCCGGCCTCCAAGGCGGCCACTTTCTCCGCCAACCAGCGGCTTTTGCTCTCCGCGGCCGACTTCTCCCGGACGGCATCCGCGTGCTGTGCCCGAAGTATCTCGACTTCGGCAGCCACGTCTGCAGTCAGGACACCAGACGCAACGCGGTCGGCGAAGTCAGCCGCCTGACAAAAACACATGAGACCCAAATCTTCATGGAAACAACAAACTCCGAAGTCCAACTCAACTTACTTGACTTAGCTGCTGCGACAGCTGCTGCGACAGCCACTGCGATACCTCCCTCGGCCGCTGGGACATGGTGCCCGCCACGTCCTTAGCGGCAGCGGTTGTCAGAATCTCGCCGCTCGCGCAGAAGGCGGCCCACGGGTCCTGCGCGGTCCCCCTCGCCCTTACCTCCACCGATGGCAAGCGGTTGCCACCGAAGGCGGGACAACAACCATCTGTCCCTCGCTGGACCCTGCAATGCAACATATCACCGGTCAAAAGACCTCCAAAAAAATAATTACCAACAAAATAGTCCTCCACACTGATGTTCGTGCCGAAGTCGGTAACTCGTTTCCTCGACGAGGGCAGCTCCTGTCCCTTCGCAGCTTCGACCGGGGGAGACTTGGTCCCGCCAGCAGCGGCTGTCTTCGCGCCCGCCGACGACTTGCTGGACCTAGGTGCGGCCGATTTCGCAGCCGGCACCGGCTGGCTGCTGCTGGAGGCAGCAGCCTTCGCGCTCCCCCACGCTCTCTTCGCCTCACGCCTCGGATCCGCCATCCTGATAACCGCCCGGCGCTTCTGCGCAGCGTCTTGACAGTCCTTGGTCATCACTGCCGACACAACAGCAGCAATATTCCGTCCATAAGGGAAAATCCTCAAGCCACAAGCTATACAAGACGTAGACATGTCTTTGCCTTTCGCCCAGGGGATTGGAAGACTCTTTGGCCATCGACCCTCGGTAACCTCCAGCATTCGCGCCGAAGACTCCCGGAGCTCGGGCGAAGACATCCTTCCCCCTGGGGCCACGCATGTCCCCATCAACTCCACAGCAAAATTATCAGACACCCCCATTCCTCCCACTATAGTACCTAATTTCCTCTTCTTAGTGGTCGGGGCAGCCTCCTGTGAAGGCTCTTCCTCGGTCCCGCCCATCGGTTTCTTCCCGCGGCAGTCGGCGGCGTCCACACCGGGATAACCACCGTACGGCAAGCGGTTCAGGTCAAAGACCCGGTTCAATCTGTCGTTGGACCCGCGGATATCCTAGCTCCGCAGACCCTCTGTCTTTGGCACGTAGCGCCCCACGATCCTTGCCGCCCCGTCTTCCGCTTCACGCACGAATGCGGCGGGATCTCGGCCACGCAAATCCAGCGCGAAGGCAGGACTTCGCACCAGCTGCCCGCCATGGGAGGGCATCTCGCGAGGGCATACTTCGCCCAACGCCCAGCCATGCGTCAAGGGCCATAACCCATACCCGACAAATTCCTCAACTAAATCGCGCCCGCTACTCATGCAGGCAGCGCAACGAAGGGCTCCTTCGTCTTCGTCATCCTCCGCTACCTCAAATTGCGGGTATGCTACATAATGATGGGAGCACATGACGGCCACGGGGAGCCCTGGGTGGTCTTCGACTGCGCCTTCTGAAACGTAAAACCAGAAATCCCACCAGTTACCCCACTTATTGCGGGCGCAGGGAACCAACTCCACAACCTCCATCGAAGTCTTCCCAGACTTCGGCGTGAATGTGCACGATCCAAATTGTGCAATCTCATCTCCAATTTTCCTCTTTTGCCAATGCAGACAGTAATGTTTTTCAAAGACTTCCACTGAGGGCTGGCCACCATACGAAGTCGTCGCCCAGACGTACTTCGCCAGGGCCACCACAGCATTCGGCGTCAGCTGGTGGACCAGGACCTCGAACTTCCGCAGGATCTCCACCACGAATCGATGTGCGGGCAGACGAAGGCCAGCAGTGAAAAAAGCCTCAAAAGACCAACTTCCGGCTCGGGGACCTCCTCTGCCCCTGGGACATGCCCCACTCCGCTGCCAAAATATCCAAGCTGCTGCATGTCCTGAACATGGACCGAGGAAATCTGCGACACGCCAAACTCCACTATATCACCAGGATGCAACTTATCCGACACCACGTTGCTCAAAGTGTCCTCGGACGATGCGCCGGCCGGCGGTGTATCGGCAGCAGATGAAGAAGAGGACGGCATGGCTACGTACCGGTGGTAGCAGCGGGCGGTCTGCTTCACGTGGGCCAGTTCTCCGACGAGCAGGAGCAAGGAGGCAAGGCGAGCAGACGAACGGTTTCAAAAGGAGGCTAGGGTTTCGCGGCGCGCAGAAAGAGTACCTGACCCACGCCGCCCCGCCCCCCTTTTTATAAACAGGACGCGACGCTTCAGGAAACCCGCAGTCCAACAGTACCGCGTCCATCAACGGTCACATCAAAAACCCCCGCGGAACCACTTCGAGCGAGGGCAGCGTCTCCAGCATCTAGCGACGTCTTCGACACCAGATGACTCAGTCGAACTGGTCCCTCGGAGGGCAAATGTTGGGGCGAAGGCGAAGACACTACCCCTTGCTCGATGCCTTCACCAGTCTCGCTGCATCAACCCCTCACTCGATGCCTTCACCAGTCTCGCTGCATCAACGGAGGCAAAACGATCGGCAGCTCCCACCCTTCGTCCAACGGGTTGCAAGACGAAGGCCCACGACGAGGTCGCCCCGCCCCTCGTCCTCGTCGAACACGAAGGCCCACGTGGAATTTGGCCCATTGTAACAGGCCCCGCGCGGCCGGTTGTATTACGGGCCCAATTTGTAAATACTTTTATGTAATGACGGTCTATAACCCTGCTTTATGGGAATATTCCGGGGATGACCTAGGCGCTTGAGGGCACATGCGTCCTTAATCCGAGACGCTGGGCGCTCAGGCACCTATAAATACCCCCGTACAGTGCCCTTGAGGGGCTAGATGAACAGAGCAATTGCTGCATCCAGTTAAACCGTGTTCCCATCTCGCTCAACCCCCTATTGGAATCAACCTGCCCAGGAACGCAAGTTCCAACAATGAGCAAGGAAAACAATGCAGCAAGTCATACTCCCTTGGTTGATCATCATTATAAAACATATCATCACAGGCAAGTAAAGGCAATAGATCAATATAAAATCATCACAGACTGGTATAAAAGTCTTAGAATTATTAATTATCGCCCCAGTTCCAGATTTAGGCATAAGACAAGTTGTCATCATCCACAGTATCATAGGCATAGAGCAAAGTATTAGGCATAGAGCAAGATATTAGACATCATAGACATAAGACTAGTCTTGTTGGCGTTTCAGACCCGGGGGGGGTCCCTGGGCCGACGAGTAAATTTGTCGCTGCGTGCCCCTGCCCAGATGGGTTGGTGCCAGATGGAACACAAGTGGGGGAATGAGCCTTGTATTATCCTACACCAGGGTGCTCGTAGTAGGGGTTACAAGCCTTGCGACAGAGCGAGGGCGAGAGAGAGAGAGAGAGGGCGAGAGCGAGAGAGAGAGAGGGTCCAGCCCCTGCTCGTCTTCTCCCGTCCCTTTGCCGTGCGCACGTATGCTCGTATGTTCGTATGCTCGTCCCTCTGTCCCCCTCTTTTTCCCCCCTCCTCCTTCTGGGGCCCTGGACACCCCCTTTTATAGACGTAAGGAGATGCCCAGCTGTACAATGGGGTGTAGCTGGGAGCTAACATGGCTGGCAGGGAAGTGCCCTGAGCCCTGTACAGATAACAACGTGGCCGTCGGGGAGACGTCTCGAGTCTTGTAGAGGTAGTATCATGGCTGTTGCAGAAGTTCCTTGAGCCCTGTAGCAGTACAGCTGTTGGTGCTGTATGGATCCTACTGACGTCTCCTTGCTTCCGTAGGGGGCTTGAGAACCACCGACGTCATGGTTGCATGCAGGAAACCACCATCGTCTGTTACCGGGGTATGCTGGATGGGACGCCGGTCTTGTTCCTTCGTAGCCTGAGCTAGCTAGGAGTAGGGTAATGATGCATCCCTCGTGGCGTGGTTGATCCGAGCCTGAGGTCGGGCGAGGTGGCGACTCCTCCGAGGCCGAGGCTGGGGCCAAGGCCCAGGGTCGGGCGAGGACGTGACTCTTCCCAAGGCCGAGGCTAAGGCTGAGCCCTGGGGTCGGGTGAGGCGGAGATTTCCTTCCGAGGCCAAGGCCGAGCCCTGGGGTCGGGCGAGGCGGAGCTTCCTGTTGCGCCCGAGGCTGAACTCGACCGTTGTCGGTTTCGCCCGGGTGGTTGGCACAGCAGCCGGAGAGGGGCGGGCGGCGCTGTTTCCCTATCAGATCGGTCAGTGAAAGGGCGATGTGACTGCGGTCACTTCGACCTTGCCGACTAAGGCGCACGTGTCAGGATAAGGTGTCAGGCGACCCTAGCATTAAATGCGCATGCAACACGGTCGGCTGGTAAGGCGATTTGGCCAAAGTCGCTTGCACGACAAGGCTTGCCTTTGGCTGAGCCGAGGGTGCGCTCACTGTTTGAGGAGACCCTCGGGCGAGACGTGGATTCGTCCGGGACCACTGTTCTGCCCGAGGCTAGACTCGGGCGAGGTAAGACCGCGTCCCTTGGTAGACGAAGCTTTGGCTTTGACCCGAGCCGTCAGTCTTCACGGTTTGCTCTGAAGGTGTTTACCAGCCATGACTAGGAGTGGTGGGGGTACCCCTAATTATGGTACCCGACAGTAGCCCTCGAGCCTCGAGTGGAGTGGTGATGCTCGCTTCGAGGCTCTACCGCATTCCTGGTGAGGGGACCGGCCTTTCTCGGTTATACATTGTTCCGACGGGTGCACGCGAGCGCACCCGCCGGGTGTAGCCCCCGAGGCCTTGGAGGAGTGGTTTGACTCCTCTGAGGTCTTAACGCTTTTCGTGATGCCTTGGCTGGTCCTGCTGTTCCCCCATGCGGCCTGGCTGTAGCCCGGGTGCTCGATCAGGTTCCGAGTTTTTGAGCTGGTTTGTTGACGTTGTCAACAGTTTGGCCATAGCCGGGTGCGAAAGCAGTCCCCGAGCCTCTGCACGGAGCGAGAGGACGATCAAGGACTGTCTAGACTTTTATTATACGCCCCTTCGTCGCCTTTCTGCAAGGAGGAAGGGGGGAAAGCGCCATGTTACCCTCGGAGGGCACCGATCATGGTGTTTCCGGTGAGTTGCTAACGGGTGATCCGAGTGGACGCCCGTGCCCCATTCGTTAAGGGTCGGCTAGTGGCCCAGAGGCGCGCTCCAAAAGTACCTGCAGGTGATTCGCTGGACCCAGCCCCTTTTCAACAGGGTCCAAGGGCTCGATGCCTCCCTCCTGTGGGATTCCATTACGAGTCGTTCCCGCTGGTCTCGGAAATGTCCTAGGGTACCTCGGGAGCGTAGCCAGAGCCTCGGCCATGTATCAGACGTACCCAGGGTCATCCCTCACTCTGCGTGTTTCTGGGGCGGCTGTCGAACCCCTTCGAGGGGCCAGCCTGCGAACCCCTGATCAGTAGTGGGCGTGGAGCCCGAGTGCTCTAGGGCGGCTGTCGAACCCTTCCGAGGGGCCAGCCTTCGAACCCCTGATCAGTAATGGGCGTGGAGCCTGGGTGCTCTGGGGCGGCTGTCGAACCCTTCCGAGGGGCCAGCCTTCGAACCCCTGATCAGTAGGAGGGCTTGGGGCCCGTTTCCTTCGCGGGGAAGGATCCTTTCCGAAATATCCCCCTTCCCAGTCCCTGTGGCAAGAGAGAGAGGAAATGGAAAAGGATACGAATTCAAAAGTCATGGCACACCTTTTTTGACGCGACCATTATGGCGGAGGTGAAACGTCGCTCGCTTCGCCTGCCAACGGTGTCGCTGGCTCTGCCAAGGAGTTAATGCGACGGGACAGGCGATTCGTGGGGCGTCTGTTGCGCGTGCGCAGGCCGTTCGAGGAACGGGGCACCGGCGCGTCGTTCTTACGCCGTGGGAGAGGGCTCCCCCGCTGCTTCAGGAAAAGACGCGATCCTGGGGGTGATCTGACCGCTGCTTCCGCCCGTCTGTTGCAATAGTTATTGCCGGTCCGCTTTTGGCCACATCAACTGTCGTGCCTACCCCCGCGGCTGACTGACTCGTCACCGCTGCACCCAATCGGCACTGTTGGGTCACGCGCGGGGCCGCCTTGAGTCGCAGCACTGCTTCTGCAGTCGAGAAGTCGCGGCATTGGCGCAGGTGGCGGTGCAGTTTCCTCGCACGTAGTGACCGTCGCGCCGGTTGCATGGTAGGTGGGACTGGGCCTTCGTGCTGGTCCACCGGAAGTGACGAAGTCAAAAGGGTGCATAACCGTGGTGCGGTCGCATGCTCCCTGAGTGGCGGCTCGCCCTTTCGTCCGCTGGTTCCGGCGAGGATGAGGGAACGCTTATAACCGCAGGGCGGTTTCATGCCTTTCGTGCGGCGGTTTGCCTCCTTCGCGTTTCGGGTCAGTTCGCACGATGTGTGGGGCCCAACTCCGTGTCATAGGGGGAGAACCCTAGAGCACGTCGGTGGAGACTTTGCCCGTGACGCTAAGGGGTGCAAGTGAGGAGATCTGCCTATAAAAGGGGATCGATCCCCCGGGCAGTGGCCATGCCTTCGTTCTCCCATCATGTGTTGCGCCCTTCCACCTTTCGAGCCCCCAGATGGGGCGCACCGGTGTCGCCTTGCTCTTTCTATCATTGGAGGAGCGCGGCCTCGTGGAGATTGGCGCTCTTCAGCCATCGCTTGGCTTCTAGGATTTTCGTCATGCAGCCCAGCTGCATTCCCTCACCAATGGTCATCCGTAGGGATGATCACCAGCCTGGTGGTGGGGAGAAGCAAGCCGGGCTGCGACCTCCGCCCCACCCTCAGCTTCACGGATCTTCGTCATTCGGGCCGAGGCGGAGGAGCGCACCGAGTGGGGGTCACCTCCGTGTGGGTCGGTGACCCTTTTCTTCTCCCAGCGTTCGGGGGAGAAGGGCATCCTCCAGTCCTGTGGAGGCGTCCTCCAGCCATGCGGGGGAAGGCGAACTGCTGCTCCCTGGCCAGGGTGTAGCTTTCTGTCCTCCACCCGGGCAGCGGTCGTGCCGTGCGTGGGCCGGCCACGTCCAGGTCCTCCTCGCACCGTCAGCTGCACCGGGGGGTCGCTCAGCACGTCGTACGCCGTGAGGGCGGTACTCGTGTTCTGGGACGGCCTCAACAAGGACGGGAGTGAGGACCTACCGGTGCGATTTGGGGCAGCCGATGTTCGCCGGCACGGTGTTGGTGGGCAGGTGGCCGCTGTCGTTGGTGCTGAGGTGGTGATCGCCATAGGTGAGGCTCCCTCTTGCACCAGCAGTTGTCTCTGCCGACGAGACCGTCGGTGCCACCGGCGCTCCAGGCCTCTGGCTCTTTGGCTTTAATGGCTGGTTCTCGTCCTCCATGAGGGACGTGAACAGAGGCCCTTCAGTATTAGCGTTTGCCCTAAGGCCATCGCTGCTGCTGTCTAGCCGCTCGAGACGGAGGTCGTTGTCGCTGCTGCCGCAGAGGTCGCCGGCGAGCTGCTTGGAGTTTGTTATCCCGCAGGCCCCCTGGTGTGGAGGTTGTTCATACCCGCGGGAATGGAACCGGAGTCCCGTTTGTAAGGGGATATACTGGGTTTTTGCCTGAGAAAAATGTAACTGCTTCAAGGACTTAGACATTTGTCGTAGGCCGGGAGAACCGCCGAGGGTCCTGCTGACGTCTAAGTCTATGTAGCATAGTTACCCCAAGCATATATATTTGTTCTTTGTGGCTGTCGAGGCCTGAACATTTGGGTATTCGAGTATAAAGCTGTGTTTCTTCCTCATTTCGAGCACTAGGACTTGCCTGTCGGTGGCCGAACCACTTAACCGAGTGTGAGTTGCCTTGCACGGAAGGTGACGAGTGAGGTATCTGTATCCCGGAGGGGTAGGAGTCCCTCGGCTCGGTCGGCCTTGCTGCTTAAAGCCTCTCTGGCTCGGTTTTAGAACCTTCGGCTGCTCTGCGATGAGCCGAAGCCGAAGGCAGCGGTGGCGTGGACAGAGGTGATGTCGGCTCGAACAGAGGCCTTCTCGACGCGGGGGCAGGTGGCTTCCCAGGCCGAAGAGGTGCAGCAGCGGTAGCTGGGGTTTGGCCAGATCACCCACGAGCAGGACCAATCCCGGAGCCAAGCCGCCGAAACCGTGAGCCGGGCTGAGATCCTTGGGGAACGGCTAGCTGGGGCTTCGGAGCGGCTGGCCGAGGCGCCTGCTCGCTTCGCCGTCTGAGGCTAGGCCAGATTCTGCCGAAGGTGGAAACGACACCGAGGGTGCTGCTCCTCCCCCTGCTGATGTTTGAGCCTGCATGAACAGTTCGTCTAAAGTATGCGTATGTTTTTTGTGGCCACCGAGGCCTAAACATATTTAGCATTCAGATTATAAAGCTGCGTTTTCTTTCCTCTTGTTTCGAGCATTTAGGACTTGTTCGGTAGCAGGATCGCTTATCCGAGCGTGAGTTACTTTTCACGGAAGGTGATGAGTGAGGTATCCATATCCCGGAGGTGTAGGAGTCCCTCGGCTCGGTCGGCCTTGCCGCTTACGTGCTTTCTCACCCGTTCATAGGACTCTGCTATCGATATAGTCGAAAATGCACGAAAGTCATTTTCTACCCGAGCGTTAGGACTTGTTCGGTAGCAGGATCGCTTATCCGAGCGTGAGTTACTTTTCACGGAAGGTGATGAGTGAGGTATCCGTATCCCGGAGGCGTAGGAGTCCCTCGACTCGGTCGGCCTTGCCGCTTACGTGCTCTCTCACCCGTTCGCAGGACCCTGCTATCGATATAGTCGAAAGCACGAAAGTTGTTTTCAGTAGAAAACTTTTCTCGGTAGAAAACTTTTCAGAAGAAAATTTCAACGCAGAGGGGGGGTCCCCCCTTCTAGCCCTTGAGGGAGGGTCGGGCTTGGCCGAGGCAAGGCTGACCCTTCCTTGACGGTTAGACTTTATTTAAGCGCGTAAAAACGAGGAAGATGAACGACTTGAAACATTTTAAGGGTAGAAGCGACGTAGCTGTTCGATGTTCCAAGCGTTGCTGTAGACCTCGCCTTGATCGTTGGCCAGCTTGTATGTTCTGGGCTTCAAGATCTTAGCGATGATGAATGGCCCTTCCCAGGGAGGAGTAAGCTTGTGGCGCCCACGGGCGTCTTGTCGCAGCCGAAGCACCAAGTCTCCCACTTGGAAGCCTCGGGGCCGAACCCTTCGGGCGTGGTAGCATCGCAGAGACTGTTGATACCGTGCCAAATGTAGTAAGGCAACGTCCCAAGCTTCTTCGTGCTGGTCCAGCGAGTCCTCTCGACTGATCTGGTTGCTTCGGTCGTCGTACACCTTCGTCCTCGGGGAACCGTATTCTAAGTCCGTGGGGATGACGGTCTCGGCCCCATAGACTAGAAAGAACGGCGTGAAGCCCGTGGCCCGGCTCGGCGTCGTCCTCAGACTCCAGACCACTGAGGGTAGCTCCTTCATCCATCTCTTGCCAAACTTGTTGAGGTCATTGTAGATCCTGGGTTTAAGTCCCTGCAAAATCATACCGTTGGCAAGCTTCACCTGCCCATTCGTCATGGGGTGAGCTACGGTGGCCTAGTCCACAAGGATGTGGTGGTCCTCGCAGAAGTCCAGGAACTTTTCCCGTGAACTGCGTGCCATTGTCGGTGATGATGGCATTCGGGACTCCAAAGCGATGGATGATATTGGTGAAGAACGCCACCGACTGTTTGGACCTGATACTGGTTAAGGGTCGGACCTCGATCCACTTGGAGAATTTGTCGATGGCGACCAGCACGTGCGTGAAGGCCCCAGGTGCCTTCTGCAAGGGGCCGACGAGGTCCAGACCCCACACAGCAAACGACCAAGTGATAGGTATCGTCTGCAGGGCCTGAGCGGGCAGGTGTGTCTGCTTTGCGTAGAATTGACACCCCCGGCAGGAGCGTACAATCCTAGTGGAGTCGGCCACCGCGGTTGGCCAGTAGAAGCCTTGTCGGAAGGCATTTCCCACGAGGGCTCGAGGTGCTCCATGGTGGCCGCAAGCCCCCGAGTGTATTTCTTGTAACAGCTCTTGTCCTTGGGCGATGGAGATGCATCGCTGGAGGATGCCCGAGGGACTGCAGTGATAGAGCTCCCTTTCATCACCCAGCAAAACGAACGACTTGGCGCGACGAGCCAGTTGCCGAGCTTCGCCCTTATCGAGGGGCAGCTCTCCTTAGAGGAGATATTCCAGGTACGGGGTCTGCCAGTTCGGGACCGGTGTGACCCCATTCCGCTCTCCCTCGACGCGCAGGCCGAGGGCACCTTGGGCTCGGCCGAGGCTTCCTCGGGCTTGGCCGAGGGTATCTCGGACGTGTCGTCGATCTTGACGAAGGGTTGATGTATATCCCTGGAGAAGACGTCCGGGGGAACCGGTGTCCGCCCCGAGACTATTTTAGCTAGCTTATCCGCAGTCTCATTGAATCGTCGGGCGACGTGGTTGAGTTCCAGCCCATAGAACTTGTCTTCTAGGCGTCGAACTTCGTCGCAGTAGGCCTCCATCTTCCGATCATAGCAGTGGGAGTTCTTCATGACTTGGTCAATGACAAGCTGTGAGTCGCCACGAGCGTCGAGGCATCGAACCCCTAGCTCGACGGTGATGCGCAGCCCATTAACCAATGCTTCGTACTCGGCCACGTTGTTTGACGCCGGAAAATGAAGGCGGATCACGTAGCGAAGATGTTTTCCGAGGGGTGAGATGAAGAGCAAGCCCGCGCCTGCTCCGGTTTTCATCAGCGACCCATCGAAGTACATGGTCCAAAGCTCAGGTTGGATTGGAGTCGTCGGTAACTGGGTGTCAGTCTACTTAGCTAGGAAGTCGGCCAAGACTTGGGATTTTATGGCCTCCCGAGGGGCGAATGAAAGTGTTTCGCCCATGAGTTCCACTGCCCATTTCGCTATCCTAGCCGAGGCCTCTCGGGACTGGATGATCTCTCCCAGAGGAAAGGATGACACCATAGTCACCGGGTGAGACTCGAAGTAGTGTCGCAGCTTCTGCCGTGTCAGAATCACTGCGTAGAGTAGCTTATGGATCTGCGGGTAGCGGATTTTTGTCTCGGATAGCACTTTGCTGATGAAGTAGACTGGCCTCTAGACGAGCAGTGTATGCCCTTCTTCCCGTCTCTCGACTACGACCGCGGCGCTGACCACCTGAGTGGTTGCGGCTACGTAGATCAAGAGGGCTTCACCCGCAGCGGGGGGCACCAAGATGGGTGCATTTGTAAGGAGTGCCTTTAAGTTCCTGAGGGCTTCCTCGGCCTCGGGGGTCCAAGTGAAGTGCTCGGTCTTCCTTAAGAGGCGGTACAGGGGCAATCCTTTTTCGCCAAGGCGTGAGATGAAACGGCTCAGAGCCGCAAGGCATCCCATGACCCTCTGTACTCCTTTCAAATCTTTTATCGGTCCCATGTTGGTGATGGCCGCGATTTTCTCCGAGTTGGCCTCTATGCCCCGCTCGGAGACGATGAACCCTAGGAGCATGCCTCGGGGGACTCCGAAGACACACTTCTCGGGGTTGAGTTTCACGCCTTTAGCTCTCAGACACTTGAATGTCGTTTCAAGGTCAGAGAGGAGGTCGGAGGCTTTCTTCGTCTTGACAACGATGTCATCGACGTAAGCCTCGACCGTTCTGCCGATGTGTTCTCCGAACACATGGTTCATGCACCTCTGGTAGGTGGCGCCTGCATTCCTCAAACCAAATGGCATTGTAGTGTAACAATACATGCCAAAAGGTGTGATAAAAGAAGTCGCGAGCTGGTCGGACTCTTTCATCTTGATTTGGTGATAGCCTGAGTAGGCATCGAGGAATGACAGGGTTTCACACAAAGCAGTGGAGTCCACAATTTGATCGATGCGAGGCAGAGGGTAGGGAACCTTCGGACATGCTTTGTTTAGACCAGTGTAGTCTACGCACATCCTCTATTTCCCATCCTTCTTCCTTACAAGAACAGGGTTAGCTAACCATTCGGGATGGAATACCTCTTTGATGAACCCTGCCACGAGTAGCTTGTGGATCTCCTCGCCTATGGCCCTACGCTTTTCTTCGTCAAAACGGCATAGGGTCTGCTTCACGGGTCGGGCCCCAGCTCTGATGTCCAGTGAGTGCTCGTCAACATCCCTTGGTATGCCTGGCATGTCCGAGGGACTCCACGCAAAAACTTCGGTGTTTGCGCGGAGAAAGTCGATGAGCACTGCTTCCTATTTGGGGTCGAGCTCGAAGCCGATCCGAACTTTCTTGCTGGCGTCGTTGCTGGGGTTGAGAGAGACGGACTTAACTGCCTCGACTGGTTCGAAGTTGCCGGCGTGCTGCTTCGCGTCGGGCGCCTCCTTGGAGAGGCGTTCCAGGTCGGCGATGAGGGCCTCGGACTCGGCGAGGGCCTCAGCGTACTCCACGCATTCCACGTCGCATTCGTACGCGTGGCGGTACGTGAATCCAACGGTGATGATCCCGTTCGGGCCTGGCATCTTGAGCTTGAGGTAGGTGTAGTTGGGGACGGCCGTGAACTTGGCGTAGCACGGCCTTCCCAACACCGCGTGGTAGGTCCCTCGGAACCCGACCACCTCGAAGGTGAGGGTTTCCTTTCAAAGTTGGAGGGAGTCCCGAAGCAGACGGGCAAGTCAACCCGTCCGAGGGGCAGGATACGCTTTCCGGGTGCGATCCCGTGGAATGGTGCCGCACCGGCCCGGACCTAGGACCGATCAACCCCCAAGAGTTCCAGGGTCTCGGCGTAGATGATGTTGAGGCTGCTGCCCCCGTCCATAAGGACCTTGGAGAGCCTAACGTTGCCGATGATTGGATCGACGACGAGCGGGTACCTCCCTAGGCTTGGCAAGAAGTCGGGGTGGTCGCCTCGGTCGAAGGTGATAGGCTTGTCGGACCAGTCTAGGTAGGCTGGCGCTACCACCTTTACCGAGCAGACCTCCCGGCGCTCCTACTTGCGGTGCCGAGCCAAGGCATTCGCCACCTGCCCACCGTAAATCATGAAGCAGTTGTGGATCTCGGGGAACTCCTCTTCCTTGCCGCCCTCCTTCTTGTTGTTGCCTTGGCCCTTGCCATCTTCTGCCGGGGGCCCAGCCTTATGGAAGTAGCGCCGGAGCATGACAAATCCTTCAAGGGTGTGCTTGACGGGACCCTGGTGATAGGGGCACGACTCCTTGAGCATCTTGTCAAATGCGCCGGCCCCTCCAGGGGCCTTCCATGGGTTCCTGTGCTCGGCAGCAGCGACAAGATTCGCGTCAGCGGCGTTGCGCTTTGCCTGCGCCTTCTTCTTGGCCTTCTTCGCGCCACGCTGGGTGGATGCCTCGGGGGCGTCTTCCTTCGGCTCCCCCTTAGGGTGCTTGTCTTTCCGGAAGATGGCCTCGACCGCCTCCTGACCCGAGGCGAACTTGGTGGCGACGTCCATCAATTCGCTCGCCTTGGTGGGAGTCTTGCGCCCCAGTTTGCTCACCAGGTCTCGGCAAGTGGTGCCGGCGAGGAAAGCTCTGATGACGTTCGAGTCGGTGATGTTGGGCAGCTCGGTGCGCTGCTTCGAAAACCGCTGGATGTACTCTCGGAGGGATTCCCCAGGCTGCTTGCGACACCTTCGGAGATCCGATGAGTTCCCAGGGCGCACGTACGTGCCCTAGAAATTTCCCATGAAAGCCTTGACCAGGTCATCCCAGTCGGAGATCTGCGCAGGAGGCAGATTCTCTAGCCAGGCCCAGGCGGCGTCGGAGAGGAAACGGGGTAGATTACGGATGATGAGGTTGTCATCGTCCGCCCCTCCCAACTGGCATGCCAGTCGGTAGTCCGCGAGCCACAACTCCGGCCTCGTCTCCCCCGAGTACTTGGTGAAGGTAGTCGAGGCTCGGAAACGGGCGGGGAACGGCGCTCGTCGTATGGCCCAGCTGAAGACTCGTGGACCGGGTGGCTCGGGCGAGGGACTCCGATCCTCCTCGCTGTCGCAGCGTCCCCCGCGCCTGGGATGGTAGCCTCGGCGCACCTTCTCGTTGAGGCAGGCTCGATGATCTCGATGGTGATGCTCGTTGCTGAGGCGATCCCGGGCGGCAGGTGCCTCATCTCGTGTGCGCTCGGGATGGACCGAGGCCTCCCGCATGCGTCGGGAGGACGTCGTGTGATGCTCCGAGGGGTTAGCTCGCCTTCGGGAGGCAGAGCTCTCGGCTTATCGAACTGCGGCACCTTCCAGGAGATCCTTGAGTTCGCCCTGGATATGCCATCCCTCGGTGGTGGATGGCTCCGGCATGGTTCGAAGTAGCATCGCCACTGCAGCTAGGTCCTGGTCGGACCCGCTGACAACCGGGGGCAGCACTGCCCTGGCATTGTCGACGATGCAGCGCTGGACGTCCTGGGCCTGATGACAGGCTCCTCCGGTGAGTGTTCGGCCTGCCCACTCCTGTTCGATGTTTTGTCGGAGCTGCACAAGCTGCACTGCTTCCTCTTCGACCTTGGCCTGCATCTCACGGATTCGCTCGAGCTGTGTGTCCCGACCCCCTGCAGGGACTGGGACCACAGCTAGCTCCTGCGGGATGTCAACGCGAGATGCGGGCCCAGGGGGATCGTCAACCTCCGGCATACCGAGGTGGTTGCCTTTGTTGTGATCTCCCTGATCGATGTGGAAACATTCGCGACTTGGGCCGCAACCCTCGTCGTCAAGGTCGTGGCCATCGTCAGAACAACCGGAGAGGCAGTGGTCACATGCGGACATGAAGTCTCGCATGGCACCGGGGTCATCGAGGCCAAAGAATTCCCAACCGAGGTCAGGGTCACCCTCTTCCTCGGAACCCGCCGGTCCGGAGATTGAGACGGCAGTCAGTCGGTCCTAGGTCGACCACATATGGTACCCCGGAAGGTTTGGATACGCCCTTGCGAAAGCGCTCACCGTAGCGGGGTCGCTAGGTGGATCGAAGCTGAATCAAAAGGGAACAGGGTGGAATACGGATGGTACCTTTTGGTCGATGGACTGTGGTAGAGTCGCGTTGGGGACGGAACGCACTGTCATCTCAGGTACGAGGGTGACGCCCAGCGGGTCCTTGGCGAGGGTGCTGGCGTCGTCCGTCCGCTTGGGGCTGGCACGTTGCGGGGAAGCGGTGCTCGACGTCGTCTTAAGCGCGAGGACAACACCCGACATGTCCCCAAGAGGAGTGCCGGCGTCGTCGGCTCGATCCGGTCCGATAGCCGATAAGGTGCTGCCTCCTGCGTGGCCATGGTTGCCCCGTCTCCGCCTCCTCCGGTGAGGAGGGTGGCGGGGACGACCGGAGTGTTCCTCTTCCGCCACGGGGAGATGCCGCCGTGGAGGTTGCCTCCACCGGGCGAGCCGTTGACTGTCGTTGTCGTCGTGCCGCAGAGGGAGGAGTACCATGTCGTAGCTGTCGTCGAGGGACATGAACTCGAGGCTCCCGAAGTGGAGCACTGTCCCGGGCTAAAGCGGTTGCTGAAGTCTACCCATCTGGAACTCAACGGGAAAGTGTTCGTTAACACACAGCAGGCCCCTACCTGGCGCGCCAACTGTCGGCGTTTCGGACCCGGGGGGTCCCTGGACCGACGTGCCCCTGCCCAGATGGGTTGGTGCCAGATGGAACACAAGTGGGGGAATGAGCCTTGTATTATCCTACACCAGGGTGCTCGTAGTAGGGGTTACAAGCCTTGCGAGAGAGCGAGGGCGAGAGAGAGAGAGGGCGAGAGCGAGAGAGAGATAGAGGGTCCAGCCCCTGCTCGTCTTCTCCCGTCCCTTTGCCGTGCGCACGTATGCTCGTATGTTCGTATGCTCATCCCTCTGTCCCCCTCTTTTCCCCCTCCTCCTTCTAGGGCCCTGGACACCCCTTTTATAGACGTAAGGAGATGCCCAGCTGTACAATGGGGTGTAGATGGGAGCTAACGTGGCTGGCAGGGAAGTGCCCTGAGCCCTGTACAGATAACAACATGGCCGTCAGGGGGACGTCTCGAGTCCTGTAGAGGTAGTATCGTGGCCGTTGGAGAAGTGCCTTGAGCCCTGTAGCAGTACAGTTGTTGGTGCTGTATGGATCCTGCTGACGTCTCCTTGCTTCCGTAGGGGGCTTGAGAACCACCGACGTCATGGTTGCATGCAGGAAACCACCATTGTCTGTTACTAGGGTAAGCTGGATGGGACGCCGGTCTTGTTCCTTCATAGCCTGAGCTAGCTAGGAGTAGGGTAATGATGCATCCCTCGTGGCATGGTTGATCCGAGCCTGAGGTCGGGCGAGGTGGCGACTCCTCCGAGGCCGAGGCTGGGGCCGAGGCCCAGGGTCGGGTGAGGACGTGACTCTTCCCAAGGCCGAGGCTGAGGTCAAGCCCTGGGGTCGGGCGAGGCGAAGATTTCCTCCCGAGGTCGAGGCCGAGGCCGAGCCCTAGGGTCAGGCGAGGCGGAGCTTCCTGTTGCGCCCGAGGCTGAACTCGACCGTTGTCGGTTTCGCCCGGGTGGTTGGCACAGCAGCCTGAGCGGGGCGGGCGGCGCTGTTTCCCTATCAGATCGGTCAGTGAAAGGGCGAAGTGACTGCGGTCACTTCGACCTTGCCGACTAAGGCGCGCGTGTCAGGATAAGGTGTCAGGCGACCCCAGCATTAAATGCGCATGCAACATGGTCGGCTGGTAAGGCGATTTGGCCAAAGTCGCTTGCACGACAAGGCTTGCCTTTGGCTGAGCCGAGGGTGCGCTCACTGTCTGAGGAGACCCTCGGGCGAGACGTGGATTCGTCCGGGACCACTATTCCGCCCGAGGCCGGGCTCGGGCGAGGTGAGACCTTGTCCCTTGGTAGACGAAGCTTTGACTTTGACCCGAGCCGTCAGTCTTCACGGTTTGCTCTGAAGGTGTTTACCAGCCATGACTAGGAGTGGTGGGGGTACCCCTAATTACGGTACCTGACAAGTCTGCTCAAATCCTTGCAAGGTGCTGCCTTAGCCAAAGCACACGATGTTTAGGCTCCATCTTCACAAAGTCATCACCTTGCCTTTTGTTGTCCAATAGGTAGGTAAGGCAAGTCATCAAGTCCTCATCAGTGAAACCTAGAATACTCATGCAAATTTGATACAGATCAGGGTGGACATCGGTGGTCTGGACCACAACACGTGCTTGGACAGCTTCAGGCAATTTGTTCACAGCTCCAGTAAGTCGTGTCATAATCCTAGTTCTTCAACACTGAGTCTCATTTTCTTTCCAGAGGATCCATAGGAACTAGGAGCACCATAGCCACTATGAGAAGGACTGGCACCAGCAGAACCAGAAGCAGTAGCACCAACAAGACATGGTTCTTTAGATGCACTAGCACCTTCAGTGATGTCCGAGATGGTGCCAAGGGGCTCATTTGAGGACATCTCATACCTGACAGTAGCCTGCCCAGCTCCAAATTAAATTTGCATCTGCACATAGTTTTCAATTAGCACATTGAGGAATTCAGCATCCTTTTGGGTTGCCTTTTGTATGGCCCAGCAGGTGCCACCATCAAGGATGATTGTGAATGTATTCTCATTCCAATGAGCACCGCTTAGGTCCTTGAGCCTACAAACCCTGATCCATTTTTGACGCCACTTCCTCAAATGATTGTAGACTTAGGTGCCTGTGATTTCTTGGCCACTGAATTTAGTCAGTGCCTTAGCAACAGAGTTGACATGGACCTCCTTGAACCCTTTATCCGTTTTTACTCCTTGCCCAACCAAGTTCGCAAAATTCCTTAGGATAAAGGCTGACATCACAAGGGTCCAGCGTATGGCAGTCCTTGAGGTACTAAGCAACTTGCTCAACATACATAGTATATATACAATTGATAAGACATTTATAAAATTGAAGTCATAAGAAGAGATAATGAAATGGCATCATCGCATAGGACTAGTTTTCTCAGCATATAAAAAATAATTAAGTTTCAAAGCAGAAAGTAAAACAACATCATTGTAGATCACAATTTCTCTCAGCGTATAAAAATGATACAGTTTCAAGACAACAAACAAAAAACTACAGAGTACAATTTTTCTCAGATTGTAAGGCTGGTAACAAAAAACATCACTACAAAGTACAATTTTTCTCAGAATAAAACCACAAAGAAATTACACAGGGCTAGACCCCCTATGCTGCCACATTTGAGTTGCTATAGCAACTCTTTGTTGGGTCCAAGTTTGGTTGTCATTAACAACATCAATGGCACCTTCCACATTGGCTATGTTTGGAGCCCAAGTGTTTAACGGAGGAAAATGTGAATCCAGCCCATATCTAAGAATCCAGTTGTGAAGGATGGTGCATGCTAACACAAGATTAACTTGTGTCGGATATGGATGAAAAGGCTTGTTGTATATAATCTTGAATCTATTTTTCAATGCACCGAAGGCTCTCTCAATTGTTACTCGGAGGGAAGAATGCCTTAGATTGAAGAGTTCTCTTGGATTGAGTGGATGATTTCCTCCACCAAATTCTCTTAGATGATATCTTGTGCTACGGTATGGAGGTAGAAATCCAGGTCTAACAGCATAACCAGCGTCAACTAAATAGAATTTTCCTAGTTCAAAGAATGCTAGTTAGTTTGGTTGTGAAGTAATTTAAAAGCATATTCAAACAAGTTATGGAATTACCTAGTGGCACAATGAGGCCATCAGAACTTTCCAATGCATCCGATAGAATCAAGGCATCATGAGCTAAACTTTCCCAGCCAGCAGGAACATAGGTAAATCTCAAATCAAAATCAACAGCTCCTAGAACATTTTGTGTCATTGTGTGCTTTCTACACATGAAGGCTGCTCTCATTGAACTGGGAACCCTAGCCAATACATGTGTGCCATCAATGGCACCAACGCAATCATAAATGTTTAAGTTAAAATGATTAAAACAAAGACAATACTAACAGATTTTAATTAAATGGTTAATGTGCAATCCTAAATGGAATGGAAAGTGCCTTGAAGTACGGGTACCATCTTCTACTAACATGAATTTTAGGATGGACAGAGGTGGAAGGAGGGGTGATCATCTTAGTGCGTAGCTCACCAATTGCACTTAACACCTCTTGAAAATATCTACTAATAGTCTCAGTAGATCTTTGGAAGGTGAATTTGAGAACCCTAAACCTTTGATGATGACCAACAACATGTAGAAACTTTGCAACTTGTTCTTCTATAGAACTGTGAATACTATCCCTTAGCAACTATCGAGGCCGAAACAAACCACATAGCTCAAAGAAAGGGACCTTAGACATTCTAAGTAGCTCCACACATTGGATATCATCAGATTCATAGATAAATATAAGATTTGGCTACCTCTCACTGTCCATTTGAAACATTGGACCATATGTGACACGAGGATGAAAGAGTCTATGCCTAAGGCATGCAAACAACCAACAAGATATATCAACAACCAATGTCGATGCTCTCAACTCTAGCAAATGACGATTTGGACCCAACATATCTGAATAAATAAGATAAGAGGATTGTTGAATCAGAAAAATTGTACTATGCTCAGATTGAAAAAACAAGCCAGGGTTGCTACTCTAATGATGTTCCTGCAAACTGGCTTGGTAACATCACTGAAAAATTGTACTCTGCTCAGATTGAAAAAACATCACTGAGAAAATGAGATCTGCTCAGATTGAACCAAAAAACATCACTGAAAATTTATGGTTTGCTCAGATTGAAAAAAACATCACTAAAAATTGTGGTCTGCTCAAATTTACAGAAACATGACTAAAAACTGGTCCTAAGCTCAGACTTTAAATAATTTCATCACTGAAAAATGATGAGAATAAAAAGAAGGGAGTTATGTAGGTAGCAGCATAATATAATGCATTAACTAGCTGCATAATAAAATGCATTAACTACCTGCATGCATAGTATAAAAAGAAAATAGTTATGGAGGTAGCTGGATAATATAATGCATTAACTAGTTGCATAATATAATGCATTAATCCATTAAATTAAACAAGACAAGAGGCTGAAGAGGGGGAGAAGAAAAGAGGAACAAAAGGTAAGATTGTTGTAAGGGAAGAGGAAAACAGGAACAAATGAAGGTAAGAGGGGGAGAAGAAAAGTGGAACAACTAGCTACTTAATATAATAGACAGGTTATGCTAGTTGCATAATCCATTAAATTAAATAAGACAAGCATAACAAACATGTTAAGTTCAGTTAAGTCAAGAAATAAACATGTCGATACTTTTTATAAACTGAAATTCAGGTAGTTCAGTTAAGTCATAACTCTCTTCTTTTTATAAACTGAAATTCAGGTTGTTCATCAAGCACATCGCTGAAAAGTTCAGTTAAGTCAAGAATAAGGACATAACATCATTTTACATATGTAGGCATAGATTAGGAAATAATATAAATAAGCTATGCTTGTTACTAACTAAAATCTAGTTGAGATGCAACGTATGGTCTATGGTCTGAACCCAAGGTGCTTAATCTTTCTTAGGTTATCTATTTCTCATTAAGGCAACATAATTAAATCATCGCTAGTTGGTGTTACTGAAAGAGTTTGGTACAAACAACTTCTGTCCTAATAGTATGCACTAAAAATCAACCTGGGTTGAAGCATGGGATTAAGAACAGTTAGATATATACTAATATTTGAGCATGTCAAAAACATGGCAAAAATATGACAGAACATGGAAAAACATGGTAGAACATATGCAAAACATGGACCAAGCAGATATATACTAATATTGAAAGATGCGTGTTTTTCATCCAAAACTGGAAGTGCCCTACTTTTCAGTGTAGGCAAGTCCCCTGACCTATGATCTTGCCTGAGAAGCCGAGATCGAGGTTTACGGCACGCTTGTCGTAGGCAGACAACAGATCTAGGTCGTAGGAGATAAAGTGACTCACCTGAGAAAAAAAGCAGATCAGTAATCGGGGGACCTAGGGGATAGATCTAGGATTCTATGAGTCTCTTGTTAGTAGATCAGTAATCTACAACAACAATACAAGAGTTCTGTATCTAGATACAACAGCAAGACAAGAGTTCGGTAATCTACAACAGCAAGACAAGAGAAGAGGAATCTAGAATCCACAAATTCTAGACAGCAGATCAGTAATCGAGGGACCTAGGGGGACAGATCTAGGATTCTATGAGTCTCTTGTTAGTAGATCAGTAATCTACAACAACAAAACAAGAGTTCTGTATCTAGATACAACAGCAAGACAAGAGTTCGGTAATCTACAACAGCAAGACAAGAGAAGAGGAATCTAGAATCCTCCAAATTCTAGACAGCAGATCAGTAATCAGGGGACCTAGGGGGACAAACTAGAAGAGAAAATCTAGAGGGGTACTAACCTGAGAGAAGAGGGAGACGACACAGCTAGGGTTCACTCGCAGCTGAGAACCGATCGAGGTCGTAGGAGAGCGATCCTTGTGAAGCAGATGAAAGCAGATGAGGAGATAAAGCAGAAGAGCAGCCAAGAAAGGTGTTAACCTCTCGTCGCCTGCAGCGAAGCAGATGAGGAGGACGACGACAGAGAGAGGTGAGAGCCACGCGAGCTCGTCACCAGGGGTCGAAAGAGGACGACGGCGAGCTCGTGAGCACGGTGACAGAAACGAAAGAGAGGCGAGAGCCATGGTGGCGGCTGCGAGTGAACTCGAGACGAAAGAGAGGCGAGAGAGCGTGTGAACCCTAGCACGGTTTTACCAGGGCGAGCACGGGCGAGGCTGGCCAGCGAAGCATGTGATCTGCGTTTCGATTGGGCCAGACCACGGAATCAGGTGTGGCCTGCCTCATGATCAGCCAGGCTCCCAAACTGAGTCAAGCAACCAAACATGATGTGCCTGTTTGAAATGGGTCTGGTCGTGCGCTGTGCTAACCAACTAAACACATCCATATGACCAGGGGCGGGCTCACATAGTAGCAAGGGTATTCAGTCGAATACCCATTATTTTTGGTAAAAAAGTAGATATACATATATATTAGATATATACAGTAAAATATTACAAAAAATATAAAATATGCAGTTCTGTTCTCAAATTCGCATTCTAGGTCTCGTTTTTCCCTAACGCACATCCCATTAAAGCATCAGGCTCATTGAACGAGCCAACCAGCACCATGTCTTTCATGACTTGGTGGTTGCCCTTTGGTTTGTCGCTTCCTTCAAGGCTTCAAGGGCTCAACCTCTGGTGGCGGCGCGCCAGCGCGGGTTTGCAGGAGTGGAGGAGCCACGAAGCCGGACTACCATGCCGGGCGCCGGAGCGTGAAGCGAGTGAGCAACCGATGGCCTGACCTTGACGCCTGCTGTGCCGCTCGCCGAGGCTCAAGGGAAGGAGCTGCTCCTCTATGCATGCGAATCAATTATATATATCTAAAGGCTACTCTAATATGCTTTAGGCCATCAATTATATATGACTAAGGCTACTAGGATAGATTTTAGACTATCAAAACATGTTTTTGCTCTAGTAAAATTTTGAATACCCATTATCCAAATCCTGGGCCCGCCCCTGCATATGACAGGGCCAAGCATGTCCGTTCATGGTGGTAGGGCATGCATGGATGCAGACGCATGCAGTATTGCAGTGCATGCAAGGAGGTTGATCGATCGAGCTAGGCCGTGCGTGTGGCGCGCGGTGGCGACCAGCAGACCACCGATCGAGGCGCATATGGATCGGCGGCATTTGTGCATATGCATCACGCACAAGGACGTCTCAGCTGCCACGCCCTGCCCTGCCGGGCGATCGATGCCTGGAGAGACGAGACGAACCACCCGATCGACATCTGGAGAGGTATGCGTGTACTAGCTAGCTCCCGGTTTTGGCGCGCGACCAGACCGCGAACGCGCCTCGCGCCGACACATGATCATGCATGCATGGCGCCCAGCAGACACACTGTCACGCTAGCTGCGAGCGCCGGAGCTGTCCCCGCCGGGCCGACGACGGGTACGTCCGTCCTCCGCCATCGCTAGCTGTTCGACACCACGTGGCCACCGGGGGCGCCCAGGGCGCGCGCGCGCAGATCGCCGTCGCGCGCGTGTACCCGCCGTCTATCCCATTGGTACTCGCGTCACTGTGGCCGGCTGGCAACTTGCAGCTCCATTGGGTCGCTTGCATGCAGCACTGGCCGGCCGCTTCTCTTTCGCCCGGTACGACCGTAGCCCGACCTGGCTAGCTAGCCTGTGGCTGTGGCGCCCGGTATGTACATCCCACTCGTAGTGTGTGCGTGCATGCATGCGTGAGGATGACGCCATGCATCATCACCGTGCATGCAGTTACCTAGTACGTACCACATGCATGCATGTCTCGGTTCATCATCTCAGATCCATCACACGTGCATATGCAATTACCAAGAAAAGGAGATTCGGCTTCCTGACTTTTTGGGTGTCTAGAACCCGAAATATGATATAGAGGGGCCACATCCCGTATATTTATATATATTTATGCGCATATGAAAATATACACATATTATTAAATATTTCAATATAAAAAATTCTATTCGATGCTTCAAAGTTTATAAAATGACAAATGTAAAATATAACCATAAACACTTGACTTGATATCACACTATTAATATCTTCTAACATTTTGTGATACAAAGTCGTCGATTATACATTGAGATAAATCTCGTCCAACAACTTCTTCTCGATGCATAGAATTGCTAAATTATTTAACTTCTCTTGAGTTATTGTTGACATCAAATAGTTCCTTAATAATTTCAATTTCAATTTTAATAATCTCAAGTCTCAACGCATGAAACCGTCAAATAATATTCAACAAGCAATTGAGACGTTAGAATAACAATCTAAACCTCTGACATGTTAACATCCAACGGCTAGGGGGTCATCTGTTTTTTGGATCCGGTGCGCACTCTTGCACCCCATCAGGAACAGACTTAGATTCGGCCAGAGTCCAGGCGTCCAGCTATATGTATTTGACTATGTTTATAGGAACTATCAATATTTATGAGTTTAAATAAGTACTATATTATATATAAAAGCATACCACTATCTGTCTTAAATTATATATAGGTCATTTAGGTAGATCTCTGTACGTAGGTATACAAATATTTCTAGACATGCAGCAAAATTAAAGTGGGTATCTGAAAATGCCAAACTTTAGTATAGAGAAGCTCTATAAAGACGGTTGTGAAACTATTTTTACTGGCGTTTTTCATAACCGCCAATACTAAGGCCAGTAGAAATATTAGTTTTCACAGACAGTTGATTAAAGTCACTAGTGGAATTGGCGGTCACGTAATAAAACCTCCGGTACAAATAATTTTTTAGAACACATAAAATGAGCTTTTAAAATAGCAAAAAAATATTTCGATTCAAGGAGGCCTCGCCCACCTGTCTCCATCGATGTTTCTAGTTTGGGTTTTGTTGCCCACATATTACCACAATTAAATCGAATATAAAATTGATTATTTCTGATGCAAACGAATTGAAACGAAAAAAATTGTTGACTACACAGTTGAATAAATTTTTAATTTCTACAACTTTTCATTTGGTACTTTTTTTATCTGAGCCCGTTTGCATAAATTTTGCATTTCAAATTTTACATATTCAAATGCAATTTTAGGAGCCCAAATGATTTCAAATGAAAACAATTATCAACTATTAAGTTTCATAACTTTTATACATATACAACTTCTATTTTCATGGTTTCTTCTTACGAGGTCATTTAAAAAACTAAAAAAATCGATTTTAGATTCATTTTTTACCATCAATAGAAATTGATTTTTACTGGTGGTTCCTTAGGTAAACCGCCAGTAAAAATCATGCATTTTTACTGGCGATTTTAAGAAAATGCCATAACAAACGTATTCCCACTTGCGGTTCATTGAGTTGGACGATCCATTTTTTTACTGGCATTCATTGGATAACCAAAACCGCTTGTAAAAATTTGGTACTACCTGACTACCGCACACATAGAGCTTTTTTGTACTAGTGAAAATGATATAAAAATTAGGACAGAGACAATATTTCATGACAAACCTAATCTATCTTGTATTATATTAACACAATTAAAAGGAGCTCCCACGTTCTTCGAGAAAGCTTAGAAATTATTACATTAATTGAAAAATAGAAGAACATACATGTTAGATTTATGATGATTTAACCACCGAGAATAAATAGAGTATATCTAGCTAAAGAAAAGAAAATACATGTTAGATTTTACGATAATCCAGTGGTTTAGATTTAATAAAAAAAGTTGTGTTCCAGATGAAGGTTTCTAAAATTAGACATAGATTCTTAAGATAAACGATTCCAAATTTGATCCTTAAAAGATAATTTTAACCAGTAAATAAAAGTCGAGCTCCAATTCTAAATGGACCTAGATACAAAGTCTCAGTTGTCCATATATGATCATCAAAAGACAATTAGATACTCTTGCGTGAGGAAAAAAACAAGTTTCAATAATGGAAAGCATTGCATATTCCATATAGAATACTATTACATATATTTGATCCTTGTTTTGGGCACGGGCGTGTATATATATATATATATATATATATATATATATATATATATATATATATATATATATATATATATATATATATATATATATATATATATATATATATATATATATATATATATATATATATAAGTCCAGGTCGGACGGTGCAATCTGGTCGAGCCGGACCACATCCGGACGTCTATAAAACAGGACCCGGAGTGCTAGGGTTTAGTTTTTTACGCTCCACCCGATTCATTAGCGACTGTTGGAGGCTAAAATGAGCCTTGCGGACGGTCCGGCCCTGAGGCCGGACGGTCCGCGGTCCGGACGGTCCGCGGTGGCGGCGCGGACGGTCCGCGCGCGCGCAGAGTCAGTTAGGGTTCCTAGTTTTTCGCGGGATTTGTTACCTAAAACCGCGGGATTAACTCGGGAAACAGTTGGAAACGGATCCAGACCTCCCCCTTTATATAGATGAAGGGCTACGGCCGATTGAACCCCAACAATCGATCAAATCAAGTCTATTACTCGTTTTTACCTTTATGCATTAGGAGTAGTTCTAGTCTAGCTCTAGTTTAGCCCTAGTTTAGCCTTCCAATCCCCAAATTCTCTGTCTCTCTTCGACTCTACGTCGATTAGAGGAGTCTAGGTCGGCCTGCCCGAGCCTAGACACCACCTAGGATCTCTCCTCCCCGACGGGGTCCCTCCCGGGAGCGAGATCCAGGCGCCGCCGGCGACCTCCGCCGCCCCTGCGCACGCGCGGACCGTCCGGCCGTCAGACAGGGAACGCCAGCCCCTGCGCCAGGTCGCGGACCGTCTGGCCCTGTGCCGCGGACCGTCCGCGCCTGACCAGAGAGCACCGCCACCGGTTCTTGTTGAGTGTTTGGCGCTCCAAAAAGGCGTCAACATACTTTTTGGCGATTCCGCTGGGGACAGGTGTTTAGATCTACTAAAATCAGGCCCTCAAATGGCCGGTTCTAAAGATCACACCGATATCTCCCCAGATAATATCCTGAAGACGGCTGTCGAAAATCTAACAGCCGATGAGCAACAGCAATACGAGGACTACATGCGCCAAGCGAAGGAGAAATTCTTGTCGCAATACACGGTGGATCGCCACCAGAAGGTTATCAAACATGGAGAGACTGACGTTGCATCTCTTCTGTCTTCGCTTCAAGTCCCCAACGTAAGTAAACCCGACGATATCCAATCTATTAAATATTATGTAGATCAGCAGCAGGATCAAATGAAACAACAGATTGTAGGGTTAGAAGAGTCAATTAGAAAATTAACGCGTACGTTGGAGAAGTCTGTTGCTCCTAGTTTTCCATCATATGAGACTAGTAACAGGATATCTATGTCTAATACATCGGCAACAAATGGGGATTTGCAGCCCCAGCCATTATATGGTATGCCGATGAACTCCTATACAGGACAAGTACCACCACCGCCATCCCTGCTTGGTAGATCGGCACCCATGAACACGGTCGGGCCGTCCGAGCTTCTGCCCGGACCGTCCGACCCATATGCAGACCGTCCGGCTTGCTCTGCCGGATAGTCTGGGGCCGCCCTAGGACCACCGCCGTTCCTGCTTGGCAGATCGGTGACCCTGGACACGGTTGGACCGTCCGAGCTTCTGCCCGGACCGTCCGGCCCTTACGCGGACCGTCCGGCTTTCCTTGCCGGACAGTCCGGGCCCGCACCAGGACTACCACATGGCGTCCCGATAATGGCGAACGCAACCAGTCAGTTCGGATTTACCACCGGACAAGCTGGATACGCATACGCAGAACCTGTTGTTGCACACCATGCACCAAATTATTACACACCACAACAGCAGTATGTTTCGCCCTCTACATATTTAAACCATAACGTACCATACAACCACAGACCGATCAACACTATCGATCGGTCATGGCAAGAAGGTCGGTATACTAATACCCGACCAAATGAGCCCCACAGCCCAGAATCTGGTGGTCTGCCACCGGGTGCAATGGAAAAAATTAGGGAAGAGATGACTGAACTATTTCGAGATAAGTTCGGAGTTAGTGTAGCCAGAGTAGGGCAATCATACCAAAAGCCGTATAATCACCGGTTTGACACTGTCCCATATCCGCAAGGGGCAAGGATACCAGAATTTTCTAAGTTTTCTGGTGAGAATGGGAGGAGCACACACGAACACATAGGCCAGTTCCTAGCACACCTAGGTGAATTGGCCGATGGAGAAGCATTTCGTGTTCGGTTATTTTCTCTATCCCTTACTGGTACCGCTTTTGCATGGTACGCCGCCCTGCCTCCTAATTCCATTAATTCCTGGAATGAGTTAGAAAGTAAATTTCATGAACATTTCTTTGCCGGGGAATATGAATTAGGACTAGCTGACTTAGCTTCAGTTCGACAAGGACGCGAAGAATCGGTTAATGATTATATCCGGAGCTTCCGGGACACTAGAAACCGATGCTTTCGGATCCATGTCGCAGACAAAGAGCTAGCAGGGTTAGCTTTTAATGGGTTGCTATCCTACTTAAGAGACAAATTAGATGGGACCCAGTTCTTTTCGATAGCCCAGCTACATCAGCGGGCTTTAGCCTGTGAAAGCCGATTTAAAGAGACATCAAAATCGGCCGGCCGTACTATACATCTAATAGAGCGTGATAGTTCAGATGATGAATCCGCAGATGTATATACCGCTGAGTTTATTTGGCCAACAAAGGCCAAATCTTCAGCATGTTCTTCCTTACAGCCGGTTCAAAAGAATTGGCAAGAAGAGATTAAATTTACCTTTAATGTTGCCAAATGCGATAAGATATTTGATGAGCTACTTAAAAATGGCAACATTAAATTAACTCATACTATCCCTCCTATAGATAAATTAAAGAGACGTGCTTATTGTAAGTGGCATAATTCTTTTTCTCATGCCACCAATGACTGTAATGTTTTTCGTCGACAGGTACAATCGGCCATAAATGAGGGCCGATTGGCTTTTCAGGAAATGCAAGTGGACACACAACCATTTCCTGTTAATACAATAGATATCGCATGCAAAAAGATCTTAGTTAGGCCCGAAATGGCCGATAAAGGCAAAAGCAAAGACATCATCATTGGTAGTCCTCGCACGTCGAATATATCACAAAAGGAGATTGTTCGAAAGGCTCCGGACGATAAGGCTAAAAAGTCCAAAGGCACCGGGGGGCAGGCACAATTAATGAGTCAAGCACGACAGCCTGTCCTGAGCATCACGGACGATCTGGCACCTACGTGCGGACGGTCCGGTGTTCAAATAGACGGTTCGGCTAACTCTGCCGGACAGTCCGCCTATGCCCAAAGGTGTCAGCCTCCACACAAAACCTTAAAAGGGAAGGAGACACAACGGCGAAGCACAAATGGTCGGCTGATCAAAGCTGACTCTACTGTTGATCAGTTGCTCTCCAAGAATACTAGCGAGAAGACCGTTCTACGTGATCGGTCAACGAAGAAACCTCGGTCACCTACTAAAACGAAACGGGTAAACAAAACGGCCCAAAAGGTGACACAACAAGCATCGCCTATTCATCCTATGAGACCAGGGTACTTTCCACCCGTTTACTCATCGTCAGTATATTATCCTGTTCAAACATGGAATGGTACGATGATAAATCCATGGTACATGTATAGTCCCTTTGTCTATCCATACTGGGGGGCACCTCCATTTTATTCATTTTGATCCATTAATCAAATGGTCATGGCCGAGAAAGATACAATCCAAAACGGCCTTTATACATTGGTGCTTTATTGAATGATCTCTATTTTGAAAAGCCGATGACTTGCATTAGGTTTAGTTCATATGCTTTTGGTTCGTCAACCTTCACCAAAAGGCAGGGGGGCATATGTTGGAGGCTAAAATGAGCCTTGCGGACGGTCCGGCCCTGAGGCCGGACGGTCCACGGTCCGGACGGTCCGCGGTGGCGGCGCGGACGGTCCGCGCGCGCGCAGAGTCAGTTAGGGTTCCTAGTTTCTCGCGGGATTTGTTACCTAAAACCGCGGGATTAACTCGGGAAACAGTTGGAAACGGATCCAGACCTCCCCCTTTATATAGATGAAGGGCTACGGCCGATTGAACCCCCAACAATCGATCAAATCAAGTCTATTACTCGTTTTTACCTTTATGCATTAGGAGTAGTTCTAGTCTAGCTCTAGTTTAGCCCTAGTTTAGCCTTCCAATCCCCAAATTCTCTGTCTCTCTTCGACTTTACGTCGATTAGAGGAGTCTAGGTCGGCCTGCCCGAGCCTAGACACCACCTAGGATCTCTCCTCCCCGACGGGGTCCCTCCCGGGAGCGAGATCCAGGCGCCGCCGGCGACCTCCGCCGCCCCTGCGCACGCGCGGACCATCCGGCCTCAGGGCACGGACCGTCCGGCCATCAGACAGGGAACGCCAGCCCCTGCGCCAGGTCGCGGACCGTCCGGCCCTGTGCCACGGACCGTCCGCGCCTGACCAGAGAGCACCGCCACCGGTTCTTGTTGAGTGTTTGGCGCTCCAAAAAGGCGTCAACAGCGATGCCGCGTGCGACGACGGCGGTTGCCCCAAAGCGTGCGCGGCGGTGGACCCCCAACCGGTGGCCGCAAATCCATGACCTCGACGCGCGGTGGCGGAGGTTCCTCGATCCGGAGTAGTGGCGGCGGTTCCTAGGTCGGTGGCGGCGGCTCCCGATCTAGAGGACGAGCGACAGCGGTGCCCTTGTGTGGGCAAGCGGCGGCGTCCCCGAGGCCCCGAGGAGGCGGCACTTCCAAGGCCGGCGAGCAAGCGACGTCCGTCGACGTGCGAGTAGCGACAGCGACGCATGAGGCGCGATGTTCGAGTGAGCGGCGTCACGGAAGGCGCGAGATGCGCGCAGCGATGATCACGCGTGACATCCTCCGATCCAACACAGTTTTCTTTTCGATTATTGTGTTTTATGCCTACCACATATATTATTTACGCTAAAACTTGTACGATTTTATGCTTGAATACGGAGTTCATATATCGTTTTACTGCATGCACATTGGAAAGGCAATTCCTTGATTTATGTTGTTCGTAATTTGCGCGCGTGCAATGGAAACTCCCACGATTTTTGCCATAATTTTTGGATCTATATAAAAATAGAAACCGTATGCATGCAGCTGTCATGTTTTTCGGATCTATCATAAAAATAAGATCGTAATAACAACCTACTAGAGCTATCAAAGCTTAAGGTTTTTACGCTTATAATTGAGGGATTTTATGCTCAAAGCTTAAGGTTTTTATGCTCCACCCGGAGATACGTCCACCAGTGAACAACATGCCATATTTTTTACGCAGTGTAAGGAATTGCATAAATACCTACACCGTGTAGTATAATTTGTTTCAGTATATATAAACTAGTTCTAATGCGTTTAGTTGCATGGCTGTTGGAGGGATCCTATATTTATGAAGAAAATAAAACATTAAATGCGATTTTTTGTTTCTATGAATGCAATTTATTTTCTTTCATTGCATATTCTTTCCATCATGAATTCGTGTGCATGCAACTGGTAACGGATTTTTACGCAGTATACCAAATTGCATAATTATCTACATAGTGTAGCATATTTAGTATCAGTGTATATCATAAAATAGTCATTGCGAGTTTAGCTGCATGTCTGTTGCAGCGATCCTAAATTTCTGGAGAAAATAAAGTATTTAAAATAGAAACCGCCACACATATCTTTCCTAAATTTACACGCATGTAAGGGAACGTGTTTAACTCATGCATGCATTTTGGCATAATTTTTGGATCTGTATAAAAATAGAAACCGCATGCATGCGGCTGCCATGTTTTTCAGATCTGCCATAAAAATAGGATCAAAATAACAACCTACTAGAGCTATCAACCTCTCACATTGGCAGGGTATTTACGCTTACAATTGAGAGATTTTATGCTCAAAACTTAAACTTTTTACGCTCCAACCCAAAGATGCATCCACCAGTGAACAACATGCCAGATTTTTTACGCAGTGTACCAAATTACATAAATACCTACACCGTGTAGTATAATTTATATCAGTATATATCATAAACTAGTTCTAATGTGTTTAGCTGCATGGCTGTTGGAGGGATCCTATATTTATGAAGGAAATAAAACATTAAATACAATTTTTTTCTATGCGTGCAATTCATTTCCTTTCATTGCACATTCTTTCCATCATAAATTCGTGCGCATGCAGCTGGTAACAGATTTTTATGTAGTATATCGAATTGCATAATTATCTACATAGTATAGCATATTTAGTATCAGTATATGTCATAAAATGATTCTTACGAGTCTAGCTGCATGGCTGTTGCAGCGATCCTAAATTTATGGAGGAAATAAATCATTTAAAAATAGTAAACGTCACACATATCTTTCCTAAATTTACGCGCATGCATGCAAGGGAATGTGTTTGACTCATGCATGTAATCCTTTTTTGCACGCATGGGGCGGGTGGCGCACCCAATAGCCTAGTTGAGTCGGCGCATTGGGTTGAACCATGTTGCAGGGTGGTCGGCCTAGGCTTCCTTTAACTATTGGAAGCCCAGGGCTCCCGTTATACCTTTAGTTAAAAGACGCCAGGGATTCGAGCCCTCCCCGCGTTTCATGACATTTTCCTTCACACGGTGCCGACGCGTGGGCAGAAAAAAAAATCACCACCATCACGGCCTCATGGACGCGAAAGTTTTTCTCAAATCGGGTTGACTGCTCTCTCCCACGTCGCGTCCGCTCCCTTCCACACCGCCTCCTGCCTACCTCTCACGCCTCCCTCACGCTCGCCATCACATTCGCCTCAGCCGACCGTGCCACCACCCTCGATGCCGCGTTCGCCTCATCGGACCCCCCACGTGCCACCACCTCTCGCCGTAGCTCGCGTCCATTACCCGCGACAGGGTCGCCGCTCACCGGAGGAGGCAGAGCGCCGCATCACCGACACCGCTGCGGCCAGTAAGCACTCCCGCTCGGCGCTCGACGTTGCCTTCCATGCGCTCGAAGCAGAGGACAGGGACGCCAAGATGCAGGCGCGTATCCGCCTCATGAGGGAACGGAGAGCCGCTCCACCGCTGACACTGTCCTCGAGGAGCAGAGGTGTTATGCGGCCTCCAATCTGCTCGCAAGGAGAGCCGCTCCGTCGGTGCTAGCGTCCTCGAGGATCAAGTCCACCAGATCTCGCGCTTCTTGAAGTCCCCACTCGCCGCTCCCCAAAGCTTCTTGCCCCCGGGAAGAAGCATTGGGCAGTGTCCCTGTTCTTCTCATTCTCCACGCCGAGCTCGAGCCTCGTGCAACACCTCTCCACCGGCCTTTGAGCCCATGGCCCACCACCTCGTCCAGGCGGCTCCTGAGGCTGCCCTTCCTGCCGTCGTCGCCCGCTAAGGACATCCGACGGCGCTCACAAGGTGCCACGGCCCGCTGCAGCTGTCTATCCCCAAGGAAGGCGGCAACGAGGGGGAGCCTCGGCAAGGGGTTTGGGTTCCCCCTCCCCTTCGATCGGTCGAGAGCAACCAAGTGAAGCGCCATCGCCAAACACCAGATCTGCAAGTCGTCGGCGTCACCGAGGCACCCCCTAATTCTCGCGAAGCATCCGAGTCCAGTATGGAATAAAACTACTGTTCCCCTTCATCTTTGTGTCCATGGCAGACTAGATCACAACTAGATCATGCGATATACTTTATCGATCATTTAGGTTCCAAATGATGCGTACCCTAGATTGTGGCCTTTTATTTAATAAATTTGTAAATTATATCCAACCAGTTCATCAGATCGTGGCCTTTTATTTAAATCTAAGAACACCAACACGCTTAGGCATTTAGTTGGATATAATTCCTATGTTGTACCCAAGAAAGCAGTACTTACTGATGAACTATATCTTATCAGTCGTGTAAACGGAATGAAATATAACAAAATTGTTTTTATTATCTGCACATTCCCATTATATTTTGTAGCATATAACCACAAGGTCACAACCAATTTGTATGATTTAATTGGCGTATGAATCCGAGATGAGTGTTTCGTATGATTTTTTTTACAGTCTATGTACACAAGCATTTCATGAAGAAATTATTTACTTGACTCGATAAGTTCCAAGTTCCTGCTTTTGACATTTATTTTCTTGGTCATCAACATGCGAAGCTTTACATGTCTTCATGTCAGTGGTCGTCAAATTTTCCATAAATTTCCATAAACATTTTCGTTGGTAGGTTAGCTAACACTCAAATGAGTAGTTTTTTAATAGAATCTCTTATGTGTGGCTGGCCTCCAAAAGACTATAAAAGTTAGTCATATTCTGTCTTTTGCTACCAGTTTAAGACTAGCTTTCCTACCATTACTTTAGTTTGTATCCTCCTTACAGATGTTGGATGAAAGCAAACCTTCATTTTTTTGGTTTAGCAGGCCTACTAAAACAAGCTTAGTGAACCTGGTTGAACAACATGCACTGATTCAAAATTTTATTTGCATTTATTGCATTTAGCTTGCCTTGATGACCCTATCATTTTAATCACAGTCTTGGGCATTTTATTTGTGTCGGAATCCAAACTTACAAATTTTTAACACAAATTCTTTGAAGGTGTATGGTCTGGATATAAACCCAAGAGTTGTGAAAGATTGTGCGGATATAAATCCAAAATCATGCAGGTAGTAAGGCTGTGGCACACTGGAAGATTTTTCCGCATGCTTAGTATGTTCTGGTTTCAATGTTGCAGGGACTACATCAAAGCAAAGCAAAGCGAAGTTGTATGTGCTGAAGCTAAACAGGTAGCAAAGTGTTTCTTTAACACTGTTATCTAGCAAACTCGAAAGCACTGCAACAATAACACAACCCCATGATACATGATAACAAAGATTCATTATGCATAAATCATAATAGCATTAAACTCCCATGTAAACAATTTCCTGTGATGAATCTGCGACTGGCTCTAGAGCTGTCAGTGCTCCCTCCTGCCCTGTTTGATGATAGCAGACATATTTGAAGCAAGCTGCGACCTAATTCAGCACAAGCAAATGCATACCTGAATAAAAACAATTAATTTATTTTCACAATTCTATCCAGGTAATGTGTCAAAATTTCTGGTGTATATTAGCATGTGCAAATGTAATCAGAAAAATGAACTAGTGTTCTCTGTGTGCAGAGATGTGACCCTAATAGGGATCAACTCATTAAATAATAATCTTCTTTCCTTCTACATTACTCTCGAGAGAAGAAAATAACTATAGATTACATGCCAGATTTTTCGTTTCTAGAAATAGGGCCAAAGGTATAGATAGAAAAGTATAATTAGATAGAATTTCTATACCTGCATCGATACAATTTGTCTTATCTCCTTAGATATGTGACTATGCAAACAACTAATTTGCTCTAATAAAATGCATTCAGTGATTTAGGCAGCTCAAATATGGCTTAGAATATATCTTGATAAATGTGAGGAATAGCTGAGATGTTGACTTGTGTTACTTAGGCGGCTCAACTACGGCTTACAATATATCTCATGGTAGTGGTAGATCAGGTTTTGCAGGCAACATCTCCAATTTATATCAACTAATGAAACTTATGTTTTGTTTGTTCATGCTTTGACAACAAAATTTAGGATCATGATGGCTCGCACATCTAATGGTTGTTGATCAACTTCATCCACTAATTCTGGCCATCTCTTTAAAAGTTCCATCTTTCTTGGTTGAGTTTATTACTCCAATTAACAAGGTAGATAACAGTTGGATGTTATATTTTTACATATTTTTATGTATTTTCAACTTCTATACCATTTTGCACCAAAGGGATTTTCCCCTGCTAGACGTGTAATTTTTGCAAACGATCTGTTTGGCTACCATGATGAATTCACTTGTCCAGGCAACCAGAGGTCAATCTATGAAATCATTTTACATTGTGCTAGAGTATGAAGAAGAACGAAGGAATAATTTGGGAGCAAGTGCAAGTTTGTGGACTATAAAATACTATAAGGTCTGCATGTGTTTGCTTTACTGATTTTCCTTTGCTCGGTCTTGTCAATTATATGGGAATTCATTGAGGATGCATGCATTCTTATGTTGTTATGTTAAATCGTTTAAATGGGTCATTCTTGGTACAGGGGTTGAAGACAAGCACAACCAAAGAAGGGTGGAAGTACTTTGAAGATATTACCGATCACAAAAAGGATTTTGTCTAGGTAGATGACTAAGATGGCAGTCATACTGAGTTAGCATTTAGCAAGAAACGAATTGCTGATAGGAAACAGTGGCTTACAAATTTTCAGGTTAGCTCTCACTTTCTCCGTCCCAAATTATAAGGCATTTTGTCATTTATGGATTCATGGTGTTTACTATGTATCTAGGCATAACATATATACATGGCAAAAGCAATGAATCTAGGAAAACTAAAATATCTTATAATTTAGAACGGAGGGAGTACATCTTTTCCCAATTTGTCATGGTTTGTTTATGCCGGATCGACACTAAATGTGCAAATTGATATTCAGCATGGAACATACATGGACCAACGTGAGAAGCAAGTCAAGTATAGTGATCTTATCAACAAAGAGTTGATGCTCTTCTCAATGGCAGTCCGGCATCGAGCAATACCTTGAATGCTTGATGGCCTTAAACTAGGCTACAGGAAGATTCTATTTTGTTCATTCAAAAGGAATTTTTTAAGGAAGCTAAGGTGTGTCTTTTTACCTATCTTTACATTACAGATTATCCGGGGTCTATTTATTTATTTTTTCTGCTGATTTTTTGACAACAGGTCGCTCACTTCTCTTGTTATGTGTTAGAACACTCAGCATACCACTAGGTGTGATAACAGTGCAAACTTATGAGATGCTTGTTATGATCATTGTTAACATGGATCTGTTCTCATAGCCAGCTGCTATTATTTCTTTAGATCTGTAGGGGTCAGATCTTCGAACAATGTAATGTGTAGTTCATTTTCTTTGCACAAGGCTAATGTGTAATTTTGATTTGTTAGTCAACTTTTTCTTCAGCTGCTCTATTACAGGCAAATCGCTATTGTTGTTGCAAAATACCAAGAGTTTTAAAAGAACATTAGGTAAGCACTTGGTAAGGGTTGGTATTGGACTTCAACTTCACGAAACAGTACACATTGAAAGTACAAAAAATGGGTTGGTTATCCTTTTTATGTGAACTTATATGTATATAAACATAATTAGCCATTCAATAATCAATACAGAATTACATTTTATAAATTCTATGTTATCCTGCTAGGGCGCCCGAAAGGGCGCCTCCTGTTCTAGTATTAATAATGCCACATCACTAAGTAAATGGCTTTATAAGCTGCTTACAAATGATAGCACTTGGCAACAACTTCTGAGAAATAAATACTGTTGGAGACTTGTTCTCAAATGCTATGAATTAAGAACAAGGCAACACAAGAATAGGTTAATGGTTAATGCCCTTCGTCCATTGAAGCATTACCTCCCGAAGGATATAACGATCTTCGGACGAAGATCATGAAGGACATACCTTCATCATCACAACATATTTGTATAAAAGACAAAGCATATGAAACATGAGAAACAACATGAATAATTGTATAATATCATAATATATATATTTCTTATTATATAATTATGAATGAATGTGAACAATATTGAATTACATTTATACCTTCGACTTGACAGAAGGTGACAATACAAGCGTGACGCAAAAACAAATGCCAAGTCAGCGTGAACAGTACGGGAGCCCTGTTCATCTATTTATAGGCACGGGACGTAGCCCATGTAAAATTACACTCATGCCCTTTACATTTGCTAATGACTCTATAGTAATCCATCGAGGTCTAAATAGCCTTTTACCTTTTAAGTCGGTTCTCCTTTCTGCTATCATGCCGAAGGTCCCCTACGCACAGCTTCGGCTTTGCGCCAACCTTCGCATTCTTTATACTTCTTCACATTGTGGTTCTGATCCGAGTCCGAAGGTACCTGTTCATGTATTATACTCCAGAAACATTGTTAAATCATGTTTTTGAGGACCTTCGGAAGACGAAGGCCCCCAACAGTAGCCCCTCACAAGGTTAATTTGTTAGAATAACGAATTCAGATTGCGTATGGACGAAGGCCCTAAGCCGAAGGTCCAAAAAACACCTTCCCTTTGCTAGAATAGCAACAGTCAATGACAGACGGGGCCCTCCAACTTGGAGCGTGCTGGGCGTATAAATAAGAACTCACCCCGAGCACATTTGGTACGCATGCTTTGCTTTGCTTGATTTCTTAGCTCTTGCTTTCCATCAGTTGCTTAGTTTCTGAAAAATTTTTAATCTTTGAATTTAAGAACATATTTTCGTCAGTTCCAAAGATAAGATGTCTCATGATAAGAAGACAATTGCTGAAACGAGGCTCACCGAAGAGGAGAAGCTTCTTGAGGAAAAGACTGCTGGATTCATTGAGTCAATTGCTAAGACAAATACAGAAAAGATTACAAAAGAAATTCTAGAAGGCTTATGTGAAGATACCGATGACAGCGATAGTTATGATGCGGAAAGTGGGGGCGAAGACTCCGAAGATTGGCCCTGGCGACGAAGTCACACAGTCTTCGAGAAATCGACTATCAGACAGAGTCATCTTGATAACATGGGAGGAAGGTATTTTCGAGACATATCTATTGTGAGGGCTGACAATGGAGACAGGACTGTTCCTGTTCCTGAAGAGAATGAAGTCATAATCTTCCGAAGCTTCTTCAAGGCTGGGCTTCGGTTCCCCTTAAGCAGATTAGTTGTTGAAGTTTTAAAGATATATGAGATTTTCCTTCACCAGATTACTCCCGAAGCAATTATCAGAATGGGGATCTTCGTCTGGGCCGTGAGGAGTCAAGGTTTGGAGCCAAGTGCAAAATGTTTCTGCAGCATGCACGAACTTTCGTACGAGATGTAGCCCTAGGGTAAGGAACAGTATCATAACAATTTTGGTTGCTATAGCTTCGTTGCTCGCTCAGGCTCAAGCTTCCCAGTGCCAACATTTCGGAAAAAATGGCCCGGAGACTGGATGAAAGAATGGTTCTATGTGAAGAATGATTTAAAGGCAAGAGAAGATATTACAAAGATCATTATGCGCCCCATTTGGTCCCGCTTCGGCCTTCGGAAACCGAAGGTAGAAATTGATGAAGCAGCCGAAGAATGCCGAAGGGCCTTTGGCATAGTTTGCTCTTTCATCGGGATGAGGGATTTAGTTCAAGAACATGTGGCCTACAGGATATGGCCATTGGTAGACAACTGGGAGATGCCAAAAGAGACCATTAGCAACCCTAACGAAGGTGGTTTGGTTCGATTGAAATATACCTTCAGGTTTAGAGACCAATTTATCGAACCAGACGATGACTGACTGAAATGTGTTGAAAATACCAGTGATGAACTACTTGGAGCCTACTCCAAGTCTGAAGATAACGCGCTATCTGTGGCCTTCGGAAGCCAAAAAAAGAAGAGACTAAATAGAGTTTTTGATGCTATTGGATTTATGTACCCTGACTACCGCTACCCGCCACGGGGGCAGAAGAGAAAGAGTGGATCTTCTCGGAAGGATGTTGCTTCAGCCGCCTCAAGCGAGCCCGTGCCGAAGAAGAAAAAGGTGAAGGTTCCTACTCACCTACCGCGCTACATTGAATCGGCCATAGTGCCTAACTTTGGTGGTGAGACCTCTTCGACTACTGAAGCCGAAGGACCTGCCCTTACGCAGAGGATTGAAGAGCCAGCTGCAATGCCGAAGGCTGACAAAATTGAAGAACCAAGACCCGAAGAGATAAAAACATCAGAAATTCTAAGCCCTTCGGTAGGAGTGGATGCACCAAAGATACAAAAAGATCTGGCAGCAACCCCAAAGAGAAAAAGGATGGCTAGTGTGTTAGATGTGCTGGAGACGATAAAAACTTCAAGCTCTACTCCAGAAAAAATTGCCAAGGTTTTGAAAGCACAGGTTGAAACCGAGACAAAGCTGACCGAAGCCAAAGCTATAATTAGCCGGGCCGATGCTGAAACTGGGCCTTCAGAGCCCATCAAAGAGAAATCCTCAGAATTTGGAGAAAAGGCAGCGGAGGAAGAAGTTATTGAAAGTTCCCTTTGGCCTGGGAACATGATCTGGATGTTGCCTAGAGGGGGGTGAATAGGCGAATAAAAATTATCACTTAAAACTTAAATTCTTACTCTACTCGAAGACTAGAACGCAGTGGAGTGAAGGACCCTTCGAGTAGGTTGCAGCGGATTTGAAATTCCTGTCTTAAGAATATCCTGCACTTCAAAGAAGGCTAGTACCACAAGTAAGCAGTGAAGTGCAGATGTAAAAACTGAATAAGACAGAATCAGCACACAACACAAAGCAGAGCACGTGGACACAGGAATTTATCCCGAGGTTCGGCCAAGTCTGAAATGCTTGCCTAGTCCTTGTTGGAGTTAGCCACACCTGGGCTTGGAGTCTATTTCAACTCCTTCCTCCGTTTGCTCAGATCTGTCAGTCAGACAGATAGAGCCTTCCACTATGTTGAGTTGGTTACAACGAACCGCGGCTGCTTACAATCTTCTTGGCAGCACTTCGGCAGAGTAACAATATGCTCAAGACTATGCTCTAGCTCTCAGCAGCTCTTCTCCACTCTCTAAAGGCTTATAGCTTTGCCTTCTACACAAACTAGAGAGATACACACAAGAGGGAGAGTGAGAATTGATCAGAGTGATGTCTACACTTGTTGGCTGCGCTTTTTTTTTGATTGAGGCGCCTAGAGGTCCCTTTTATAGGCACAAGGGGCCTAGGAGCCGTTGGAAGCAATCCAGGAAGGCAAATCTTGCCTTCTGTCGGGTGGCGCACCGGATAGTCCGGTGCACCACCGGACACTGTCCGGTGTCCGATTTCCTTCCAAAATTAGCGCAGTTGACCGTTGCAGTCTTGGAGCCGTTGGCGCACCGGACAGTCCGGTGCCTCCATCTAGTCGTTGGCTCGGCCACGCGTCACGCGCGAATTGCGCGGCCGACCGTTGGCCAAGCCAACCGTTGACTCACCGGACAGTCCGGTGCACCACCGGACAGTCCGGTGAATTATAGCCGTACTTCGCCAGACTTCTCCCGAGAGTGGCCTGTTTACCAGAGTTTAGCCTGGCGCACCGGACACTGTCCGGTGCACCACCGGACAGTCCAGTGTGCCAGACTGAGCTGAGTCTTGGCTGTACACAGCCAAGCCTTTTGCATCTCTTTTCTTTTCTTCTTCTCTCTGTTTCTACCACTTAGACAAATACGTTAGTACACAAAAACCAATGTACTAAGTCTAGAAATATACCTTCTCTTGGATTTTCACCTCTCTATCATTTGACATGCTTAAGATTGATGTTGGACTCATAAATCATCAAGTCAGCTTAACTTGATCTAGACTAACATTTCTGAGCTCCAACATCCTGCAAAGGTCACATAGAATATCTCCAAACATAGGAACAACCCAAACTAAAGGTCAGAGTGCACTTAGCTCTTTTAGGCTGCTTCCAGTTCTTATTTTGACATTTGTTCTCCTTCTAGTGACTTTGTTCCCTTCTTAGAGCTTGATCTTGAGCTTTATGACTTACACCACATAACTATAGATGTTTCCTCATTAGTTGTAAGTCACGTCTTTATGTAGTGATCCTTGATGTGCCATAGCTCTTCTCAACTTGATCACCCTTGACTTTGCAAGTCTTCTTCTTCACCCTTGGCTTTGAGTTCCTCAGTCTCTTTGACCTTCTCCCGTGCACTTGGTACCTCGAAGCTCTTCTTGCCTCCATCCTTGGCTTGATCAGTTGTCTCTGAGCTACGCACCCGAGTCTCACTTTATGCAATGTCCATCTTACTTGTGATGCCCATTATCTATCCATCATCAAGTCCTTGGACCATCACACTTGTTCACTTGTGTTGATCCCTGTTAGCTTTACATTAAGCACCTGTTCAACACTTAGCACACTTGTTAGTCCTTTAATTGAGTTGTCATCCAAACACCAAAACCCACAAGAGAGCTTTCAGTTATAGAACAAATTTTGCCTAAAAAATCTATCGCTCCTACTCCCGAAGCTTTGAAAGAGAATCCTGAATATATTATCCGTCATGCTTCGGGAAAAAATCTCTCTAAAGAAGAAAAGCGAGAAGCTCAACACTATGCCCAGAAACTGAAATATCCAAAGGGGGCATTGGTATTCAACGGCAGCGGAGAAGAAGATTTCTTGTATTGTCTCCCAGACAGCAAGGAGATTTCTGTCTGCCGAGAGATGAGCAGAAGCTTCGGATTCCCGACACTAGAAGTCGGGCTTTCGGGCTATCGAAAGATGAATTGGCGGACAGTTTAGCATATAATAGTTTAAAGGTGTGAGAATGAATTTTTTGTACTTAAAAACAATTTTTTTATTTGCTTATACTTAATACCGCACTTCTTTTGCAGGGCCTGATTCTTAGCAATGCCCTTAGGGCGCAGAAAAATGCCAAAGACGAAGGATGCACTATAGCTCTGAACAACCTTCGTTCCGAAGTAATTGAACTAAGGAACGAAGGTCTTGAAAAAGATAAAATATTAAATTCATTGGTGAGCAAAATAAAAGAAGACAAAACTACTTCCAAAGCCCAAGCTGAAGCCCAGAAATGTGAAATTGAAGACATTCGGAAACAGCTGGCTGAAGCAAAATTAAAATGCACTGTTGCCGAAGCTGAACGAGATGCCAGTGATTACTGGAAAAGTTACTGGGAAAAAATAGTTGCAGAACTTCGCGCATCAAAAGAAAAATGTTTTGAAAAATCCATAGAATGTGTAAAAAAGATAAAAACTAGCTTCGCCAATGTTGGCGCATATTCAAGTGAAGATAACTTTGTACGAGGCGACCCCGAAGGCCCAATTGAGTGGATCAGCAACGAAGCCGAAGCTTTTGAAGAAATTTTGAGCGACCGCGGGGACGTCTGTGCCTTCTCTGGTGCAAGAGGAGTTGCAGCTATTTTGGAGAGAGCAGGGTGCGAACATGTGAAAACTTTGGCCCAAGCTGAAGCTGCTCTATCGATTGACGATACAAAGGACCCCTCGGCCGAAGCAAGCTTAGTGGGCGGAAAATTTTTCACTGACATCTGGGAAAATGGTGGCCGAGGGATGGCCCATGAAATAATAAAGAAGAGCGAAAAAGATACTCATGACGCTAGGGAAGCAACGAAGGTAGCTGAAAAAGCTGTGGAACTCGAAAGGCGGATAGGTATTGCTTAATGGGTTTTAACTTTATTGTTTATTTTTGTGACTTCGAATTGATTTACGTTTTCTACCACAGCTGAACTATCTCCTCCCCCAAACCCTTCGAATCATTGGCCGACCCAGAGGCAAAGGCATCAGCAGAAATTATTAGGATGGCTGAAACTATTGTAGACGAAGTCGTTACCCAACTGCTGACCAAAGCTGCAGATGAAGTTTTGAAAGAAGAATAGCTATTGTAAAAACATTGCTGGAATATTAATGCAGCATTTGCTGAACTATGTTTGTAATATTTGGTGCTCATGTGTTTTGAATGTAATATATGAATGGTTTTGTAATTTATTTCTTTACGATGCATGAAACTTTTATGTACATACCGTTTTTGAGCCTTTGGCGAAAAGAACACCTTCCCTTCTTTTCATGCTTCGTAAAGAAGATCTTTTATGCTTCGTGAGAAATCCTCCAATCGTCGCAGAAACATTAATGATTCGTCAATAATGGATTTTTGCCTCCATATCAGAGCTGATGAAGCTGTATTTTTCAAGACTTATTTTGTGCCTTAGCACAATTTCATTTTTTCGAAGCATTCTCCGAAGGTCAACATTGTATCCCCTTCTTATGCCATTGATGCAATATGATGTTATGTTATGCGAATGATGTGATGATGTTACGCTATGCAAAATGATATTTGTGCCGAAGACACACACATATCCCCATAGTGGAATACACAATCTCTTTGTCGTTTATTTTTCGGCTTCACCGCTTATTTTTCGGTGTATCAGCGCTGACTTTTCGCTGTAAGTTCTGCATTCCCTTAGGAACGTCTTTTGAACTTCTTCGCCTTCTATTTTGGCGGTATTCACGTTGACTTTTCGCACTTCGCCTTATATTTCGGTGGTATTTGGCTCTGCATTCCCTTTAGAACGACTTTTGAGCAGAAAACTTACACTGCGCTCCCTTAGGAACGACTTTTTGTAGCTTCGGCAAACTTATACTGCGTTCCGTAGAACGACTTTTTGTAGCTTCAGCAAACTTACACTGCGTTTCGTAGAACGACTTTTTGTAGCTTCGGCAAACTTACACTGCGTTCCGTAGAACGACTTTTTGTTGCTTCGGAGATACTTGTGATGTAATTTTTAGCCGCGCGTTCTCTTAGAAACAACTTTTTGTGCTTCAGCGACTTTGTTAAACTCCGTAAGTCTATGGAGAAAATATATTTTCACTATGGCAAAAACGAAACTATTACAAGGAATTGAAAATGACAAGACAACTAGGTTTTCGATAATTGTTCCTTAGTAAGAAAGAAAATGATAATGAATGTAAAAACTGTTTCAGGGGTAGGATATCTCTCAGTAGATATGCTTCGATTGTGGCACAGTACTATTGACTGTGCGAGCTTCGGAGTCCTCCCTGAAATCTCCCTGTTGGTGGGTCTGTTGGCTCCCTTCTGGCTGCTGACCTCGTGGATATGCAGGTTGTAGTGGTGGTGGAGGTGGAGGCTGTGGCCAGGATGCATGCGGCTGACTAGCCGAAGCAACAGACGCTGCAGGATGGTTACCCACATACTCTGGTATGTAGGGTGAGTGATACGAAGCAGTATGCATGACCTGCTTCGGCTGGTTCTGCTGAGCTACAGCTTCTGCTATTTCTTTCTATTTCTGTATGGTGACATGGCACATCCTTGTAGTATGGCCCTTGTCCTCACCACAGAATAAGCAATAAATTTTCCTAGGTTGATCCCCAAACCTTCCTCCAAAGCCCCTGGCGCCTCTGCCCCTTGGAGCTAGCGGCCGAAGATAGCTTTGTTGCTGCCCCGAAGCTTGCGAGGGATACTGTGGCCTCTGTTGTTGACTTCCTCTGTCGTCACTCTAGGTGGAGTGGATGGACCTGACATGTCTTGGGTGAATTCTCCCTCCGAAGCCCCTGGTCATCTCAGAGAACCTATAGGCTTCCTCCCTTCTTTGACGAAAATCATTGTCAGCGCGGATGTATTCATCCATCTTTTGAAGCAGCTTCTCCAAAGTCTGTGGAGGCTTTCTAGCGAAATGCTGGGCAGTAGGTCCTAGACGAAGCCCCTTGATCATGGCCTCAATGACAATTTCATTTGGCACTGTAGGCGCTTGTGCTCTCAGACGCAAGAACCTTCGGACGTATGCCTGGAGATACTCCTCATGATCTTGCGTGCATTGAAACAGAGCCTGAGCTGTGACTGGCTTTGTTTGGAAGCCCTGGAAGCTTGTCACCAGCATGTCCTTGAGCTTCTGCCATGAAGTGATAGTTCCTGGCCGAAGAGAAGAATACCATGTCTGGGCCACATTCTTAACTGCCATGACAAAGGATTTGGCCATGACAGCTGCATTGCCTCCATATGAAAATATGGTTGCTTCATAACTCATCAAAAACTGCTTCAGGTCTGAATGCCCATCATACATTGGAAGCTGGGGTGGCTTGTATGATGGAGGCCACGGGATAGCCTGCAGTTCTGCTGCCAAGGGAGAAGCATCATCAAAAGTAAAGGTATCATGATTAAAATCATCATACCATCCATCGTCGTTGAACAATCCCTCTTGATGAAACTCCCTGTGCTGGGGCCTTCGTTCTTGTTCATCTTGAGCAAGATGGCGTACTTCTTTAGTGGCTTCGTCAATCTGCCTTTGAAGGTCGGCTAGTCGAGCCATCTTCTCCTTCTTCCTTTGTACTTGTTGATGAAGCATCTCCATGTTTCTGATTTGTTGGTCCAACTCGTCCTCCTGGGGTGTTGGACTAGTGGCCTTCCTCTTCTGGCTTCGGGCCTCTCGAAGAGAAAGGATCTCCTGGTTCGGGTCTAGCGGCTGCAGAACGGCAGCCCCTGCCACTAAAGCTTTCTTCGGAGTCATGACAAAGATCAGTGCTTGCCGAAGGTGGTCGAAAAGGAGTCACCGGAGGTGGGCACCAATGTTGGAGACTTGTTCTCAAATGCTATGAATTAAGAACAAGGCAACACAAGAATAGGTTAATGGTTAATGCCCTTCGTCCATTGAAGCATTACCTCCCGAAGGATATAACGATCTTCGGACGAAGGTCATGAAGGACATACCTTCATCATCACAACATATTTGTATAAAAGACGAAGCATATGAAACATGAGAAACAACATGAATAATTGTATAATATCATAATAAATATATATTTCTTATTATATAATTATGAATGAATGTGAACAATATTGAATTACATTTATACCTTCGACTTGACAGAAGGTGACAATACAAGCGTGACACAAAAACAAATGTCAAGTCAGCGTGAACAGTACGGGAGCACTGTTCATCTATTTATAGGCACGGGACGTAGCCCATGTAAAATTACACTCATGCCCTTTACATTTGCTAATGACTCTATAGTAATCCATTGAGGTCTAAATAGCCTTTTCCCTTTTAAGTCGGTTCTCCTTTCTGCTATCATGCCGAAGGTCCCCTGCGCATAGCTTCGGCTTTGCGCCAACCTTCGCATTCTTTGTACTTCTTCACATTGTGGTTCTGATCCGAGTCCGAAGGTACCTATTCATGTATTATACTCCAAAATCATTGTTAAATCATGTTTTTGAGGACCTTCGGAAGACGAAGGCCCCCAACAAATACCTTGCATCAAAACCTATGGTTCAAGCCGAGTGGAAATTAGGAGACTCAAATTTTTGGTCTAGCCTAATGAAAGTAAAGCAAGATTTTCTTCGCAATAGAACTTTCAATATCCGGATCAGAAGTGAGATTCTGTGAGGATATTTGGCTTGGAAGAACTGCCTTAAAAAATCAATATCCTAGATTATATAGTATAACAAGAAGAAAATTCACAACCATAGAAGAAGTGTTGGGATCCCCACATCCAAACATAACATGGAGACGATCGCTGATTAAAACAAAACTTGAAGCTTGGAATGAGCTCTCATCACGTTTAGCCAATATTTTCCTAACTCAAGATAGAGATGGGTTTCACTGCAACTTCCATCAAAATGGACAGTTCTTGTTGAAATCTCTTTACCAAGCTTTTAATTAACCGTGTTGTTCCCAATTTAAATAAACGTTTCTGGAATCTGAAGGTACCACTTAAAGATAAGATTTTCCTTTGGTATCTTCATAGGGCGTAATCTTGACCAAAGATAATGTAGCTAAACGTAATTGGCAAGGGAGCAAAATGTGTTGCTTTTTGAAAAGGAAATGTGCCCTTGGGCCATTTCTAAGTGTTTTGGTGATTAAGTTTCCAACACATCACTTTGATCTAGCATGCCTACTATAAGTATGAGCATAGTTAGTAACTACAACAATTTACTAAGTGCTAGATTCATACCTTTGATTCTTCATTTGTAACACCCAAAATCCTATTTTTATTTTTTAAAAATGTATATTTCCAAGAGATTTGAGATAAAAATGACTTCTAAATAGTAATTTCATTCCTTCATCTATCTAGAGTAAATAAATAATAAAAGTAAGAAGTTGATATTTAAAACCTAGACCCAAAGACTTAAAACTAAAAGCTAGAGCAATAAGTGAAAGAAGGGCTTTCAATCTATTTATTGTTTCTTTATAAGCTGTATGACTAAAGTACTCTTTAAAGTGCTTTAATTAATTCATGATAGGAATTTTTCATTATCCCCACCTAAAATTAATAAGTAAAGGATATTCATATTTTTCGTTGAATTAACTTCTTAATCACACATTCAAAAATATTATGTTCACCAAAAGAATAATGTGTGAACTTCATATTTGAAAGCATTTTGATCAAATGGGATAATAAATAAATAAAAATAATGCATTCACGTTGGATTTTGATCTATGCATATAAACTTGTGCTTGATTTTAGAATAAATTTAAATATGAAATTAGAAAAAAATTAGGAAGGAAATCCTTGGTGCACGTTGAAATGAAATTAGAACAAATTGCTTGCCGTCGTTGCACACGTCGCGAATCCCGCAGCTCACTGTGGTCAGAGAGCTCAACTAGTCGAACATAGGTAACGACCTGCCTACTAGCTCCGCTTTCCTGTCCTCTTTGTGTAGCTCCGTCCGATCTGGTTTTGGTGCTCGGGGGAGGCTGATCGGCGTCTCGCCTGGGTGCTCCACCGTGTGAGCATGGCAATGGCGCTGCTGCTCGAGGTTGGTGGGGATGAAATGGTGCGGGTCGTGGATCTCTACTTGGACGATTTAGATTAGTAGGGAGGCGATACACGCGAACCGTTTGATCGATGGCGTGCGTCTGCGATTAAGTTTATACGATACCCCTTTGTAGATTCCATCAGAGTCGTTGATCGGGAAATAGGCGATTGGGATCAGACTAGGGGCGTGGTCAAGTGTTGGGCGCAGATCTCAGATCCTAGGGTCTGTTGCACATAACAATTCCAACTCTAATCTGGACCGTAGGTTGCAGATCAGGCAGCCGAGAAAAGAACTTACCCCTTCGCCACGACAAATTTTATAAGAGCCCCTCAAGTCTTTCCAAATAAACCTGCCATCCCTTCTGGTGTAAAGATAATGACATATAGGTCCAAAGGTTTACGAAACAGATCCCAACTTTCTAGGAAATCGTACCCACATTATATATAAGGTTTGGTATTCATAAAATAAATCTGAAAATTGATTTGCAACACACACAAAAATCTTAAACATAGATAATCCATATCTAATTCGTTTTAACTCCGATTGACCCGTTCAAGTTGTGTTGAACTCATATTAGTGTTGTCTACACTGTAGTAATCTTATTTTATCCCTTAATATGTCATAAAAATAGTTAACTAATTTATTTAACTAGTGTTTATTGGATTAACTTTTCTAAGTAACTCTAAGGTAATATTTTAATACTGTCTACAATTGTAATCTTACTAAAACATGATCTCTAACAAAATTATAACATAGATTAAAACTGGAATAGTTACCTATTTAGAATATCTTGCTTATAGGGTTATATTAATACACGTAGAGCATAATTTTCTAGTTTAATCACATAAATCTTCCGAAAACTATATCATTTAAACCATAACTCTAATTTTAGCGGTTCTTGAACTTACTATCTCGTTGCAGCGCGTAGAATATTCTTACGCTATTTGTTCTCATGTTTAGTGTACTGTTATTTTTATGTACTTCTTGTTTAGTTGTATGTATTGGTACGAGTAGCAGAGAGGTTACAAATCACTCAAAGATCAAATTGGTGAAGTACCTAGGAATCTCAAGTCTAAAGCAAGTTGTGCCCTTGACCACTTTTATCTTTACCTAATAATATTCCTGTTAATCATTGTAATATGCTCAGGTTAATTTGATGGGATCTAATAGGATTCCCTAGATTTGTTTACCCCACCCCTTGCAGACAAATGAATTATTGGGTAGACTCGCTATTGCTCTACCTGGTTTTGGGATTAATGTTACATTTGAATTATGATCATGTTCCAATTATGTTGTTGTTTTAATTATTGTTCATGACAAGATCATTGTGTTAATTGGAACATGGAGCTTAACTTGAGATAACTGTGCTACCACAAGGGTGGAATGGGACGCCCTTGGCTGACTAATTAGAAAAGCTAGTGGAGGACTACCTTACCCGAAAGGGGCAAGGGTGGTAGAGGACCTGCAGTATAGGGAGGTTCTCTGGTCGATCATGCTGCGATGGTTTTTCAGACGAGGGATTTCTATATTGCCCTTCTCAGAAACCATAACGGGTTTTCTAAAGCTAGTAGAACTTTGTAAAGGTCTCATAGTGCTACCCTGCCTCGCTTCCTCGGTAGAGGTGTATGGGGTCCATACAACCCCGTGGAGATGGGTAACATGACTTGTGGGTAAAGGGCGCAACCTTTGTAGACTGTAAAACTGGTATATCAGTCGTGTTTCACGGTCAAGAGCGACTTAGGACTCTCGCATGATTAATCTATGAAACTAAACTTAATCTGTCATTTTCATCGCATTCTGGGTGTTATTATTAATTGTGATCTCTTATTTATTTGGGTTGGTATCTACTTATACCTAGTAACTACTAATAAAATTTTGAACAACTTTAAAAGCAATGCTCAGCTTTAACCATCTCCTTTGGTAGGCCTTACACTTCACATGAGCCCCACTGTAAGTGAGCTCATGCACATTTTCCCCCACAACTTATTGAGTGATGAACGCATGTGAGCTCACCCTTGCTATACTCACATGCCCTAGGTCAAGAACAGGTACTACAGGATGAGGCACATGAAGGATGCTGTGATGAGTTCGTGAGTGGTCTAGGTCGTTGTCTCCCAGTCAACTTTGGTTACTGGATCGTTGTCTTCGTTTGATGTAATTGTTTAACTATTTTGTATAGAACTCCGTTATATATTAATAATGTGACATTCATTTCTGTACCATGAGTCATTATATGTGTGAGGCTTGATCCCAGCACACATTTGAGATGCACACGGGTTTGTCCCTTAAATCTAGGGTGTGACAGAAGTGGTATTAGAGGAATGTTGAATGTAGGATGTAACCTAGATAGAACTGGACAACCCTTACCTACTTACCTTTACTACTCTGATTCTTTCTAAACTTTCCTTAATCTTTTCTCATCTATTGCTGCTTTACTCTGATTACTCTTACGTTTTCTCTTATAAAGACAAAAGTAGATTTCACACTTTAAAATCATGTACCTAAAGTGACCCTTAGGAATAGGATACCTAATCTTAGGGACAAAAAAACAAAACTATTTTTGTAGGTATTTATACGCTTGAATGCTTGTCCTTATGATACCTGTCTGATTTGGTTCTTTGATTGAATGTGATAACTTGTGGAGTACTATCCACAATTGCATCTACAGATACATATAGGAAAATATATACATATATGATTATAAGCAAACTAGAAAACTTAGATTATCCCCCACGAAAATATATCTAGCTTAAAACAGATCCATCTCATCTTGAAAAATTCTATCGTATCCTATTAGGTCCATTCTACCCTAATAAACATACTTATCCTACCCTAGAATAACAACCATGATCTAATCCAGATTAATTAGATCTTATCTAATCTAATCTAATCTAGTTATATCCAATCTAATCTACATCCCATCTAATCTGATGTAACCAATACTAATCAGATTTAATCTAACCTAAAAAGACCTATTTTAATCGACTCACATTCCTTGCACTAATTTGTAGGGAAGAGGAAATTAACTCAGATTAGTGAATACATTAAACTCTACACCTAGAAACTCTTTGCTCACCTAGCTCACATAATACTAAATTAGTGCCTTAAACCAACTTCGACAAGGAAGGATAAGAGACAACCCCGATCTCTAGATGCATCAAGATCCTCCATCCGAGATGGAAGTTTTTCTTGCCCTAATCCTTCTCACCTCATTCTAGAATTTCTCTAACCATATCTTACCTAATAAATGCCTAGACACAAAAGATACCCATTGAAGAACTTGAACAAAAAATGGTATTGGAACCAATTAGAAAAAGAAAAAAACGAACCAAACTAAATATATCCCTTTCTTAGTAATCTAGAGGACGAGATTATTTTTAAGGCGGTAGAATTTGTGACACCCAAAATTCTATTTTGATTTTTTAAAAAAATATATATTTCTAAGAGATTTGAGATAAAAATGACTTCTAAATAGTAATATCATTCCTTCATCTGTCTAGAGTAAATAAATAATAAAAGTAAGAAGTTGATATTTAAAACCTAGACCCAAGACTCAAAACGAAAAGCTAGAGCAATAAGTGAAAGAAGGACTTTCAATCTATTTATTATTTCTTTATAAGTTGTATGACTAAAGTACTCTTTAAAGTGTTTTAATTAATTCATGATAGTATTTTTTTATTATCTCCACCTAAAATAAAGAAGTAAAGGATATTCATATTTTTTGTTGAATTAACTTCTTAATCACACATTCAAAAATATTATATTCACCAAAAGCATATTGTGTGAACTTCATATTTGAAAGCATTTTGATCAAATGGGATAATAAATAAATAAAAATAATACATTCACGTTGGATTTTGATCTATGCATATAAACTTGTGCTTGATTTCAGAACAAATTTAAATATGAAATTAGAAAAAAAAATTAGAAAGGAAATGGAAAACAGAATTAAAAATTTAGAAAGGATTCCTATATCACCCCTTCTCAAGAAACCATAGCTGGTTTTCTGAAGCTAGTGGAACTTTGTAAAGGCCTCGTAGTGCTACCCTACCTTGCCTCCTCAGTAGAGGTGTTTGGGGTCCGTACAACCCCGTGGCAGATGGGTAACACGGCTTGTGGGTAAAGATGCGCAACCTCTGTAGAATATAAAACTGGTATATCAGCTGTGCTCACGGTCAAGAGCGGCTCGGACCCTGACATGAGTAATTTATGGAATTAAACTTAAACTATCATTTGCATGACATTGTGAGATTTGTTATTAATTGTGATCAATTATCTAATTGGGTTGGTATCTACTTACATTTAATAGTTGCTAAAAAATTCTGACCAACTTATTAAAAGCAATGCTCAGCCTTAACCACTTTTATCTTTGGTAAGCCTTACACTTCACATGAGCCCCAACAGTAAGTGAGCTCATGCACATTATTCCCCACAACTTGTTGAGCGATGAACGTATGTAAGCTCACTTTTGCTAAACTCACGCTATGTCAAGGACAGGTATCGCCAAGATAAAAAGCATGAATGATGCCGCGATGAGTTCGTGAGAGGTCTAGGAAGTCGTCTCAATGTCAACTATGGTTGCGAAGGATTGTTGTCGTCATATGATGTAATTATTTAGCTATTTTTTATAGAACCCCTATTATATAATAAATATAGGACATTGGTTTCTGAACCATGAGTCATCATATGTGTGAGACTTGATCCTAGCACACATTTGAGACGCGCCCAGGTTTGCCTGTAAATCTTGGTGATGCGTCATGATGCCCGAACTTCACGACGTAGAATCAATCTTCAGATAACTAGCTTCGAAGAAGCTAAGATAACTTGGTGCAAGCAACGATAACTAGTGCAACCTGACAAATAAAACTCGAAGCCAACCACCGTCTTTAACTGGCAACCTGAATCGAGGATTCGCCTAACCACACTCTCAAAGAACCAACCAACATAGCCTACAATTAATTGAGGAGACCTCGAAGGGAGTTGGAGCACCACTTGAGAGTGGATGAAGCCACCGCTTCTGCAATCCGCAAAGGAATTCACAAGAGCAAAGGGGTAGAGATCACTCTCAATATTTGTTAGCACACATCTAAACAAAAGGGTTCTGTTTTTAGATTATCCAAAAGCTGCCTTACATCATAGACATAGGGGGGTGTTTATACTAGTAACAACCAGCCTTAGAGAGGTATAAACACGAAACAAAAGTATTTTCACGCGCTAATGTGAAGGAGCCTCTTCGGGAGATCTGCAGAGCTGAATTTTATGTGGCTGTTTGACTTCTGCGTAGCCTTCAGTATTTTGATAATAACTTCTCCTAGGAATCTCCAAATGACGTGGAGCTGGATGCGTTGGAAATCTGACTTGATAAGCTTTCTCACCATGTATAGAATGCTTAATGAAACTTCATAGAATGATGTAGTTTAATATGAAAACTTGGTCATCAAGCAGACTGTTGACCTTCTGACCAGTCAGCACTAAAGTAGGTCAGCTACCTTTCTGGTAGATTTGATTAAGTCGGCCTTAGAAGCATTGGAAACTAGACTTCAAGAGCTTTCCAAAAAGTACTTATGGGCCTTCGTAGCTTTTGGGAATCAAAATATATGATTGTTTCTTCTGAATGGTTCTATTGCGTTGGACTGACTCGGACATAGCTCTTCTTGCTGATTCGCCCTTGATATCTTTTGCCCTTCCTCTTTGGTGAACCTAAGTTATATCAACATACATGACTTAGGTAGCATAAATTACTCATTAGTGTTTAATTGAAATTCATAAAATAGTGTGTGCACCTCTTGCTATAGCTTCTTAGATCGGCTACGTGTAATTGGTCCATCAAAGACTTGGGTTGGTGATGATGTTGGTTGTACTTGAGTTGATGTAGTATGACTTGGGGGTTGTAACATGTTGCTTAATGGCATGGTCGTATCATCCTCCTCCCCTTGAAAAGGAGTCGTCCTCGACTCTGAAGTGTCTTCACTCGTATATGGTAAGAGGTCAGCAACATTGAACATGTTGCTCACTCCATAGCTTGGTGGAAGATCTATCTCATATGCATTATCATTGATCTTGGTAAGAACACGAAATGGACCATCCCCTCATGACATTAATTTGGATTTGCGCTGATCAGGAAAATGCTCCTTGCGCAAGTGAATCCAAACCAAGTCCCTCGGTTCATATAACACTTCCTTCCTATGCTTGTTCATGCTTGCAACCTTGCGCACTGCTTTGAGCTCAATTGCTTCCTTGGTCTTCTTATGTATCTTTTTTATGTATGCAACACGCTTGGAAGCTTCCATATTGGTTCTTTCCTATAATGGAAGGGGCAACAAATCTATCGGAGCAATAGGTTTGAACCCATATACAATTTCGAAGGGGCATAAATTAGTTGTAGAATGTACTGCCCTATTATAAGCAAACTCCACGTGTGGCAAACATTCCTCCCAATCCTTCAAGTTCTTTTTTACCATTGTTAGCAGCAGCATTGACAATGTACGATTCACCACTTCAGTTTGTCCATCAGTTTGGGGGTGGCATGTGGTGGAGAACAAAAGTTTAGTCCCAAGCTTTGCCCACAATGTTTTCCAAAAATAGCTCATAAACTTCACATCACGGTCAGATACGATGGTCTTGGGCATTCCATGTAGTCTCAAGATTTCTCTGAAAAACAAATTGGCAACATGTGAAGCATCGTCGCTCTTGTTGCATGGAATAAAATGAGCCATTTTTGAAAATCTATCAACCACAACTAAAATAGAATCTCTTTTTTTTGAGTCCTAGGCAGCCCTAAAATAAAATCCATGCTTATGTCTTGCCAGGAATTTTAGGAGCGGGTAAAGGAGTATATAAACCATGAGGGTTAAGTTTTGACTTAGCTTTATGATAGGTGACACAACGCTCCACAAATCTGATGGCGTCTCTCCTCATCTTGGGCCAATAGAAATGATCACTAAGCAGTTCGTAAGTCTTTTTTGTCCAAAATGACCTGTTAGACCTCCTTCATTTGACTCATGTAATAAAAGCAATCTATCCAAAGAATTTGGTACACAAAGTTTGTTAGTTCTAAACAAAAGTCCATCATGTATATGATATTTTTCCCAACCCTTTCCATCTTTACAATGATTGTATGGTTCTGAAAATTCAGGATCATCATTATACATTTCTTTCAAATTTTCTAGACCCAAAACTTTTACCTCTAATTGATTCAACAACACATTCCTTCGAGATAAGGCATCAGCGACCACATTGTCCTTACCTTTCTTATATTTCACAATGTATGGAAATGTTTCGATAAACTCAACCCATTTGGCATGACGACGGTTCAGTTTGGCTTGCCCTTTCAAATACTTCAAAGCTTCATGATTGGAATGAATAACAAACTCTTTTGGCTATAAGTAGTGCTGCCATGTTTCAAGCACTCGAACCAAAGCATATAATTCTTTGTCATACATAGAATAATTTAATTGGGCACCTCCCAATTTTTCACTAAAATATGCTATAGGTTTTCCTTATTGCATTAAAACTCCTCCTATTCTAATCCCACTAGCATCACATTCTACTTCAAAAGTTTTAGTGAAAATCAGGAAGAATTAGTACAGGTGCTTCAGTCAAACGTTTCTTCAATTCTTGAAAAGCTTCTTCTTGTGAGTTGCCCCATTTAAAATCAACACCTTTCTTTGTTAATTCATTTAAAGGGGAAGCGATGGTACTAAAATCTCGCACAAATCTTCTATAAAAACTAGCAAGACCATGAAAACTTCTTACTTGACTTACATTCGTTGGAGGTGGCTAATCCTTGATTGCTTTCACCTTGGATTCATCCACCTCTATTCCTTTTGCTGAAACAACAAAGCTAAGAAACACAACATGGTCTATGCAAAAACTGCACTTCTCAAGATTAGCAAATAATTTCTCCTTTCTAAGCTCATCTAAAACTTGTCGAATATGTTTCACATGTTCATCAAAAAACTTGCTGTAGATTAGAATATCGTCGAAGTAGACAATAACAAAATTTCCAATGAAAGTTCTTAAGACATGGTTCATTAATCTCATAAAAGTACTAGGAGCATTAGTCAACCCAAAGGGCATCACTAACCATTCATACAACCCAAATTTTGTTTTAAATGCAGTCTTCCATTCATCTCTAATTTTCATTCTTATTTGATGGTATCCACTTCTCAAATCAATTTTAGTAAAAATTGTGGAACCACTTAATTCATCAAGCATATCATCTAACTGTGGAATAGGATGGCGATAGCGAACGATAATATTATTTATAGCTCTACAATCAACACACATCCTCCAAGATCCATCTTTCTTAGGTACTAAAATCACAGGAACAGCACAAGGGCTTAAGCTTTCACGAACAAAACCTTTATCAAGAAGTTCTTGCACTTGCCTTTGTATTTCCTTAGTTTCTTCAGGATTGGTTCGATATGGTGGACGGTTAGGAAGTGCAGCTCCTGGAATGAGATCAATTTAATGCTCAATCCCTCGAATTGGAGGTAGTCCAGCCGGTGTTTCTTGTGGAAACACGTCTTCAAAGTCCTGCAAAAGATCAGCCACAATACTAGGAAGATATGTTATGTCGTTAGTAGAAATCAAAACATCTTTGTTCACAAGTACAAAAAGTACTTGATATGGGTTGTTCCTCACTTCTCTCAGCTTAGATTTTGTGGCTAGCATAACTAGATGTTCTCCCTCTTCCTTCTTTTTATCTCTTGAATTTGGCTTGTAGCACTCGCTCACCGAATTCTGGATGGCACTCAATTTCTTTTGCTCTTCTCCTCCTCTACTTGCTGCACTAATTTCAGTTTTCTTTTGTAAGTGTCCTAGCGATGATTTATTGAGGGGTCATAGGCTTGAGTACAAACTTTCTCCCTTTCAGATCTAGCATGTATTGATTTGTTCTTCCACAATGCTGAGAATATCGGTCATATTGCCAAGGTCTTCCTAGCAGCATGTGACACACAGACATGGGTGCAACATTGCACTCCACCGTGTCAACATACTCTCCAATCTTGAACGGAACTTTCACCTTATAACAAATCTTGATATCTCCCGATTCATTCAACCATTGGACATGATATGGATGAGGGTGTCGCTGCAACTTCAAACCAAGCTTTTCAACCATCTCACGACTTACAAGACTATGGCAACTCCCTCCATCAATGATCACCTTTACTACTTTGTCTTGCACTTTTGCTCGCGTTTGAAAAAGATTATGTCGCTGTCCAATTTCAGCTTCTTTCATTTGAACACTCAAGATTTGTGTAACCACAAGAGCAGTACCATGCTCAAATTGACATCCAATATGTTCCTCAATTTTATGAGTGTCATCTACATTTCCTGCTTCAGCTTCCTCTTCACTAGCTGATGTATATTCTCCATCATCATTCACAAGGATCACACGATTATTTGGACACTCCTTTATGACATGACCACGACCTCCACACTTGAAGCACTAAATACCACTACTCTTGGCTGTTGAACCCACTGATGTTGAAGTGGATGCTGCTGGTTTATAACCTATGCTTGGAGCAGCATCGTTCTTTCCACTAGAATTGCCTTGAATATTGGATCGCAAGCCTCCAGTTGAACCTTTTGTCGCTGAGGATGCAACAGTAAACCTTGCGGTTGATTTTCTTCCTCCAGTCATGGTTCATGCACCATATGACAAGGGATTGCTGCTCTTAGCATCTTGTTGCAGCTAGCATTTAGCTTTGGTGGCTTGATGTACCAAATCAATAAGACATTGGTACAGCTGAAACTCAAGAATACGTTGAATGCTGTGGTGTAACCCATCCATGAAACGTGCAATGGTTTGCTCTTCGTCTTCATACACATTGGCTCTAATCATGGCCTTCTCCATCTCCTTATAATACTCCTCAATAGAGAAACTTCCTTGCCTCAAATTCTGCAATTTATCAAAAAGATCACGCCAATAATGCTTCGACACAAAATGAATTCTCATTTCTCGCTTCATCTCTTGCCAAGTAACAATAGGGTCCTCTCCATCTTCTTCATGATCACGAAGTAGTTACTCCCACCAAATCAGAGCATATCCTTCAAACTCAAGAGATGCCATTGCAAGTTTTTCTCCTCTGAATAATTATGTACGCGGAAGATTTTCTCTACCTTCAGTTCCCATGTGAAATAATCTTCAGGATCAGATCTACCATCAAATTTTGGCATGGTAAACTTAAGTTTCCCAAATCTCTCTTCTTGGTTGACTCCTCTATGACGACGATGACCATAGCGATGTTGGGACTAGGTCATCATCATCCCCAAATTCAGATTCTTCATTGTCATGATTTCTTCGATCCCGCCCTCTTCCTCTACCACGTGCAGCACCTTGATTCCTCCTCCCATGTTCACTTGCTCTTCTAGAATAATTTCCTTCACCTTCCTTCCCCATCTTCATCATGGTTTCATTACTACAGTAAACCTCTGTACAGGCGGTCCGGTTAGCCTCTACACTAGGCGGTTCCAAGAACCGCTTGTGGTGCACCGCGTGTGATGTAAAACAACATCACAGGCGGTCAATCAAGAACCGCTTGTGATAGACACACATTACAGGCGGTCCAGTTTAAAGGAACCGCCTGTGATAGACACACATCACAGGCGGTTTCTAATCCTAGCCGCTTGTGTTGGCCACACATCACAAGGCGGTTTCAAATATACGTCCGGACTGTATTCAATATAAATCATAGGCGGTTTTCAATATACAGATTCATATACAGAATTTTCAAACACAGTTTCAAACACAGATTCCATACACAGATTCATCAAACACAGATTCCATACACAGATTTATACATATCAAGTTCCATAACAGGTTCCATACACAGATTCATCCACATATCAAGTTCCATCATACACAGATTTATACACATATCAAGTTGCATAACAACTCAACATCTCAAAGTTCCATAGACAACTAAATATCTAAAGTTCCTAACTAAAGATCTAAACACTGTGTGATATCATGTACAAACTTAGTTCTAGGAGTTGTTGCAAATTTCCATTTGTATTGTAGAATAGCCCTTGTTGATGAAGAACTTCACTGGCGCATAAAGTAAAGCAAGTCTTTTACAACCTTAGCCACGCCGACGGAAACCATATCTCTTTCTAACCATTCAGCATTGGTCTTGGATTTAGGAACCTGCAATGAAAGCAAAAAGCAAGCAGTGCTAAGAGTAATGTGATGAGCAACAATATAACATAAAAATTGCAACATAGACAATGATAGCGAACTTACATCCTCACGATTGACCATGTAATGGAAGGTGACACGACATCATTCGCATACATAATAACCGCACATGACAGTACCCGGAGGTTGTTTGTCACCATATGGAAATAATGATATTGACAAATTAGGCTTGTCCTCTGGATGTTCGCCGCCAAGATCTTTCCAATAAAAATGGTATGCACTGCATATAAGAATAGCATTGTGAGATTAAGAATACATTTGTTAAGTTGTAATAAGTACAAATGTGCAATAATAATCATACTTCTCTAAAATCTTCAAGAAGTCATTATATGTAGCCTTTTCCATTCTCAGTGAGTCGAAGACCATGACTTTACCATGCTTTGGAAAGATCATGATACAAATGTAGTGGTCACTATATAGACATAGACAAAAACACATGTTAAGATCACGATTGCCATAATTTATAGTTCAAAACCATGTCGAGAACTTACTTAAAGTGGTGCGGAGCTATTATTAAGTCCTTGCCATGTTGTACATGATTATACATGGCTCGTCCAATGTATGCCGCCATAACCTTTATTTTCTTTCTCTGATTCTGTTTGACGGCTTTCTCAAATTCAGCATCATCCAAGTCTTTGTATTCTTCTCCATGTCTTCGAGCAACTTCTTTGTAGCGAGCTTGGGACATCATCAACGGGTCAAGAAACCCTGTCTTAAGTTGTTTCTTCTTATCATCCATGTATTGCATCCTACGTGTAAAAGTGTTAATCGTTAGACTCTCGTTTATCTGTGCGTGTACAAAACTAACAAATATGAAAGTTTAGAGGTACTTACAAGCAAAAGAGGGTTAAGTAGTTGGTTTCCATCCTTTTGTCGATGGTACAACGACTAGAGGTCGTCAAAGAATAAATGCCGCACAGGATCTATATTATCTTTGCTCCAAAATGCATCTTCTGGCACAACAAATGTGAAGTCCTCGAGTTTGTATTTGTTGCTAGCCACCATGTACCACTCATGCATTCTAATCTCCGGAGTCGACAACTTAGAAAGTTGCACCGTCATCAAGAACTGGTCTCCCATTCACAAATTTAGGAGGAACATCCTCCTTCTTGTATATCGAGATATTGGTTTTAAGACGTAATGATTCTCGAGTATGAATCATTCCATCTTCTTCCCATACTTCGAAATTGTCTATTTGGGACCGTGTGCGTACTCCATGAGATGTTGATTCCGCTTTTGATTGATTTGTCATAACTCTCCACAATTTATGCAGGTAGCGTGCCACTGATTCTGACTGGTTTCTTGACATCGTCAGTGGCGATTCACTGATGAATTTTCTTTGAAATAGTTGGCCCTTCAACATTCTGAAGTGGCGATTCGCTAACGGCTTCCTTTTTGATGTTTGCGTCGACATTCTGAGGAACAATTTTGTCTACGTCCCCCTCGTTGAGTTCCTTCGCAAGAGGTGATATGATTGTTTCAACGATTTTTGTGGAGGTCGGTGTCATATTTTCCTGCACCATGGGGTATGGAATGATCGAACTATCTTTCTGTTGCATTGGTGTTGAATTCAGGCGTTGGTGACTTATGACGTGATACATGACTTAAGATCGGCTCCTCACCCAACTTGATGTAGCGTCGATGCCAAAGGACCAACTCGTTCATTGCCTCCTGCAAAGTTATGATCCCCTCAACTGGAAAGTCTATCTCCCAATCTTCACAACCACTGTTTGTGATCTCTAGAACTTGGACCACAACATAGTATGGCGGGACAAGATTATCCTTATAGTTAACAAGTCCTGGTTTTACCAAACCAGTAGCAGCTTGTTTTGTTTTTGTCCCAGACCGATTGATTGGAATATGAAGAAAGCAAGGCTTGTCCTCAACAATATAGTCTACAGGGTACTTGGTGAAGTCTTGCACAGATCCTACGCTGCTAGGGACTATAGGTGGACTCATGTGGCCTGGCTTGAGTTCAAATGATATGCATTCTGTTTTCTTCATTTTGTTCATCACGTCATTAATAGCCTTTTGTACCCTTTCATCAATAGTCTCTTCAAGGGTCCTTTTCGACTTCTTGTGTTTCCTATATGACGCCGCATACTCTGGAAATGCCTCTCTCCAGGAAATCTTAGAAGAGATTCCCCGAGCCCGTCCTAGTGTGTTCAGGATTCCCTAGTGCTGCAGTTAGTATGTCATTCTCCCTCCGAGGCTTAAATTCGCCCTTCTTTCTCTTATCTGCATATTCTTGAATTTTTGTCAAAACTTCGCCTACCAATTCTGGATGCAAAAGTTTGCCGTCCTCACTCAAACCTGCCCGACCTAAGATCCAACGAATAGCTCGCCCATCGATATCTTTTAATATCGGGTCCAAAGTGTCGTTAGCTATAGCTTCCTCGATTATCCTATTCCACTGCATAACTTTATGGTGATATCCGGTTGACCCCAGGCGATGGGGGTGTTTGTTCATCTTCGCTCTCTGAGAATTAGTTTCGCCCAATTCTTTGGCCTTCAGTTCGGTCTTCTGACGAACAAATTCCTCCCACTAAGCTTGAGTGATTTTCCCCATTTTCTTGGGCGGAGGAACCTTATTCTTGTTAGCAAATTCCCTATTCATCTCAGCCTTCCACCCACGAAACATCTTGGCCATAGCAGAGAGCATCGACTTCCTTACTGCATCCTCTGTGCCTTTTGGGACCTTGAATGACTCAGACAACTTAGCCCATAGCTTATTACGGGTGTCTTCATCTAAATCCTTCCATTTTTGAAGTGTGATTGGCACTATATCTCTAACAGTAGACCCACAGGAATTTCAAAACTTTGTAACCACGTCAAGTGGTTCTTCAGGAAACCCCTCTGCATTTAGTTTTGTTACGTACATGACTGCACCTTCTTTCATCTGATTGGGACCTCGTCGCCCTCATTTCCGCTTATGTGAAACGGATGATTCAGGCATCGGAGCATCCTCCGTGTTTCGTGTAGAACATGCATCCTCTTTCTTCTCTTCATTTGAAATCTATATATTGAAACAATTAATGGCCTTTCATATATGAACATTATTTTAGAATATAGTCGGCATATTTCTATTTACCTCTTCATCGTTGGGAATATAGTCGACATCAAGCTCATCTGATGTTTTTTTCTTCCTTGGAGGTATAGGAGGACAAGGATTGTCGTCACTAGAACTATCCTCCCCACTCCCTTCACCGGAGCTGCTCGTTGTCTGCCATTCAAGTTTGGTCGCGTCTTCATCAACTTTGTTAGACGCACCGGTGCAGACCACATCCATCCTAGTAGTATATACTGTTAGTCTAATATACTGGTTCCATCAATAAGGGAACTTGGAGAAAAGGTGATTCGAAAGAAATCGAGCCCAAACCCACCTCCGTGTCCCTCCTTTCCTCCCGAAACAGAAAGCCCAAACCCGCCTCCGGAGCAGGATCGGGCCTGGGAAGCACGGAGCAGATAGAAGTGCACTTTCCAATGCAGTTAGACAGAGAAGGCATGGCTGTGATGTTATAATGCTGAAGGACCCCAAGAAGAGATTATGGCCTGTCGTCCACCACCACTGCCCATTATTTGTGGGCTTCACCGAGGGCTGGAAACATTTGGTGGCAGCAAATGACCTTCGGACTGGGGACGTCTGCGAGATTATTAAGGGGCCAGACGATGGTGAGCCGGTGTACTCTGTCCGGATGTGTGGTCACAAAATTTAAAGCCGCCCCCGACTTCATCTGTGCACTTCTCTTCTCTTATGTCGGCTGCTAAGATCACTTAGCAGCCCACCTAAGAGAAGAGAAGCGCACACATGAAGCCGGGATGGCTTTAAATTTTGTGACCACACATCCGGACATAGTACACTGGCTCACCATCGTCTGGCCCCTTAACAAGCTCGCATACGTCCCCAGCCCGAAGGTCGTTTGCTGCCACCAAATGTTTCCAGCCCTCGGTGAAGCCCACAAATAACAGGCAGTGGTGGTGGACGACAGGCCATAATCTCTTCTTGGGGTCCTTCAACATTATAACATCACAGCCATGCCTTCTCTGTCTAACTGCATTGGAAACGTGCACTTCTATCTGCTCCGTACTTCCCGGCCCGATTCAGGCATTCAGCCGATGCCATTCTCCATATAAGTCCCAAACAGAGAATAGGGATGAGGTAGTCAAGATTGTAGGCGCTAGTGCTCAACTACTAGCATCTATAGATATGGACACAAGTCCAAATTTGGTGCTACTCGGCACCATCGATATCACTAGGGAAAACAAATACATCAAAGAGATCCACTTTCCCAATAGTACTCGAAGATAGTTCATTGACTTGACACTCTCTCAGAGGTTCATACAAAATACATTATCTCTAAGAGTGAAACCTACGATACTCATATCGTGTTGTTTAGGACTAAACATCAACAACCCCTTGACTGGTCGCTGTCATACTCAATTCCAAAATATTTTTCCAATATGTCGGCTTGAGTAAGGAGATCTGGGCTTGGGAGTTCCTCAAAATCATCTGCAGCTTCATCATCTTCAGCATATTGTAGGGCTTCATCTTGAATAATTTTAGCCCTCTTGGAGTCAGCATACTTTTTGATGGACAGAGCACACTTCTCAAGCATGTCGCATACATCTCCAATTTAAAACAAAGTGGTCTTAAGTGTGTACACTGATTCCGGTTCACTAGTATCCACAACCCCATTAGTCACTAGACTGCGAATGATGTCAACATGTGTCTCGATGACTCGAACTGAGCTCTCAACCATGTCAAGTGGCTCTTTTTCCATCTCTGAAACTGAAAATGACCAAGTCTCACAATCAAAATTGAGATCGCAACAAAGGCAGGGATCAGAGGAAAAACAAGGATGTGGCTTATAGGGCAAAAAGCGGGGTCCAAATAACACTATCATGGCTATGAACAAGTCAAAGAAGGGAGATAAGAACAAGTCTTATAACATAGGGTTGGGAAGCACAGGGAATTCATGTGTGCCAACAATGCACATACTCAGTGCTCGATAAGGGGTTCCATAATGTACTTCCATGATGTATGTGGCCATAAGCACATTTGCCCTAATGATTATCAAACAAAGATAGGTAGTCAAAAAACACTAAAAATAGACTTGTTGCCCCAATCACTATGGAGATTTTCTACCAAGAAGGGGTCCTAGTAGTTGCATCAACTATCTATGATAAGATCAAACAACTGACATCGATGGAGGGACACAAAATTCTTCATTCGAAGGATACTAACACCTTAATGGTATACAAACATTTAATCAGAAGGACTCTATTATGCAAGTACAATATGCTCTAGCTCAGCCACTTAATTAGTTCACCTCGCCTTGAGAAATAATCAGTAATATGTAAGATTGCTGCGAAACATTATTCGACCATGAAAGGACAAACTTTAGAGACGACTTTGAAGAAGAAATTAGCTAGGATATCCACCATGCGATCATGGCAACCAAATATGTGAACAACATTAAGGTCGTGTTCTCACGATAATATCTACAGCATAAAGTTGATCAAATCAAATAAACAAACGGTAGATATGAGAGTATTTCTTTCTGTTGGTGGTTGGTGCGAGTATTCCTGCTGAGGACTCCAACCATGAGTAGTAGATGGCTAGATATGCAAAGGGGCATAATGTGGGTTCTTCGCACTCGCAGCAAAGGAAAAAAAACTAGTTTCCACGGCAGTTTCTTATTCTAAACACACTGTTAGGTTAAAAAGGATTTTTCATACCACACACACCATAGTAGATCAGTTTTCTGCTCCGAGGACCACAAGCAAATGATTGGCTTTATCCGTGATCTATAATGAATGAAGCATCACATCGAGGACCACGAGCGTGGACATCTATGAAGCATCACATTTGAGCCATGAACTTAGAAGAAATGGAACCTGAACTTCGACCTTACTACGAGAGGAAGAAGAAAGAGCTTCTTGAGTACCTCACGAGCCTAATGACCAACAGTTCTTGAGTACCTCACGAGCTCGGGCTCGAGGACGGCGGCACACTCGTTGCTCGGGCTCAGGGACGGCGACGCACTCATTGCTCGGGCTCGGGGACGGTGGTGCACTCGTTGCTCGGGCTTGGGGACGGGCACGGCGGCGCTCGGGCTCGGGGACAGGGATGGCGGGGCTCGGGCTCGTGGACGGTGGAAGCCTGGCGGCGCAACTGTGTCAGCTCGGGCAGGACGAGTTAGGGTTCCTGCCGGAACCAACAAGCCTTTTATATTGTAAACAATCACAGGCGGTCGGAAGGAAAACCGCCTGTGATATATCACATCACATGCGCTTTTTTATTCCGACCGCCTGTGATAGATTAACTTCACAGGCGGTCGGAATAAAAAACTGCCTGTGATATATCACATCACAGGCGCTTTTTTATTCTGACCGCCTATGATAGATTAACTTCACAGGCGGTCGGAATAAAAAACCGCTTGTGATGTGATATATCACAGGCGGTTTTTCTAAATATCCGCCTGCGATGTGTGTACAGTATAAAAGGACTAGCCCATGGGTTCCAGAACCCTATCTCCCAGAACAGTCACAGCACTGTAGCGGCGGCGGCGGGTATTTTTTTGAGATCTATAGGGAGAAGGTTTTGTTTTTGAGTTTATTGATTGATTTCAATAGTTTATGCATATATATGATCTCCATTTGTTTTCTTTCTCATTTTGATGCGATTTTTTGCCTAAATTTTGTAATATAGACCAGATTTGAAGAAAAGCTTAGGAATTCCAAGATTTGGACTTGTAGTTTTGAATCTAATTTAAAGATTCTTTAGAAACACAGTTGTCTCACCTCAAGGTACCTATTGCTGCAATGTTTGTTTCATTTTCATGCAGATCAATTCGTTTCATGTTTTATGGATGAATTTAATTAATTAATGATTTTATTGATGTTAATCAATATAGGGATAGGTAATGGATCGAGGTTGGATGTACAATGTGCCAAGACCACATCCGTCGTACATTTGAAATTTGAGAAGCTTTATTGAAGCGGCCAACAAGCACGCGAATTTGCGAAAGAGTAAGGAGATATTATGTCCGTGCATCGATTGTGATAATAAGATAGCTTGGAGAGATACATGAGTAATCCAATCACATCTGCTAAAAAGAGGGTTTAAAGACAATTACACGATATGTTCAGAACATGGTGAGTTGGATCCATGTGAAGTGCCTGGTAATGACGAGAGAGTTGTCGGAATTTTAGATCTTAAAGTTGATGGTAAAGTGGATTATGTGGATGCTAATCAAGATTTTGAAGAATTTGATTGCTGAAGAGATGTTGCGCCATATGGAACCAGAAATGTTGAGTTCTATGGGATCGCAGAAAGGGCTATCTAAAATGGAGGGACTGGAAAGTGCCTCAAAAGAACCTTTATATGATGAATCAAAGGGTTGTGACAAAGAGTTTACTACACTGCGTACAGTTCTAGAACTTCTTAAGTTGAAGGCTAGCGTCGGATGGTCTGATAGTAGCTTCACTAGATCTTTTGAATTTTCTGTCCCAATTACTACCAAAACCCAACAAACTACCAACAAGCACTTATAAAGCGAAGAAGCTTATATCTCCCATAGCTCTAGGTGTGCAAAAAATTCATGCATGTCCGAACCATTGTATTCTGTATCGTGGCGATTTTGAGAACGCATCAAGATGCCCAGTTTGCAATGTCAGTCGATACAAGAAGAGCTACAATCAAGACTGTGTAAAAAAATTCCCGAGGAAAAATAAAAACAAGAAATCCACTATTGGACCTGAAAGTGACGATGACACTTTTGATGACATGGATGGGAAAAAGAAGTCAAAGATCCCAGCTCTGGTGATGTGGTATCTTCCAGTAATTGATCGCTTAAAACGTTTGTTCTCAAATCCTAGGGAGGTTAAGCTTATGCGTTGGCACTGCTGAAAACCGCAAGCAGAATAACAAACAGATTCGACACCCTGCTGATGCATCACAATGGAAAAATTTCGATCTTATGTATCCTGAGTTTGCCAAAGAAACCAGAAATGTAAGATTTGCTTTGGGTACAGACGGAATGAATCCATTTGGTGAAAAAAGAAGTGTACATAGCACCTGGCCCGTGACTTTAACGATGTACAACCTTCCATCATAGTTATGTCACAAAAGAAAGTACATTATGTTGACTATTCTTATTCAAGGTCCGAAATCAGCTGGTGTTGATATTGATGTGTTCCTAGAACCTCTTATGGAAGATATGACAAAGCTCTGGAATGAAGGAGTTAGAATATGGGATGAGTATTGCCATGAGTATTTCAACTTAAGAGCAATTATATTTGTTACCATCCATGATTCTCCCGGTGGCGCCACACTATCAGGGCAAAGACTAAAGGAAAGAATGGTTGTGTAGTGTGCGTCGATGGAACTGCTTCCATGTACCTTAAATCATCGAAGAAGTTGGTGTTCATGGGACACAGACGGTTCTTGATGAAGCAAGCATAAGTACCGAAAGATGAAAGAGGAATTTAACAATGAATTGGAAAGTGAAGGTGCACCAAAGCCTTATAGTGGGAAACTTGTTTTTGAAATTGTAAAGAACATTCATGCTGTATTCAGGAAAGGGAAAAAACAAAGGAGAAAAGAGAAAGAGAACTGACCCTTCAACTTACACAACTTTCAAGAAGCAATCAATTTTTTTCAAGTACCTCCCATACTAGAAGGATATGGAAATTTGCCACAGCATTGATTTGATGCATGTAACAAAGAATGTTTTTGACAGCATCATTGGAACCTTGCTGGGCATGCCGAGTAAGACAAAGGACGGACTTAAATCACGCAATGATCTAGTAGATCTTCAAATCAGACCGGAACTTCATCCAGTGGATAGTGGCAAAGGGAAGCCTTACCTCCCCCCGTCTAGCTACAACTTGTCAGTTGAGGAGAGAACAAAGATTTGCAAATGTTTGTGTGGGGTCAAAGTGCCCACATGTTTCTCATCCAATATCAGCAAACTAGTCAGGATGAAGGACTTGTCTCTATTTGGCTACAACTCTCATGACTGCCATGTGATGATGACGGTGTTCCTCCCAATTGCGGTAAGAGCCCTTGAAACAGAGCATGTCAAAGTTGTCATCACACGCTTGTGTTACTTTTTCAATGCGGTTTCACAAGAAGTAATAGCTTTAGAAGACTTGGACTATCTAAAGGCATACATCATCGAGACTATGTGCAAGCTTGAAATGTGTTTTCCTCCATCATTTTTTGATATGCAAGTACACCTAATCATACATCTCTTGGATCAGATAAAAATATTAGGGCCACTATATTTACATCATATGTTTCAGTTGGAGAGATACCTGGGAGTATTAAAAGGTTATGTGCAAAATCGCGCTCACCCAGAGGGTTCAATCATGGAGGGATACACTACAGAAGAAGTGATTGAGAGCTGTATAGATTACATCAGTGACAGAACAATGATAGGTGTGCCTGTACCTAAACATGAGGGTAAACTATGTGGGAGAGGGAGAATGGGCTAGAAAACTTTTCGCGTTGAGGATTACAAGCTAGTACATTGTGCTCATGGTAGTGTACTACAACATCTCATGATAGCCGAGCCTTACATAGAGGAACACCTGGATGAGCTTTGTAAAGAAAATCAGAACCGCACAGAGGACTAGATCATGAGGGAGCACAAACATCGTTTCAACGAATGGTTAATGGACAAAAACATCCCATTCGGAGACTCTTTGGAAGAGAAAACAATGAAGAATTTGGCTTTTGGGCCATCGTGTTTTGTGACATCATGGCAAGCATATGACATCAATGGGTACACATTCTACAGTAAATCAAAAGGCATGAAAAGTGTTGCACAAAATAGCGGTGTTCGTATCGATGCTTTTGACCTACATGGACAGAAGACCACATATTTTGGATTCATAGAGGAAATATGGGAACTTGATTATGGCCCAAGCATGAAAATACCCTTATTTAAGTGCCAATGGGTACAACATCCCATGGGGTGATAGTGGATAACTACGGACTCGCACTGGTAGACTTAAAGAAAGTAGGATATAAAGATGACCCAGTGGGTTCTCGCCGAATGTGTTGCACAAGTGTTCTATGTACTCGATCCAGCAGATGAGAAGATGCATGTAGTTATTTCTGGAAAGCAAAAAATTGTTGGAGTTGAGAATGTGGGAGACGTAGATGAGGAATACAATAAGTATGAAGAGATGTTCGTCTTTAACGGTCCAGAGAGAATCAAGCGTGTGGAAAAGAAAATTGATAAGAACTTAAAGCCATACATGCGGAAAAATGGTAGTTCATGAAAAATTGTATGAATCAAATTGTATTTGTTATCATGTATGATCGACTATGCATTGTGGTTGCCAATTAATTTAAAATCTCTCTAGTTATCTATGTGTGCTATTCAAATTCATTTAAATTGTATTTGCATATTTCTGTTAAAAATTAAATATTAATTCATTTAAATTGTATTTGCATATTTCTGTTAAAAATTAAATATTAATTCATTTAAATTGTATTTGCATATTTCTGTTAAAAATCAAATCACAATCACAGGCGGTTTTTCATTAGGGTCCGTTTGTGAAAAGAATAGAGCACCACAGGCGGTCCTAAACAAAAACCGCTTGTGATACTAATGCATCACAGGCGGTTCCAATAGCCTAGGGACATCCCAGGCGGTTTTCTAACCGAACCGCCTGTGATGTAATAAGCCTACCGCTTGTATAGAGCCAAATTGTACTAGTGTTTCTTGCACCATCAGGGAGTCGACGACGACCTCTAATTTCAGCCATAAGTGTCTGAAGATCTTGTGCCAACCGATCTTGCTTGTCTTCTATGCTTTGTTTGAGCTCATTGAATTGTATCATGGTGACACATTCTTCAATCTCAGCGTTGGGATCCATCTTCCTGCGAAATTACTAGCGACAAGGCAACAAATATAGGTGGAATATGAAGCTATATAGAATCTCACAACCTCACCACTCTTACCAACCAAGGCTCTTATGAGGTCCCTGCAGGTTGCAAAGAAATGTGTGGTGGTAACAAGAAACTGGTGGTTAAGCGAATACAAGACTAGAGTACCGATTACGATGGCTTATATGTGGAGCTTGGTGGGGAATAATAAACAAGGGATGCAATCTGAATCCTAGTTGTTATAAAGTTAAATAACCATCCAACTAGAAGTTCCCTGCCTAGTGCTGACCACAAGATACGAGTGATGTAAATAGATCAAACACACGCGTAAGAAATTTCAGATTTGATGCAGACAAGGATTATGATTGGAATGCAAGTGTTGCAATCAGATCCAACCAAAATTTTGCACCAAATGACAATAGCAAACTGGTTGAACAACTTGATAAAACTTTTAGTACTTGACTTTCAGCACTTGTGCATATAAACAAACTGATTGTTCTACTTTTCTTTCACAACCTTTCTCAACACTTTTTTTGATACTTCTTTCTTCTCTCTTTTTTTGATACCTTTTTTATAGAACTAAACACAGAGATCAGATATGATATTGCACAATTTATAATAACTTACAAGGAACTCAACCAGTAGCTATAGTAGATAGGATCAAAGTTAACGCGAAGGAAATGATGAGGGTTTTCAGGATTTTTCTTTTTTTGGATATATATATATATATATATATATATATATATATATATATATATATATATATATATATAAGAGGCTCAAAGGGAACACAAAGGATAGGGTGACCAGCAACTAAACAAAGACTCTAAGGACTGAAACTGAACAAAACTCACTGGAACAACAGATTGAAACAAAGGGCTATGGCAAAAATATTTTATGGCTTTTTGGTGGATAGGATGAACACAAAATAGATGTAGCTAGAGGTAAAGAATCCTATCGTGGCAACTGAGGCTTTGATACCAGATGATGTGTCACGATGCCCGATCTTCACGACATAGAATCAATCTTCAGATAACTAGCTTCGAAGAGATCAACCAACATAACTAGTGCCAAGATAACTTGCTGCAAGCAGCGATAACTAGTGCAACCTGACAAATAAAACTCGAAGCCAACCACCGTCTTTAACCGGCAACCTGAATCGAGGATTCGCCCAACCACACTCTCAAAGAACCAACCAACACAGCCTACAATCAATCGAGGAGACCTCAAAGGGAGTAGGAGCACCACTTGGGAGGAATTCACAAGAGCAAAGGGGTAGAGATCACTCTCAATATTTGTTAGCACATAGCTAAACAAAAGGGTTCTGTTTTTAGATTATCCAAAAGCTGCCTTACATCATAGACATAGGGGGTATTTATACTAGTAACAACCAGCCTTAGAGAGGTATAAACACGAAACAAAAGTATTTTCACGTGCTAATGTGAAGGAGCCTCTTCGGGAGATTTGTAGAGCTGAATTCCATGTGGCTGTTTGACTTCTGCGCAGCCTTCAGTATTTTGGTAATAACTTCTCCTAGGAATCTCTAAAGGACGTGGGGCTAGATGCGTTGGAAATCTGACTTGATAAGATTTCTCACCATGTATAGCATGCTTAATGAAACTTCATAGAATGATGCAGTTTAATACAAAAATTTGGTCATCAAGCAGATTGTTGACCTTCTGACTAGTCAGCACTAAAGTAGGTCGACTACCTTTCTGGTAGATTTGATTAAGTCGGCCTTAGAAGCATTGGAAACTAGACTTCAAGAGCTTTCCAAAAAATACTTATGGGCCTTCATAGCTTTTGGGAATCAAAAGATATGACTGTTTCTTCTAGACGGTTCTGTTGCGCTGGACTGACTCAAACATAGCTCGTCTTGCTGATTCGCCCTTGATATGTTTTGTCCTTCCTCTTTGGTGAACCTAAGTAATATCAACATACACGACTAGGTAGCATAAAGTTCTCATTAGTGTTTAATTGAAATTCATAAAGTAGCGCGTGCACCTCTTGCCGTAGCTTCTTAGCTCGACTGCGTGTAATTGGTCCATCAAAGACTTGGGTTGGTGATGATGTTGGTTGTACTTGAGTTGATGTAGTATGACTTGGAGGTTGTAACGTGTTGCTTAATCGCGTGGTCGTATCACCGGGTGTGACACGTGTGGACTAAACGGGGCGTGAATGTGTTTGCGCAACATGTCTCTTGGCTTGTGGTCCGTGGGTGTGGAGTTTGGATATGTTGTTTGATGGTGAAGGTGAAGGTCATGTGAGTTTGTACCGATGGAACAAGAGTGGGGAAGGACAAGTGTTTAGTCTTGATTAAGGGCCTAGAGAAGCCGGGTGACTTGTCGTGGTGGCCAACACTTGGAGAAACCGACAGGTGCAAAGACATATCAGAGTTGATCATGTCACATACGTGGTTGTGAACTAATAGTACATGTGTCTAGGATCTGTGGAAAGCATATGGAGTATGCTAACTATCGGTGCTTTGGGTCCGACCGCGCACCCAGGGTTGCCCCTCGAGGTGCTTTTGGAGTAGGACGGTGTTACCGACTGTAGCTCGATGGTTCGTGCCGGATGCACGAGAAACAGTAGACAATTTTGTACAGGTTCGGGCCGCTTCAAGACGTGTAATACCCTACGTCCTGGTGTGGGTCTTTAGAGTGGTAGGTTACAAAAGGGGGTTCTCTAGTATGGGAGATGCTAGAGAATGGAGTAGACGGTTAAGGAGTGAGATGTCTTTTGAGGGGATGCCCCCTAGGCCATATATACTCGACCGTGGGGCGTTACATGCGGGTATGATAACAACGTGAGCCTATGTAATAGTGAATCGACTGAGCCTATCTTCCTATAATTCTACCGACTCATCGCCATTCAGTTCCGACGCCTGAGGACGTAGCGCGGGAAAGTCGGGCTACTGCTGTGGATGTTATTCAAATCTGTTGGGCCGTCTGGGCTCGAGTTGATCCGATCTTGTGTTGATCTACTTCACCAAGCGTTCCTCCTCCGGCCCACGAAGGGATGGCCTTGCGAAACATCAGGCCCAAAGCCTTTCGCGAGGTCTTCTAACCTTCTAGTGGACTCGGGAGATATCTGTCCCCCACAAGCCCCCAATCTTTGAGTTGATTTTGAAATAATCGGCCCAAAGATTCTAGGTCCAGCTTGCTGTTTTTGATTTTGATAAAGGACACCTTGAAAAATGGGCCTATCGAGTTGTTGCTTCTGAGCTCTGAGAAACTTGGTGAAAGCGACCTTCTGTTATCCTCTACTGTCTTTATTCATCGGCCTTCACTTTATTCTTCAGAAGTCAATGCTTTGTCTCGTGTTTACGCCTTGGAGATCAACATTCTGCTCTCTGGGGTTCAGGATATATTGGGTGCACCGAAGGTGCACCCAATGGGTGTAGCCCCCGAGCTTCGAGTGGATTACTGAAAATAATCCGCCTAAAGGTCTTCATCTCAACCCTTTTGGTTTTTTAGAAACCATTTTCATCTTCATCTCATGCTTTAGAAGTCAGCATTGTCTTATCTTTATCTCATGCTCTAGAAATCAGTATTTTATCATTAGCTCATGCTTTGGAGATCAACATTCTGCCTTTTTGGAGTTAATGATCTATTGGGTGCACCGTAGGTGCACCCAATGGGTGTAGCCCCCGAGCTTTGAGTGGATTGCTGAAAATAATCCACTCAAAGGTCTTCATCTCATGCTTTTAGAAATCATCCTTTCATCTTCGTCGAATACCTTAGAATTCAGCATTATATCGTCAGCTTTATGCTTTAGAAATCAACATACGGTTTTGTCTTTGAGATCCACAACACGGTATACCCGTGTCCTGTTAGGTTTAAAATTTATTTGATCTGCGACAGATTGGACATTTGGTAGATGGCTCTTGGCTGGTCTTCATTTCACTTCGTGCTTCAATGCTCCTGTTGATTAGACTTGTACTTCATCAACTATTTTTGGCTTTCCTCCGATCTCCATCGATATCTTCCTTCTGTCTTGATACATTCATTGCGTATACTGTGTGGATGTGATGGCTTGGGAAAATCTATTGTAAATTCCTGGATGTCCCCCCCCAATGGGTGTGGGCAAGGGACGGCTTGGTGCGCTGAGCGTTTAGCAAACTGCCCCTGAGTAGTAACTTGACGTGACCGCGGGTGTAATCAAATCATCCAAGTAGTTGACTTGAGTCCCAATGAGTGTCGTGTTACGTGAAACGGCGTCAGCCGCCTAACTTGTTTCTAGACGATTTGAATTGCTTATTGAATATTTGCGACTGTTCAGTGACCGTGGTAGGAGATGAGCGATTGCCTTCTTCCTCTATAAATAGAGCGCTTGCTTCACTGGCGTCTTCACATATCTCTCTGCCGCTTGTTGTTTACTCTCTTCTTTTCTCTTCCCTCCTACTCCACCCTGGGCAAGAGCAAGAAAGGCGGAAGCTCGTCGCACCGCTCCGGCGACAAGCGGAAGCGTGATCCGACCCCTCCCTCGGAGGACTTCGGCGATTCTGAGTACTCAGAGGAGGAGTTTTCCTCCGAGTCCAAGGGGTCACCAGTCTACACCTCGCCCCCGACATCATCCGATGACTCGGACGATTCCCAGGGGATCATTGCCGAGGTGTGGACATATATCCGGGCTGTCGAGCGCTCCGAGCTCGAGGGCTCGGATGAGTCGGAGGTCTCCTCAGATGAGGAGAACTCCTCTGACTCGTCCGAGGAGGGGAGCAGCGGTGATGGCAACGGCGAGGGCGACGGCGACGACGGAGGCGACGGCAAGGGCGACGGCAGCAAGGGCGACGGCAAGGGCGGCAGTGGCAGCGGCAAGGCCAGTGGCAAAGCGCCACTGGCTTAGATATTAATATAGATAAATAGTAGTATAAGTAGTATTAGTGGAATAATGTAGTAGTAGTAGTTAGTAGTATAGCATAGTGTAATGTAATGTAGTAATGTAGTGTGTCGAAAAGTGGGAAGAAGGTCGGCTCATAATGAGTCGGCCTTTAAGTTTGTGGAAGAACTTCCCCCTTTATATGAAGAAAATTTGTGCCCGTTCTGTGCACATCTCTTGCCTTTCCACTGCTCTTTTATAGTTGATCGACAGTTTGTATTTGTGCCCATCGTAGCCATTGTTCTCAGAGATAACGCTCGAATAATGACTTGCCATTGCTGTGTCGCATTTTAATTATGTCTGCATTTACGTGGAGAAAGAACGGCTGAGTTACCGCTGGTGTCTTCAAAGGTAACAGCCGAATGGTTCTTAGCGACATCAGTGTTTTAGATTGTAACATCCGAATCCTGCTGAGCCACGTCGACGTTATAGAAGTAACAGCCAAGTGGTGCTTGGCGACGTCGGCGTTTTAGAGGTAACAACCGAGTTATTTCGAGTCACATCGGCGTTTTAGAAATAACGGTCGAGTGATGACTAGCGACGTCGGTGTTTTAGAGGTAACAACCGAGTCGTACCAGGCCACGTTAGCGTTTTAGAAATAATGACCAAGTGATGACTAAGCACTTTTTAGAAACGGTGTCTGACCCAAGAAAACCCCATTTGTATCACGTCGTCGCCCGCCTCTGCATTCTAAGCCCTAGCCTCACTTTTACCTCCAAACCTCCTCTGTTTCCCTTTGATTTTGCTTCTGCTCAGCCCGCCAACGAGATTGCGATGGCGCCCAAGCGGAAGAGTCAAAATTCTGCTGCAGCGATCATTCCTCCTATCGATTTCAACAGTCAATTGCCCTTCGCAGGTAATCATATGTCTGTTGTCTCCGAGTCGGATCTTCTCCACCTTGTCTCTGTCAGAGTTCTTCCTCCGAAGGAGCTTTGCTCTTGGCAGATTTGCCGTGGGGTTACTGTTCCAACAGAGGATACCCACGAGTCCGTTGTCTACATCCCTTTTCTTATCCGCGGCCTTGCTCTTCCCATTTCTCCATTCTTTCGTGGTCTCCTTGACTTTTATAATCTGAATCTGACTCACCTGAATTCCAACTCTATTCTGCAAATTTCTATTTTTGTTCATCTGTGCGAAGCCTATCTTGGAATTCTTCCTCATTTTGTTTTGTGGAAGTACTTGTATCATTGTCGTCCTAGGATGTCTGGGGGGCAGCACCAGCTCGTGGGTGGTGCGAGTCTGGAGATGCGCCGTGGGAGGAAAACGGAATACCTTGACATTCCACTTAAAGATAGCATTAAAGGATGGCGCTTAGAGTGGTTCATTGTGGAAAACCATGGCAAGTATCTCCCCCCTCGGTCAGGGAGACAGCCGGATGTTCGCACTTCAAGTTGGATCGAGTCTCCCACAGACTTGGAGATAACAGAAGCCAAAGTTATACTTGCTGAAATTTGTTTGTTGAAGGAGAGAGGTCTGACCGCTGAAGCTGTGGTTGCAGACTTTGTTTTTAAGAATATTCAGCCACTGAAGGATAGGGCATACCTAGCTTATTTGTATAGTGATGTCACCGATTCAACCCGGGTTACCAACAAGAGGATTCCTGCTGTGGATTTGGTGAGTTGACTGGAAATGATCCTTAGAGGCAAAGTATCAAACATTGGTGCTCCTGTTACATATTCTGCTTGGAATCTGCAACCTTCCAAGTCCTTTTTCGATTTTGTGTCAAATCCTCCTGCTAGTGACAGTGGTTTGGTTCTTAGAGTGCGACCCTCTCTTGAAGAAGTTGAGGTTCTGGTTTCTTTGCTTGGAGATCTTCCCAATGATGAGAGGCAAGTTCACTTTGAGATGCCTATGAGTCCGGGTGAGGCAGAGATAAGTGCTATGTTGGATGTGTTGGCTGGGGATTCTTCTGACTCGGTCCCTACTGAAACAGTGGTTGTTGCAACTATCCCAGAGCCTGATAAAACCGTGGATACTCGAAGGCCTAAGGGTACTCGCCCGAAACGTCTTCGCCAAGTCAGTCATCCAACTGC
>JAOPSE010000016.1:81651901-81915318 GCA_029449295.1 Zea luxurians | reverse complement strand
CCAATCTTTGGTACCTGACAGAGGTACTTTTTCTGGATGTTGAATCCATCATGGCCATATGGATTCACCATCGCAATTTCTTTTTCACAACAATTTCCCATATCCCGTGTAACACATCATTTTTTTTAAAAAGAACAACTTTTAATTATCTAAGCAGGGCTAAGCATCTTTAGTTCTCTTTTATAAACAGGACTCAAGGAATAGTAAACAAATTCCAAGGAATGGTAATGCATCAACTGTTTATTCACACAACTCCTATCACCTAATGCAACATATAAGTGATAAAAGTTTTATAACAACAAGGGGGTGGCAAATGCACCGGGGCTTGGCTGGGATACACTAGGTTAGTGTTGTTAAATGACGATCACTTGGTGAGTATCTCCCATCCTGGCACTTGGTTGATTCATCCACTTTAGCTTCGTCCATCAGCATCGTCTTGTGATTAATCCAGCTCTTGTCTTTCACATCACGTGATTAATTAACGTACCTAGATGATATGCATAATGCATATGAGTGAATAGGAGCATAAATAGCGCAAGATAGATAAGTTATACTAAGGAGGATACAGACTTAAAGCAAGACATCACAATTCTTATGTGTAACAACTAGATATATTTAACTCTACATCAGACATGACGTTCTAGTCAATTGGACCTAAACCAATCATCAAGTAACATTAGCAATATTCAAATCCTGATGTACCGCAATATTTAAAAACATTACTATATGTTGACATATCACTACGTATCACAATTACATTTTTTCATTTAAACGGATGAACTCAAACATCAAAAGGCTACACATAAATCCAACCTCATGAACTAGAATATCCTACCGAATGATTAACAACACTCTTAGTACTAAGAAACAACTCATTATTAAGAAGCATAGAATTTTATAGTATAGTATTTATCTTAATTTAAAGGTTTAAAAACACTTATATGCATAAACACTAGATGCTTCTGATTTTATACAATCATGAACTTTGAGGTAATCAGACCTAACCCAAACATTAGGTAACAATAACTAAACACATTAAAACATGGGACACATGTTCACTTTAGGTTAGCTATTTCAAGACTTCGTCAATCAAGAACCAAGAACTAAATTAATCCTATCTAGCCAAGCAAGAATGATTTCCAAGCAATCAATTTAACACATGCAGATTTTCTGGACAGCACTCAGCAGTCCAATTTTTTTGTTCATAACTCACATGATATTAATCCAAAAATAGTGAATTAAGACTTGTCTAGAAAGCTTATGGAATCCCCTATAACTTTTGTATTACAAGCACAACATGATTCGACCCTTAAGAAGGTCAAACAGAACTAAACATAAATTCTGTCCAGATTCGGACAGAATTCGACTACTTACTTCAAAAATTCATAACTGGAGTTTCAGGCATCCAAATCGGGTGATCTTAGACTTTTAGAAATCTTATAGAATTGTCTACAATTCATTATAAACACCTCAGGGTGATTCAATGTGTATCGAAGTCAGTTAATACAAACAAGCATTGTTGTCCAGTTTTTGACAGCTTCAAACATCACGTTTCAATCAGCCATAACCTGACTTCTAGACCACCAAAAGGGTGCTCCAAAATTTGTTGGAAAGCTTAAGAAAAGTATTACAATTCTTCTATAATTACTAAGGGCTGATTTTCAGTTTAGCTTAGCCAAACAGTCCAATTTTCGAAACCTGTACATAATTTGGACAGATTCAGAAACTGGACTTAGAAAAATCATAACTCATAAACTACTAGACATATGACCATGAAATTTTAACACAAGTAAGATGAAAAGGTTATCTACAACTTTTCTATATAACATCTCTTCAGAAGACAAAGTTTACTTCACTTAACTACCTGCATACTAAAACTGGACACAGTCCAAACAGCAAACATTCAATTTTACTCCTATAATTATCATGTGCTGTCCAAACAAGTGTTAACATGTTATTTGTATAAGTAACTTAACCATAAACAAAACTCTATCCTTTATGATTTATTAACACAATCATATCAATGCATATATATTCACCAAGCATATTTCATACAATATATCATCACACCTATCACTAGACAGAATCATCGATCATATCCTAATCAATCCACCATACACGCTAACTAGCGAGGATAGCCTAAGAGCTCACCATGACTAAAGTTGCCTCGGTCATCACACGAACGACGACAACCTTCGATTAAAATCTTTGACCGAACCCTTGACGAGCAATGCACACGGGCCTCGCTTCTTCACTAATTGACCTCAGATTTCTCCTCGCATCCCACGCATAAGCACACACATATATACACGATTAGCATTTAATTAATCGGCGTCGAATACATGTACCGGAGAGAAATAAACACAAGGAGAACAACGGGTCCTCACCGAGGTTCGACGAAGTGGTGATCGGGTCGGCATAGATCGAGGTGGAGCTCGATACGGTATTTCATCGAGCACATCGAGGCGCGACACGAAGGGGGTTTCATAGTTATTGCTGCTCCATGACCTTGGGAGCATGGGCTGGACATGTGCTGCAGGAAACCGAGCAGGGCGCGGTCCAGTGAAGGAAATCGACGACGAGGTGTGCTTGGTCGGACAGGGAGAGGAAACGGAGGTGGAGACCGAGCTGGAGACAGGAAGGAGCCAGGGGAAATCCAAGGGAAAATTGCCATGGGAGCAGGGGAGCTCCAGCCCGCGCAAGGAGCTCGGCGCACAGGGACGAGCTCGGCAGGGCGCGACTATGGCGAAATCTGAGCAGGGCGCCATGGGAGGAGCCGGGTTGGAGCTGGAGGGAGCTCCCGGCCGGACGCCTGGACGATGGAGGACGCGACGGGCTGGGAGATCAGCACCAGGGGGATGGGCTTGGCGAGCGCAGGGACGAGCCAGGCGCGTGCGGGATGAAGATGAGGGAGGCGGTAGCGGCCTCCACGGCTGCGCCCAACTGCTCCCTGCGAGTCTGGCCTCCGCGGCAGAGGGCGAGCTGCAGGACGGCAAGGTAGCTAGCCCAAGCAGCCATCCGATGACGCAGAGGAGGCGATGTGGAGCGCTAGCACAACTGCCATCCACCAGGAGGTGGAGATGAGCTGGAGAGAATGCTGCGACGAGAAAAATCCACACCGAGGCTGAGGGGATAAGGAGAAGCAAAGCGGTGGAAAGGAAAAAATCTCCAGGAGATCAGACCGTAGGATGAAAAGGCTAGAAGCTTGTGATCGACGTGAGCAGAGAAAGTAAAATGTCCTTTTTATTTTTAAACAATTCGGATGGATAAACATAGTTTTATGATTTCATGTTTAAAAGGACACAAAAACTGTGCGAATTAGGACAGGACCAATAACAATATTTGGATAGTGTTTGACTTGGTGAATATCCTCAGCGTCAAAAAAAACTACTACCCGTTATTTATATCCGAACGTTTGGATCTGGGCGAGTTCTAAATGGGTTGGATATCGGATACAATATTGGAACAATGTTTGGTTAATTTTGAAATTCGAGAAATTTTATCCGTTATCTAAACACAGTAAATTTTACTATCTTACAGAGCGTGCTGAAGAATAAATTGGATTATAACCTCACGCACGATTTTTCTCGGACAACGTGCGATTCAAATTGGTTTGCTCCGAACATTTCTGTCGTCGAGTCCAAATTAATTTGTCCGGGATAAAATCATCCGAGTGGTTCGGGCTTCCGAATTCGTGTCCGCAGCGAGCGATGAATTTTAAATACTCACCGGACGCACCGATTTTTGGAACGACGATGTTCCGAACATCACAAAAATTTAGAAAGAGCCCGATTAATAAAAACAAAGTCGAACTCGCGACAGACGAAACCGACGCGATATTAAAATCGCGATAGACAAAGATGTTTAATATTGAACATCCATTTTATCCACTAATATTACGTGCTTAAATCCATACTCGTTGTCGAGCGGAATATAAACATCTGGGGTGTTACAGCCCTCCCCCCTTAAAAGAATCTCGTCCCGAGATTCGGAACGAAAGACTTCTAAGAGTAGAGAAGCATGTAACCCATGTCCATATCAGCGGTAATCACGAGACGATTCCAAATAAAGACAAGTGTCTCAGGATGTCATTCTCTAGTGGGCATAACATGTATTGCCTTAGGCTAATTTAGAAATATCCACCAACAGAGACGCTGTCTGCCAGAGGAACACATAAGGTTCCATGTGTGCAGTTTGCTTTTCTGATGACACTGTACTATCTGAGTCTGTTGGGCGAGCAGTAGATATGCATCTTACCCAAACAGAATCAGATGCAGCCCCTTGGGTAAAACACACAAAAGGAGGTTTACCAACAAGTGGTCGCGATAAGTTCATAGCACATGAGACGGGTGTGAATGTCGAATAACATCACAGTTAACTCGTGTTAGCCAGAGGATCCAAGTCCAAGAAAAATGATAAAGACTTGAAAAATTACCAGCGGAGGGATCTGTAGATGCTGGCTTCGTACCAATCCATTTTATCGAGTACTAATCATGGCTCGACTTAATCTGGCTTCTTATAATCACTTCCTTAAAATGGGTTGAACCAAAGTGAGTTCAGACAATTTGATAAAACGATCTCTAAACTCAACCTTTGTTCAAAATGCAGTTACAAGTTAGTAAAACCGACTTGTTGAACTACTTTTGACATTAAGTAGATCCTCTCAGTACCATCGGTAAGCCAAGGGTTGAGAGTTCACTCTGTTAACAAGAGATTGTGTATTTGGGTAAAAATCTATTTGGTCAAATTGTTCATCCGTTTCCCTATGCGAGATGAACGGATTTAGTTAGGGAATACATGGATTAATAGGATAGCGAATGAACAAACTCCTGCATTTCAGCAGCAGGGGAAATCCAATCTCTAGTTTGAGAGCTAATCAGCTGTTTTCCAACACTAAAAAGCTCCAAGGCTTCACCTTTACACAAAGGATGTAAAGGGAACTTGTATGAGTAGTCACTACCAAGATCAAAGAAAAGAGACCACACATGAAAGTGGTATGCCCTTTTGATCCAACAAAGATGATAGATGTTGCTTGATCACTTGACAAACAACATAGAAATTGTTTCAAGGGAGGACTCCACGAAAGATCACACATCAGTGTAGTTCCACAATGGATCATGACTAGAGACATCGATACCAGCATGCGCCAAGCAGCATAACCTTGCGTGTACATTCACAAGGGGCTCTTAGTTTCGCTGCGGCACCATAAGTCCTTAATCGTGACACCACTACCGAACTGGCACCAATAACGAATCTTACGTAGCAAACACAAATTGTGCCAAGATAACGTATTGACATAGTCTCGTAATGGATTATGACTACTAACTGTGATACCAGCGCGTGCCAAGTAGCGCAACCATGTGTATGCATCCACAGGAGGCCCTCGATTTTGTCGCGGCACCATCAGTTTTAGTCACAACACCATTATTAGACATAACCAATAAGAAATCTCATGCGACACAAATGAATTGGGCAAGGGTGACATTATACAAGGAGATACTCCACCTGTAAGAATGGTTACAATTAGAGAACCAAATAGATTATGGCCCGATGAAATGAACAAGACATGGCCATAACTTAAACTTGATGAGAGAAGTACGATGGGAGACCGATACTTCAGCCACAAGCATATTTCTATGCCCATCATAGAGATCACAAGGTCAAGGATCAACATCTGATTAGATATGGAGGGAAAACAATCGTAAGATTAAGTTGGTAGGCCTTCAATAGAGATGGGGAATCCAAAGGCATCAAACTTTAAGAAAATGGTCGGACATGCCTTTCCTAGGTTAGGTTAATAAGGCGACAAGATGATCCACAAGGAGAGGCCAAATACAATAGGGACCTCAACCAGCATCAACTGAACAAGGGAATGGTTCTAAAAGGATACATGACTTGAGATCCTTGTTTTAAGCTTAGGTACATTTTATGTCCAATAAGGAAATTGTCTACGCATTTATTTGTATGGGCTTTGTCATGGAGTAATAATGGACAATTCAAATTTGGGCATGGTTCACTAAATAAGAATATGGTCTAGTTTTAGGTTTAGGCAATCAAACTACTAACCTCCTATCGGCACATCAATACAAGAACACACATATAATTCCTAAATAGATTACCTAAGAACGGAGGATAGCTATTTCATCGAAGTTCATAACACAACATTACACCACATTAACTACAATCAATGGTTACTGGAATAAGGATGAGAGAAGAATTTTGGGTGTATAGGTGACAAACATGATGCAACAATCAGGATGCATGCTCGTCCTATTCGTCCTCACGAATTTTGCCAACATAATATGGCAATAACGTTCTATATCGGTGGCATACTAACGACTCTCTCGGTATTTTGCTAGTCGTTAGCTACACCTACGTTTTAGAGGTTAGTGTACCTGCAGAAAATCCATCACAGCTCAATTTCTAATGATGCAGTTCACACATGACAGTTTATCACAGTTTATACTCCATATATTGCTATATGGAGGCCAGCTCATCATTAAGCGCCGAGCCAAACATAGGCGCCGCTGCCACACTTTAACCATAGGGCAGCTCATTATGGTAACTCACCTTCTTACCTGAGCGTAGGTGCGTCGTTACAAGTACAATACATTTCTCAGTATTCCCATGTCTGTATACCCATACACATCCATGGGGTACTGAATTCCCGGAAAAGTAAATACTCCACATCGCAGCCTTCATATATACATATGTGGAACATGTATATAATCAAGCGCCAAAATTAAACACTTCCCTAGACCGACGGTTGTTCGGTCATGCTCTCACATCTCACCTTACCTGAGCGTCGATCCATTCAAAACTGAATGGCCTCAAAAATAACAATACACATGTATGCAATACCCACCCGGTTGTGGGTTAGTGGTTTTAACTAAGCCACCTGATAGTCCTTAAATTTAGGGCTTAACAGAGGATGTCGCTAGCATTATAGTTTTTAAAAAAATTTCAAAGCCAAACAATGTGTTTAGTTGAAAATAAGTTTTTCAAAACCAAAACTTTTGTTTTGAAAATACGTATGTGACCGTAGATACTTAATCCAGCTCCGATACCAGCTGTCGCAGAACCTCCCAAGTTATCGGACCCACATGCACCTGTCCTTGTCTCAAAGACCTCAGACAGCTATGCGTGTGCACCAAACAACTTAACAGGATCTGTCCGAGTGCCCCGAGGACCCCGGATAAACGACTTACCGCCAAGATCGCAGGATTAAGTAAACACAAATCACACACCAACATTTGCAGCGAAAATAAATTCTTTATTGCAAAATGATTACATGTTACAATAAGTTTACATTATACAATTATCGGAGTGATTACAAAAGAAAGTGATTCAAAAGAATTACAATTTAAAATGTATAAAATATTTATAGGTTTTTAAAATACATGCTAGCTTAAATGACAATCCTCAATAAAGAAGCTAAAGATGGGATACACCTATATAAGAAGGCCGAGCCCACCGGCACTTAGCAGCATCCACAACAGAATAAAATTATAACCTGAAAAACAACAGGGAATAAAACCCTGAGTACGCAATTACTCAGCAAGACTTACCCGACTAAAGAAAAGACTCTCAAGGGTATGCTGGTTTATTGGGAATCAAGGTAAAGCTTATCAAATTTCAAAGAATCATTTTTGCAGAAGAGCTTACTAGTAGTGGATCCTTATGCTAAAATTTTACTTCACAGGTTAAGTACTTTACCTGAATCTAGATTTTCCTAATCTAGAGCATTCACTTGTCCTACACTAACTTTATTTTAGCATCTTTAGTTTCACTTGTTATCTACGATGCAGGGCAGTGATCCAGTCTTCATATCCGAGAAGTTCGGCGATCCGAATCGATTAATACTCAGCTGAGGATCTCCAACCACACGACATATGTAGCACTTAACCCTTGCATATGTCAACTCGCCCACGGGTTTCTCAAGACCAGAACGGGTTCACGCGACCCGAGAGCACAGCACTCCACCGTCCAGCCATTGGCATGGTTGGTACACGTAACCCTCGCCATGGTGCCCGCCATGGTTCCGAGAGTACAGCACCCCACCTTCCAGCCATTGGCCTGGTTGGTACACGTTACTCTCGCCATGGTGCCCGCCATGTTTCCGAGAGTACAGCACCCCACCTTCCAGTCTCTTGCCACGGAGGGTACAAGCTACTCTCGCCATCTCTCCACTCCCAGTGCGTGCGAGCTGTTCTGGTATTGGTCCGACCGAGGCTAAGCTTACCCATGATGAGGCATGTGGCCAGTTAAAGGGTCCTAGATCAGCAAGCCTACTTTCGGTACGGTCCTTAATCGACACAGACGGGCGACCTTTCCTGCTCAACGTCTGGTCTTATTTTGTTTAAACCATTTCCCAATCTTTGGTACCTGACAGAGGTACTTTTTCTGGATGTTGAATCCATCATGGCCATATGGATTCACCATCGCAATTTCTTTTTCACAACAATTTCCCATATCCCGTGTAACACATCATTTTTTTTAAAAAGAACAACTTTTAATTATCTAAGCAGGGCTAAGCATCTTTAGTTCTCTTTTATAAACAGGACTCAAGGAATAGTAAACAAATTCCAAGGAATGGTAATGCATCAACTGTTTATTCACACAACTCCTATCACCTAATGCAACATATAAGTGATAAAAGTTTTATAACAACAAGGGGGTGGCAAATGCACCGGGGCTTGGCTGGGATACACTAGGTTAGTGTTGTTAAATGACGATCACTTGGTGAGTATCTCCCATCCTGGCACTTGGTTGATTCATCCACTTTAGCTTCGTCCATCAGCATCGTCTTGTGATTAATCCAGCTCTTGTCTTTCACATCACGTGATTAATTAACGTACCTAGATGATATGCATAATGCATATGAGTGAATAGGAGCATAAATAGCGCAAGATAGATAAGTTATACTAAGGAGGATACAGACTTAAAGCAAGACATCACAATTCTTATGTGTAACAACTAGATATATTTAACTCTACATCAGACATGACGTTCTAGTCAATTGGACCTAAACCAATCATCAAGTAACATTAGCAATATTCAAATCCTGATGTACCGCAATATTTAAAAACAATTACTATATGTTGACATATCACTACGTATCACAATTACATTTTTTCATTTAAACGGATGAACTCAAGCATCAAAAAGGCTACACATAAATCCAACCTCATGAACTAGAATATCCTACCGAATGATTAACACCACTCTTAGTACTAAGAAACAACTCATTATTAAGAAGCATAGAATTTTATAGTATAGTATTTATCTTAATTTAAAGGTTTAAAACACTTATATGCATAAACACTAGATGCTTCTGATTTTATACAATCATGAACTTTGAGGTAATCAGACCTAACCCAAACATTAGGTAACAATAACTAAACACATTAAACATGGGACACATGTTCACTTTAGGTTAGCTATTTCAAGACTTCGTCAATCAAGAACCAAGAACTAATTAATCCTATCTAGCCAAGCAAGAATGATTCCAAGCAATCAATTTAACACATGCAGATTTTCTGGACAGCACTCAGCAGTCAATTTTTTTGTTCATAACTCACATGATATTAATCCAAAAATAGTGAATTAAGACTTTCTAGAAAGCTTATGGAATCCCCTATAACTTTTGTATTACAAGCACAACATGATTCGACCCTTAAGAAGGTCAAACAGAACTAAACATAAATTCTGTCCAGATTCGGACAGAATTCGACTACTTACTTCAAAAATTCATAACTGGAGTTTCAGGCATCCAAATCGGGTGATCTTAGACTTTTTAGAAATCTTATAGAATTGTCTACAATTCATTTATAAACACCTTAGGGTGATTCAATGTGTATCGAAGTCAGTTAATACAAACAAGCATTGTTGTCCAGTTTTTGACAGCTTCAAACATCACGTTTCAATCAGCCATAACCTGACTTCTAGACCACCAAAAAGGGTGCTCCAAAATTTGTTGGAAAGCTTAAGAAAAGTATTACAATTCTTCTATAATTACTAAGGGCTGATTTTCAGTTTAGCTTAGCCAAACAGTCCAATTTTCGAAACCTGTACATAATTTGGACAGATTCAGAAACTGGACTTAGAAAAATCATAACTCATAAACTACTAGACATATGACCATGAAATTTTAACACAAGTAAGATGAAAAGGTTATCTACAACTTTTCTATATAACATCTCTTCAGAAGACAAAGTTTACTTCACTTAACTACCTGCATACTAAAACTGGACACAGTCCAAACAGCAAACATTCAATTTTACTCCTATAATTATCATGTGCTGTCCAAACAAGTGTTAACATGTTATTTGTATAAGTAACTTAACCATAAACAAAACTCTATCCTTTATGATTTATTAACACAATCATATCAATGCATATATATTCACCAAGCATATTTCATACAATATATCATCACACCTATCACTAGACAGAATCATCGATCATATCCTAATCAATCCACCATACACGCTAACTAGCGAGGATAGCCTAAGAGCTCACCATGACTAAAGTTGCCTCGGTCATCACACGAACGACGACAACCTTCGATTAAAATCTTTGACCGAACCCTTGACGAGCAATGCACACGGGCCTCGCTTCTTCACTAATTGACCTCAGATTTCTCCTCGCATCCCACGCATAAGCACACACATATATACACGATTAGCATTTAATTAATCGGCGTCGAATACATGTACCGGAGAGAAATAAACACAAGGAGAACAACGGGTCCTCACCGAGGTTCGACGAAGTGGTGATCGGGTCGGCATAGATCGAGGTGGAGCTCGATACGGTATTTCATCGAGCATATCAAGGGCGCGACACGAAGGGGGTTTCATAGTTATTGCTGCTCCATGACCTTGGGAGCATGGGCTGGACATGTGCTGCAGGAAACCGAGCAGGGCGCGGTCCAGTGAAGGAAATCGACGACGAGGTGTGCTTGGTCGGACAGGGAGAGGAAACGGAGGTGGAGACCGAGCTGGAGACAGGAAGGAGCCAGGGGAAATCCAAGGGAAAATTGCCATGGGAGCAGGGGAGCTCCAGCCCGCGCAAGGAGCTCGGCGCACAGGGACGAGCTCGGCAGGGCGCGACTATGGCGAAATCTGAGCAGGGCGCCATGGGAGGAGCCGGGTTGGAGCTGGAGGGAGCTCCCGGCCGGACGCCTGGACGATGGAGGACGCGACGGGCTGGGAGATCAGCACCAGGGGGATGGGCTTGGCGAGCGCAGGGACGAGCCAGGCGCGTGCGGGATGAAGATGAGGGAGGCGGTAGCGGCCTCCACGGCTGCGCCCAACTGCTCCCTGCGAGTCTGGCCTCCGCGGCAGAGGGCGAGCTGCAGGACGGCAAGGTAGCTAGCCCAAGCAGCCATCCGATGACGCAGAGGAGGCGATGTGGAGCGCTAGCACAACTGCCATCCACCAGGAGGTGGAGATGAGCTGGAGAGAATGCTGCGACGAGAAAAATCCACACCGAGGCTGAGGGGATAAGGAGAAGCAAAGCGGTGGAAAGGAAAAAATCTCCAGGAGATCAGACCGTAGGATGAAAAGGCTAGAAGCTTGTGATCGACGTGAGCAGAGAAAGTAAAATGTCCTTTTTATTTTTAAACAATTCGGATGGATAAACATAGTTTTATGATTTCATGTTTAAAAGACACAAAAACTGTGCGAATTAGGACAGGACCAATAACAATATTTGGATAGTGTTTGACTTGGTGAATATCCTCAGCGTCAAAAAAAACTACTACCCGTTATTTATATCCGAACGTTTGGATCTGGGCGAGTTCTAAATGGGTTGGATATCGGATACAATATTGGAACAATGTTTGGTTAATTTTGAAATTCGAGAAATTTTATCCGTTATCTAAACACAGTAAATTTTACTATCTTACAGAGCGTGCTGAAGAATAAATTGGATTATAACCTCACGCACGATTTTTCTCGGACAACGTGCGATTCAAATTGGTTTGCTCCGAACATTTCTGTCGTCGAGTCCAAATTAATTTGTCCGGGATAAAATCATCCGAGTGGTTCGGGCTTCCGAATTCGTGTCCGCGCGAGCGATGAATTTTAAATACTCACCGGACGCACCGATTTTTGGAACGACGATGTTCCGAACATCACAAAAATTTAGAAAGAGCCCGGATTAATAAAAACAAAGTCAAACTCGCGACAGACGAAACCGACGCGATATTAAAATCGCGATAGACAAAGATGTTTAATATTGAACATCCATTTTATCCACTAATATTACGTGCTTAAATCCATACTCGTTGTCGAGCGGAATATAAACATCTGGGGTGTTACAGAAAGCACAAAATGAATTTGATTGCAAGATCAAAATATTAGAAGTGATAATGGCAAAGAATTGGACAACACCAACATTCATGTGTACTGTGATGAAATTGGGATCAAGCATGAAGTGTCTGCAACATATACACTTCAACAAAATGGAGTTGTTGAAAGGAAAAACAGGACCTTGATCACTCTTGCAAGAACAATGATTGATGAGTATAACACACCAGAGAGGTTTTGGGCCGAAGCTGTCAACACTGCATGTTATGCATCAAACAGGCTATTTCCTCACCGGCTGCTTGCGAAGACTCCCTATGAACTGCTAAATGGGAAAAAGCCAGACGTCTCCTTCTTTTGGGTGTTTGGATGCAAATGCTACATCTTCAAGAAACGCCATCACCTAGGGAAGTTTCAAAGACGTTGTGATATTGGTTTTCTTTTGGGTTATTCATTAAAGTCCAAAGCATATCGAGTATTCAATCATGCCACTGGCGTGGTAGAAGAAACATATGATGTGGAATTTGATGAGACTAATGGCTCCCAAGGAGCACTTGAGAATTTTGATGATGTAGGTGATGAGCCACTTAGGGAAGCAATGAAGAACATGCCAATTGGAGCTATCAAACCAAAAGAAGATGAAGAAGAGGTGCAAAACATTGACAGGCCCTCTTCATCAAATGTACCACAAGATGATGATAAAGATGAGAGGCATGCAAATGAAGATACATTTGTCTCTCATGAACAAGCAAGGGTACAAGCCGAAGATGTTGATGCTCTAGGATCTTCTTCCCAAGTGGTCAACAGGAGAAATTCATCACTACTTCAAGCTCATCCTCAAAACCAAATCATCGGGAGTCCTTCACAAGGGGTTATTACTCGATCCCATAGACATGTTTCTTTTATTGAACATCACTCCTTTGTTTCTTGTGTTGAGCCTACTTGTATAGATGAGGCGCTACAGGATCCGGACTGGGTGAATGCCATGCATGAAGAACTTAACAACTTCACCCGTAACAAAGTTTGGACCCTGGAGAAGCCCCCACAAGATGCAAGAATCATTGGAACAAAGTGGGTGTTCAGAAACAAACAAGATGATCAAGGTGTGATTGTAAGGAACAAGGCAAGACTTGTTGCAAAAGGATTCTCTCAAGTTGAAGGCTTAGATTTTGGAGAGACCTTTGCACCGATTGCTCGACTGGAAGCCATCCGTATCCTACTTGCATATGCATCATGCTATGAGATAAAACTTTATCAAATGGATGTAAAAAGTGCATTTTTAAATGGCTTCATAAATGAACTTGTATATGTTGAGCAACCGCCTGGATTTGAAGACCCTAGATATCCTAACCATGCTTACAGGTTGTCCAAGGCGCTTTATGGGCTAAAGCAAGCTCCAAGGGCTTGGTATGAGCGCCTTCGCGACTTCCTCATCGAAAAGGGCTTCAAAATCGGGACCGTCGACACAACTCTCTTCACAAAGAAACATAACGGTGATATTTTCATTTGTCAAGTATATGTTGATGACATAATCTTTGGCTCGACAAATGACTATCATTGCAAGGAATTTGGTGAGTTGATGTCGAAGGAGTTCGAGATGTCAATGATTGGTGAGCTAACGTACTTCCTCGGCTTTCAAGTCAAACAAATGAAAGATGGTAACTTTCTCTCACAAGAGAAGTATACCAAAGACTTGTTGAAAAGGTTCAACATGGAGAAGTGCAAACCAATCAAGACCCCCATGCCTACAAATGGACATCTCGACTTAGATGAGGGAGGTAACCCGGTTAATCAAACTCTCTACCGTTCTATGATTGGTAGTTTATTGTACCTTACCGCATCTAGGCCCGATATTATGTTTAGTGTCTGCATGTGTGCTAGATTTCAATCTAATCCTAAGAAAGCTCATCTTCGCGCTGTTAAGAGAATTCTTAGGTATCTCAGGCACACCACAAGCGTTGGTCTGTGGTATCCCAAAGGAGCTACTTTTGATTTAATTGGCTATTCCGATTCGGATTATGCCGGTTGCAAAATTGATAGGAAAAGTACTTCTGGGGGATGCCACCTGCTTGGTAGATCACTAGTTTCATGGACATCCAAAAAGCAAAACAGTGTTGCCTTGTCAACTGCCGAAGCGGAATACATTGTCGTGGGTGCTTGTTGCACACAGATTTTATATATGAAACAAACTCTTCTAGACTATGGCGTAGTTCTAGAAAAGGTACCTTTGTTGTGTGACAATGAGAGTGCTGTTAAAATTGCTAATAATCCTGTACAACACTCTCGCACCAAGCACATTGATATCCGTCATCACTTCCTTAGAGATCATGTTGCTAAAGGAGATATCATTTTAGAAGGAGTGAGGTCGGAAGATCAATTAGCGGATATTTTCACTAAGCCACTCGATAAGACCCGCTTTTGCATGTTGAGGAATGAACTAAATATTCTTGATCTCAGAAATTTTAAGTAAAATGTCAAATGGTGTTGTCAAGCTTGCATTGCATGTTTAAATTTCTTGTATTGCATCTAGGGCTTGTCTAACCTAGTTGAGATAACCGCCAACAAAGCGAGTGAAAAAGCTTAACTCGGATCAAACTTGACAAGTCTTAGTTTTAAGCTTTTAGCACTTAAATTTTTACTTTTTATGCAATTGTTGGTTCTTGAAATATGCATGAGGTACTGCACTTAGGGGGGAGTATTCAAAACTCAAATCATTCATGAAAACCCCTAGTGCAAGCCAAAATGCAAATTTCACCATTTGCCTATTTTCTCTAAAAATTATCTAGCATATGGCAAAATATTTTGAAAAGTATATGAGGGTGTCAATACCTGTCCCAACAAGTGTTATTTTGTGTGATTATAAGCTGGGATTTGGTTTGGTTGAAAGTTAGATAGAAAAATTCAAAATTTTCCAATCTTCCCTCTGTCTGGGCTCACCGGACACTGCACTGTGCAATGTCCGGTGCACCGGCAGCCGCGCGCTAAAAATCCTTTTTCCTGTGCGCTGTCCGGTGGTTCACCGGACAGCTACTGTGCGCTGTCCGGTGTGCACCGGACAGGCACTGTAGACTGTCCGGTGCGCCCATATCGCGTTTTAAAAAAAGGCCTCCAGCCCGAGACCGAGCCAGAGGCTCATTTCACCAGCCGTTCTCTCTGTCTCTCTGGCGACTCCCTCTCCCCCGCCGGCGATCTCCCACCACCGGCGTGCCCTGTCTTCGGCGGAGCTCCGGCGACCCCGACCAGTGCTTCTCGGTGAGCAGCCTCCCTTCCTCCCCTGTCTTCTCTCCCTCTCAGTTCTCTGTCTGAGGCAGTAAAGCACCTCCATTCCACCCCTTTTGCCCAAATTCCAAATCCTGTGAAATCGTGTGCAACCATGTTGTGAAATGTGTTCCCCTGTATTCCTTGAGTACTCCTGCAGGTTCTCAGCTCCTTCGGAAGGGTTTCCCCACCTCAAATAGCCGTTTCACCGAAACCCTAGATCTCCACACGTCACGTGCTCGGTAAAATGCCCAAACCAGCCAAAAATGCTCCAATTGAACCCAAGTTTTCAGGCACCTTCACAACACTTCCAGTAACACTCTTGCCAAATTTCACGCCAATCCGAGATTCCAGGCTTAAATTTCACCAAATTCCCCGTTTCGAGCGATCGTTTTCGAGCCGAGTGCCCAAATCTCTTTTTCTTCGCCTAAATTCAAACCAAGCACACACTTCACTCATATTCACCTACATAAACCTATTCGTGAAGTATCGGCTCAATTCCATGTCGTTTCGTGCCTCAATTCAAATTCCAAACCTCCTATGACACTATTTATCGTTCAAACGTCGTTTTCACGCCGTTTGACCTATCGATCGTCTCGTCTCATGTTTTCTGTGCCATATTTCTCTGTGTATGTATTTATTCACATTTCATATACTTATGACTATGTGACTAATACGTGCTCACCTCTTCTGTCATTTCAGTGACCTTGATTGGCTGTGTGCCCTCTCCTGTTCTGCCTGGATTGTCACCTCTCGTGTGAGCTTTCCAGGTAGTCATCTCATCTTCTGCTAATCAATCGGACATTTTCGCTCTGTGCTTAGTCACTCTCTCTCATTTGTAGACATACGTTCAGGATGCCACGCACGAAGAATGTGTCGGCGCCAGGGGGAGGCGATGATGAGGATCCTCGTCGCCCCTTCAGGCAGGTCAAGGGCAAGACAGTCTACTTAGAGCAACAGGAAGGCCGCAAGAAGCGGCGTACGGACAGGGCAGCCCGTGCAGCGGCAGCAGCTGCTGCGCAGGCTGAGCTTGGAGATCAGTCGCAGACTCCGTCAGATCAGATCGCCTACCGTGTTCGTCGTCTCGCCTCCCGACGCTCCTCCACTCACACCTCTGCTTCCACTCCGCCACCCACTCTGCCTGCTCCCGTCACTCCTGTTGCGCCATCCACCACCATAGCAATACCCACTACCTCCACTACGCCAGCTTCCACTGCTCCTCCTCCTCCCGCTTCAGCTCCTCCTGTCCCTCCACCTCGATTCCGGGAGCGCGATGAGACTGAGGTTCAACCACTTGCTGCGGATCCTAGACTGTTTGACCTTCAGCGTGCTACAGCGGCACGGGTACGTAGGTTCAGATACATACCCGTGGAGTCTTGGCTACCAGCTCAGAGAGACCCTGCAGCAGGTGACCTTTTCAGCACACGTACTCAGGAGTCGTTTTTCAGAGCTCAGATGTCTGCTCAGATAGCTCTGCGAGTGCACCGGCTTTTGGATCTTCCAGCCTTTCTGCTTGCAGCCGGTGCTGACTCTGAGGCGCACCTCACCTATCTGCCTAGCCTTCAGACCCTTCTGACTACCAGCGGCAGGTATGTTGAGGAGTGGGTACGAGTCTTCTACGCCTCTGTATGGATTGACCCGGATCATCACTGGATGAGGTTCCGTTTTGAGCGAGAGGATGTCACCATTACTGCCAGTCAGATCCGCCAGCTCTTTGGATTTCCCGAGTCGACGACTCGACTTCACAGCCTCTGCTACGGCACTTCTGACCCTCCTCATCGCCCTCACGGCGGTGTGGCTCCGGGTACAGCTCACGTCGCGGCTCTGTTCCGCCCGCCCTTCTCAGATGGGTCGCGACGTTCACCGGCAGATTTTACTACAGCCGCCAAGTATTTATATGAGCTTATTCGACGGACTCTTCTGCCGAGGATGGGATACAGGGAGGCTACCACACATATTCAGCTTTGGCTCCTTGGTGCCCTGGTCTCCCACTCTGAGTTTGACGTTGTGGACTTCCTGCTTTGTGAGATCGAGGACACCGTTTTGGATGGGATTCGTGCTCATCGGCAGTTGCCCTATGCTCACTACTTGTGCCACATCTTTGCGCAGCTGATTCAGCCTCCTCGGTTTCAGGGCACCCTTGAGGCCTCTCGCCTCGTTTTTGGATCCTACCGTCCAGCGCCTGAGATTCCTGTGCCAGCTTCTGCTCCTGTTTTTGACTCTCAGGCCGAGGATGCAGCTCTTCGTCAGTTCGACACTCAGGGTACAGCAGCTGATGATGATGATGATGATGATTTTGGGGTTCCTCCTCCGCCTCCGCCTCCTATGCCTCCACGCTCACATGATCATGAGGCTGGGAGTTCTAGTGCTGCCCCTGCTGCCCCTCCGGCTATGGACCCTGCTCTTGCTTCGATTCTGGCTCACCTGGCAGCCGAGCAGGCCTGGTTATCTGAGCAGATGCTCTCAATGTTTCAGAACATGCAGGACAGGCAGGATGCGCTTCAGCAGCAGCTTCTTCAGGATCGGGCTGAGAGTAGGGCATTCATGGCTCTTATGCTACATCAGTCTGGTGTCTCAGTTTCTCCAGTTCAGTCTGCTCCACCTCCTCCGCTTCACGCTCCTGTTGTGCCATCGATTTTGTCAGGACCCCCTGTTGGTACCTCTCCACTCCAGCCGGTCACTTTGGCGTTCACCTCTCCAGTTCTCAGCTCTGTCTGCCCGCAGCCGCCAGTGCCACCAGCATCTGCTGTTACCACTACTGCTGTGGCAGTATCTGTGACCTCTTCTGTTTCGGTAGCTCCTGCAGCGCGGCCTCAGTCCGAGTCAGTACCAGCTCCAGCTTCTACCGCAGATCCTGGATCCAAGACTGACTCTGACCCTCCGCCGGCGTTCGCTCTGCTGCCTCGACCGCGACCGGATGCGCCCCCGCCGCCTCCTCCTGCTTCAGATGTTTAGTTCGGGTACCCTTTTGGTGTTTGACGCCAAAGGGGGAGAGATATGAGTTGTGAGAGCTAGGGGGAGTTAGAGAGTTAGTAGAGAGTCATTTTGATGTAATATATGTGCTTGCTACTCTCTGTACTAGCTTGATGTTTTTGGCTCACAAACTCGTCATATACTCTCGTTGCTAATGATTGACTGTGTGTATTATGTTTTCACCTTATATTTTATCACCAGTCTTCTAGTTCTTGTTTCATTGATTTAACTTCACTTTTATATGAACAAGAATCTTATGATGTGTATGCGCTCACTCTTATTATTATGGTACACGTTCTTTCTGTCAAAAAATACTGAGTATAACTAACCATTCTTTCTATTGACAGAAACTTCAAAACAAACTACTCTCACAAAACTTGTAGGGTTGTCATCAATCACCAAAAAGGGGGAGATTGAAAGCATCTAGGCCCCTGGTTGGTTTTAGTGATTAATGACAACGTAATATTATATGTGACTAACGTGTGTTTTGCAGAGACAAATGGTAAGTTAGGTCGCATGACAGGTAGAAGTACTACAACGGTGAAAACAATCCCGGAGATAAGAACTTGAAGCGACGGCTAAAACGACGAAACAAAAGGTGAAGGTCTACGGAGTCCGAGTGTCAAGGAGATGTGGACACTCGCGATTTAGTTAGGTCTTTTATTCTCTTTTAGCCGTACTATAAAGAGGGGTTGTCGATGAGTAGTTTGACCAAGAGAGTTCTAGTGTAGTGTTGGTGCACAATCACACTCACATACAGTGCTAGGTGTCACTCTAGAACTCACTCACAAGTTAGAACGAAAACCGATTTTAATATCAGCTGAAAAACAAGAGTTAGTGTTTCTGGCCCTGGGGCACCGGACTGTCCGGTGCACCCTCTGCCAGGTGGGGCCAGGCTGGTCCGGGGTAGAGGCTTTCCCTCCACAGAAACCCGAGAGCGCAGGTTTCAGAGTTGAATTTTAGTGGCGCACCGGACATCGCACCGGACTGTCCGGTGCACACCGGACAGTGACTGTTCACTGTCCGGTGTGCCATGAGTCCAACGGATAGCTGTCAGAACTAGCCGTTGGAAACGACCGTTGGCGCACCGGTGGCGCACCGGTGGCGCACCAGACTGTCCGGTGCGCCATTGCGCAGTGAGATGCCTGTAACGGCTAGTTGGTGGGTGAGGGCTATTTATACCCCTTCCACCCACCATATTCAATGTCTTGCACTCCACATTTATTCCAGCACATTGGTAGAGCATTTCAAGCACCAAAAGCCTAGTGAGGAGATTAGAGAATCTTAATCAGCGTTTGTTTCTCATTAGCGCTAGCGAGAGCCACCTAGAGCACACACCACTTGCATTAGGCTTCTCTTGGTCAAGCGAAAGTCTACGGCTTGTTACTCTTGGTGATCGGCATCACCTAGACGGCTTGGTGGCGTTGGGAGCTCGGTGATCACCGTGAAGATCTTGTTGGTGACCCGACTCAAGTTTGTAAGCGGTCTCGAGGGATCCACCGCGCCGGAGTGGCAAAGGATCTTCTCATAGTGAGCACTTGGTTCTTGCGAGGACCAAGGGGGAGCGATACCCTTGCGCGGGTGCTCCAACGAGGACTAGTGGAGAGTGCCGACTCTTCGATACCTCGGGAAAAATTGGAGGAGTCTTCTAAACCTTGCTTTACATTCCGCACTTAATTCAAGCACTTTACATTGTGTATTTGTTTAGCAAGTATTTGAAGTATTGTCTTAGCATTGTTGCATTTCTAGTATTATATTCTTAGTGCTAGTTGTTGGGGTGAAGTTGGGCTCTTGCTTAGCTCTTGCTTAGGTTTTAATTAGTGTTGATTTTTAGAAAAGCCCAATTTTTAGAAAAGCCAATTCACCCCCCTCCCTCTTGGGCATCGTGATCCTTTCACCGTGTTCACGGCTTCCGACCAAAAGCGCTCGGGGGTCTTGAACTCTCCAAGCATCGTCCTTGTCATATCGATGAGCGTCCTATTCTTCCTCTCTACCACACCATTTTGTTGTGGTGTGTAGGGAGCGGAGAACTCGTGCTTGATCCCTTCCTCCTAAAGGTACTCCTCCACTTGAAGGTTTTTGAACTCAAACCCGTTGTCGCTCCTTATCTTCTTCACCTTGAGCTCAAATTCATTTTGAGCTCTCCTTAGGAAGCGCTTGAGGGTCTCTTGGGTTTTAGTTTTATCCTGCAAAAAGAATACCCAAGTGAAGCGGGAAAAATCATCAACTATAACAAGACCATACTTACTTCCTCCTATGCTTAGATAGGCGACGGGTCCGAAGAGGTCCATATGAAGTAACTCCAGGGGTCTTGATGTTGTCATCACATTTTTGGCATGATGAGAGCTTCCCACTTGTTTACCTGCTTGACAAGCTGCACAAGGTCTATCTTTTTCGAAATGCACATTAGTTAGACCTATCACGTGTTCTCCCTTTAGAAGCTTGTGAAGGTTCTTCATCCCCACATGTGCTAAGCGGCGATGCCACAGCCAGCCCATGCTAGTCTTAGCAATTAAGCATGCATCTAGACCGGCCTCCTCTTTTGCAAAATCAACTAAATAAAGTTTGTCGTCTAGTACACCCTTAAAAGCTAATGAACCATCACTTCTTCTAAAGACAGACACATCTACATTTGTGAATAAACAATTATATCCCATATTGCATAATTGACTAACGGATAACAAATTATATCCAAGCGACTCAACTAAGAACACATTAGAAATAGAGTGCTCAGATGAAATAGCAATTTTTCCTAACCCTTTCACCTTGCCTTGGTTCCCATCATCGAATATTATTGAATCTTGGGGATCCTTGTTCTTGACGTAGGAAGAGAACATCCTCTTTTCCCCCGTCATGTGGTTTGTGCATCCGCTGTCGATAATCCAGCTTGAGCCCCCGGATGCATAAACCTGCAAGGCAAATTTAGGCTTGGGTTTTAGGTACCCAACTCTTGTTGGGTCCTACAAGGTTAGTCACAATGGTCTTAGGGACCCAAATGCAAGTTTTATCTCCCTTGCATCTTGCCCCTAACTTCCTAGCAATTACCTTCTTATCCTTTCTACAAATAGCAAAGGACGTATTGCAAGCATAATAAATTGTAGAAGGTTCATGTATTACTTTCCTAGGAACATGAGCAACATCTCTCCTAGGCATATGGTGAATGACATTTCTCCTAGGCATATCTCTATCATGCATATAGGAAGAACTTGAAGCAATCATTGCATTTGAATCATAAGCATTACAACTCCTATAAGCATTTCTAGAATGTCTCCTATCATGGTATATGAAAGCATGGTTCTTTTTAGCGTTACTAGCCATAGGGGCCTTCCCTTTCTCCTTGGCGGAGATGGAAGCTTTATGGCTTGTTAAGTTCTTGACTTCCCTCTTGAAGCCAAGACCATCCTTAATTGAGGGGTGTCTACCACTCGTGTAGGCATCCCTTGCAAATTTTATTTTATCAAATTCACTCTTACTAGTCTTAAGTTGGGCATTAAGACTAGCCAGTTCATCATTCAATTTGGAAATTGAAACTAGGTGTTCACTACAAGCATCAACGTCAAAATCTTTACACCTATTGCAAATTGTAACATGTTCTACACAAGATGTTGATTTATTTGCTATTTCTAACTTAGCATTTAAATCATCATTTATGCTCTTTAAGCTAGAAATAGAGTCATGGCATGCAGACAATTCACAAGAAAGCATTTCATTCCTTTTAATTTCTAAAGCAAGGGATTTTTGAGCCTCTACAAACTTATCATGTTCTTCATACAAAAGATCCTCTTGCTTTTCTAATAACCTATTCTTATCATTCAAGGCATCAATTAATTCATTAATTTTATCAACCTTGGTTCTATCTAGGCCCTTGAATAAACATGAATAATCTATTTCATCATCATCACTAGACTCATCCTCACTTGAAGAAGCATAAGTAGTATTCTGAGTACATACCTTCTTCTCCTTCGCCATGAGGCATGTGTGACGCTCGTTTGGGAAGAGGGCCGATTTGTTGAAGGCGGTGGCGGCGAGTCCTTCATTGTCAGAGTCAGACGACGAACAATCCGAGTCCCACTCCTTGCCAAGGTGTGCCTCGCCCTTAGCCTTCTTGTAAGCTTTCTTCTTCTCCCTTTTGTTCCCTTGTTCCTGGTCACTATCGTTATCGGGACAATTAGCGATAAAATGACCAATCTTACCACACTTGAAGCATGAGCGCTTCCCCTTTGTCTTGGTCTTGCTTGGCTGCCCCTTGCGACCCTTTAGCGCCGTCTTGAAGCGCTTGATGATGAGGGCCATCTCTTCATCATTAAGCCCCGCCGCCTCAACTTGCGCCACCTTTCTAGGTAGCGCCTCCTTGCTCCTCGTTGCCTTGAGAGCAATAGTTTGAGGCTCTTGGATTGGTCCATTTAGTGCATCGTCGACGTATCTTGCCTCCTTGATCATCATCCGCCCGCTTACAAATTTCCCAAGAATTTCTTCGGGCGACATCTTGGTGTACCTAGGATTCTCACGAATATTGTTCACAAGATGTGGATCAAGAACAGTAAAGGACCTTAGCATTAGGTGGACAACGTCGTGGTCCGTCCATCGCGTGCTTCCGTAGCTCCTTATTTTGTTGACGAGGGTCTTGAGCCGGTTGTACGTTTGGGTTGGCTCCTCGCCCCTTATCATCACAAATCTCCCGAGTTCGCCCTCCACCAACTCCATCTTGGTGAGCATGGTGACGTCGTTCCCCTCATGAGAGATCTTGAGGGTGTCCCAGATCTGCTTGGCATTGTCCAAGCCGCTCACCTTATGATACTCGTCCCTGCACAAAGAGGCTAACAACACAGTAGTAGCTTGTGCGTTTTTATGAATCTGTTCATTGATAAACATAGGACTATCTGAGCTATCAAATTTCATTCCACTCTCTACTATCTCCCATATGCTAGGATGAAGAGAGAACAAGTGACTACGCATTTTGTGGCTCCAAAATCCGTAGTCCTCTCCATCAAAGTGAGGAGGTTTACCAAGTGGAATGGAGAGCAAATGAGAATTTGTACTTTGTGGAATATGAGAGTAATCGAAAGAAAAGTTTGAATTGACCGTTTTCTTTTTCTCGTAGTCATAGTCGTCCTTTTGGGAAGAAGAGGACTCGTCGCTGTCGTCGTAGTAGACGATCTCCTTGATGCGCCTCGTCTTCTTCTTCTTCCCATCTTTTCGTTTGTGGCCCGAGCCCGAGTCGGTAGGCTTGTCGTCTTTCGGCTCGTTGACGAAGGACTCCTTCTCTTTATCATTGATCACAATTCCCTTCCCCTTAGAATCCATCTCTTCGGGCGATTAGTCCCTTTCTTGAAGAGAACGGCTCCGATACCAATTGAGAGCACCTAGAGGGGGGTGAATAGGTGATCCTGTAAAACTTGAAACTTAATGCCACAAAACTTGATTAGGAGTTAGCACAATAATGCCAAGTGGCTAGAGTGGAGTCTTAGCAAAAACACAATAACCACAAAGAGATCAACACAGAGATAGACACAGTGGTTTATCCCATGGTTCGGCCAAGTACAAAACTTGCCTACTTCCACGTTGTGGCGTCCCAATGGACGAGGGTTGCAATCAACCCCTCTCAAGCGGTCCAAAGACCCACTTGAATACCACGGTGTTTTGCTTAGCTTTACTATATCCCGCTTGCGAGGAATCTCCACAGCTTGAAGTCTCTCGCCCTTACAAAGATGTTCACAAAGAAGCACGGAGTAAGGGAGGGATGAGCAACTCACACAAGACACAAAAATCACATCAAATACGCACACACAAGACCCAGACTTGAGCTCAAAAGACTATCATGAGGTTCTCACTGGAACGGAGCTCAAATCACTAAGAATGTCGAACAAGTGCGCAAGAATGAAGTGTGAGTGATCAACAATGCTCTAAGGATGCTTGGTGTACTCCTCCATGCGCCTAGGGGCCCCTTTTATAGCTCCAAGGCAGCTAGGAGCCGTTGAGAGCAATTCAGGAAGGCAATTCTTGCCTTCTGTCGCCTGGCGCACCGGATAGTCTGGTGCACCACCGGACACTGTCCGGTGCGGATTTGTTTCCTTATTTGGCGAAGCCGACCGTTGCAGATTCAGAGCCGTTGGCGCACCGGACAGTCCGGTGCCCCAATGTGACCATTGGCTCGGCCACGCGTCACGCGCGGAATCCTCGGCCGACCGTTGGCCCGGCTGACCGTTGGCTCACCGGACAGTCCGGTGCACCACCGGACAGTCCGGTGATTTTTAGTCGTTCGCCGTTAATCACTTCCCGAGAGCGACGAGTTCTCCTGTGAATGGCTCACCGGACAGTCCGGTGCACCACCGGACAGTCCGGTGATTTATAGCCATACACCGCCGTCGAAGTCTCGAGAGTAGCAAGTTCGCCAGAGCCAGCCTGGCGCACCGGACACTGTCCGGTGCACCACCGGACAGTCCGGTGCACCCAGACCGAGCTGACTTCGGCTGAACAGAGCCATCTCTTTTCCAATTCGATTTCTCCTGTTTCTAGCACTTAGACACAATACATTAGCTCTTAAAACAATGTACTAAGTCTAGAAACATACCTTTACTTTTGATTTGCACTTTGTCCATCACTTGGGATACTTTAACACTTAAGCACTTGTGTTGGCACTCAATCACCAAAATACTTAGAAATGGCCCAAGGGCACATTTCCCTTTCACCTTTGGCATTAAGTGCCAAAAACGAAGAACTTGAGGGGCCTTTTAATTCTCCCCTTTTGGGCCTATTTTCTCCCCCTTTGGTAAAAGGATATGAGTGAAAGTTTATGAGGAGGACAAAGGATAAGTGATACCAACAGAGTTGTAGTGGAAGCCCTGCCTTTGCCGAATACTCTATTTCCCTTTCAATATAAGACTAATCACAGAAATACTCATGGAAGCACATTAGTCTTAGCTTTGGCACCAGAAGAATAAGAAATATACATTTGTACCAAATAAAAGGGACATGATTGATAGTCGCCTAGAGGGGGGGGTGAATAGGGCGAAACTGAAATTTACAAAAATAATCACAACTACAAGCCGGGTTAGCGTTAGTAATAAAGAAACGAGTCCGCGAGAGAGGGCGCAAAACAAATCGCAAGCAAATAAGAGTGTGACACAAGGATTTGTTTTACCGAGGTTCGGTTCTCGCAAACCTACTCCCCGTTGAGGAGGCCACAAAGGCCGGGTCTCTTTCAACCCTTCCCTCTCTCAAACGATCCCACGGATCGAGTGAGCTTTCTCTTCTTCTCAATCAACCGGGAACAAAACTTCCCCGCAAGGGCCACCACACAATTTGGTGCCTCTTGCCTTGGTTACAATTGAGTGATGATCTCAAGAACAAATGAGAAAGAAAGAAAGCAATCCAAGCGCAAGAGCTCAAAAGAACACGGCAAATCTCTCTCGCTAGTCACTAAGGGTTTGAGTGGAATTGGAGAGGATTTGATCTCTTTGTATGTGTCTAGAATTGAATGCCTAGCTCTTGTAAGTGGTTGAGAGTTGGAAAACTTGGATGGCAATGAATGTGGGATGGTTGGGGTATTTATAGCCCCAACCACCAAAAGTGACCGTTGCTGGAACTCCTCTGTTCGATGGCGCACCGGACAGTCCGGTGCACACCGGACAGTCCGGTGCCCCTGCCACGTCACCAGTGCCGTTGGATTCTGACCGTTGGAGCTTCTGACTTGTGGGCCCTCCTGGGTGTCCGGTGCACACCGGACATGTACTGTTTGATGTCCGGTGCACCGGTATGGGCGTGCCTGACGACTGCGCGCGCTGCGCGCGCATTTAATGCACCGCAGGGAGCCGTTGGCGCCGCAGGGAGCCGTTGCTCCGCTGGTACACCGGACAGTCCGGTGCACACCGGACAGTCCGGTGAATTTTAGCGGAGTGGCTGCCGAGCGAACCCGAGGCTGACGAGTTCCGGAGGCCGCGTCTCCTTGGAGCACCGGACATGTCCGGTGCACACCGGACAGTCCGGTGAATTTTAGCGCGCCGGCTTCCGAGAATTCCCGAGGGCGAAGAGTTTGGAGTCGAAGTCCTCTGGCCGCACCGGACAGTCCGGTGCACACCGGACAGTCCGGTGCCTCCGGCCAGAGGAGCCCTCGGTTGCCTTGCTGCTCCTTTGTTGAATCCAACACTTGGTCTTTTTATTGGCTAAATGTGAACCTTTTGCACCTGTATAACTTGTGCACTAGAGTAAACTAGTTAGTCCAATATTTGTGTTGGGCAATTCAACCACCAAAATTATTTAGGAACTAGGTGTAAGCCTAATTCCCTTTCAATCTCCCCCTTTTTGGTGATTGATGCCAACACAAACCAAAGCAAATATAGAAGTGCATAATTGAACTAGTTTACTTAAAGTAAGTGCAAAGGTTGCTTGGAATTGAGCCAATATAAACTTATATGATGCGCATGGATGGTTTCTTTGTTTTTGACATATTGGACCATATTTGCACCACGAGTTTTGTTTTTGCAAATTCTTTTGTAAATTCTTTTCAAAGTACTTTTGCAAGATAGTCAAAGGTAAGTGAAAAAGATTTTGCAAAGCATTTTCAAGATATGGAATTTTCTCCCCCTATTTCCAAAGCTTTTCCTTTGACTAAGCAAAACTCCCACCAATTTTGAAATTTATCAATATAAAAATATGAAATTAGGTGGTGGTGCGGTCCTTTTGCTTTGGGCTCATATTTTCTCCCCCTTTGGCATGAATCGCCAAAAACGGAATCATTAGAGCCCAATGAAGTATTATCTCCCCCTTTGGTCATGAAATGAATGAGTGAAGATTATACCAAAGTTGGAGAGTGATGCGGAGCGACGGCGAAGAGTGAGTAGTGAAGTGGAGGGGAAGCCTTGTCTTCGCCGAAGACTCCAATTCCCTTTCAATACACCTATGACTTGGTTGAAATACACTTGAAAACACATTAGTCATAGCATATATAAAAGAGACATGATCAAAGGTATATTTATGTGCTATGCGTGCAAGACTTAGCAAAAGAAATTCCTAGAATCAAGAATATTAAGCTCATGCCTAAGTCGGGTAAAAGATTGTTCATCAAGTGGTTTGGTAAAGATATCGGCCAATTGATCTTTAGTATTAATATAAGAAATCTCGATATCCCCCTTTTGTTGGTGATCCCGAAGAAAATGATACCGAATGGCTATGTGCTTAGTGCGGCTGTGCTCGACGGGATTGTCGGCCATTTTGATTGCACTCTCATTGTCACATAGCAAAGGGACTTTGGTTAATTTGTAACCGTAGTCCCGCAGGGTTTGCCTCATCCAAAGCAATTGCGCGCAACAATGGCCTGCGGCAATATACTCGGCTTCGGCGGTGGAAAGAGCGACCGAATTTTGCTTCTTTGAAGCCCATGACACCAAGGATCTTCCCAAGAACTGGCAAGTCCCCGATGTGCTCTTCCTGTTAATCCTACACCCCGCCCAATCGGCATCCGAATATCCAATCAAATCAAATGTGGATCCCCGAGGGTACCAAAGCCCAAACTTAGGAGTAAAAGCCAAATATCTCAAGATTCGTTTTACGGCCGTAAGGTGTGATTCCTTAGGGTCGGCTTGGAATCTTGCACACATACAAACGGAAAGCATAATGTCCGGTCGAGATGCACATAAATAAAGCAATGATCCAATCATCGACCGGTATACCTTTTGATCCACGGACTTACCTCCCGTGTCGAGGTCGAGATGCCCATTAGTTCCCATGGGTGTCTTGATGGGCTTGGCATCCTTCATTCCAAACTTGCTTAGGATATCTTGAGTATACTTCGTTTGGCTAATGAAGGTGCCCTCATGGAGTTGCTTGACTTGGAATCCTAGAAAATACTTCAACTCCCCCATCATAGACATCTCGAATTTCTGTGTCATGATCCTACTAAATTCTTCACATGTAGATTTGTTAGTAGACCCAAATATGATATCATCAACATAAATTTGGCATACAAACAAATCATTGTCAAGAGTTTTAGTGAACAAAGTAGGATCGGCCTTGCCGACTTTGAAGCCATTTGCAATAAGGAAATCTCTAAGGCATTCATACCATGCTCTTGGGGCTTGCTTGAGCCCATAAAGCGCCTTTGAGAGCCTATAAACATGATTAGGATACTCACTGTCTTCAAAGCCGGGAGGTTGCTCAACATAGACCTCCTCCTTGATTGGTCCATTAAGGAAAGCACTCTTTACGTCCATTTGATAAAGCTTGAAGCCATGGTAAGTAGCATAGGCTAATAATATACGAATTGACTCAAGCCTAGCTACGGGTGCATAGGTTTCACCAAAATCCAAACCTTCGACTTGTGAATACCCCTTGGCCACGAGTCGAGCTTTGTTCCTAGTCACCACACCATGCTCGTCTTGCTTGTTGCGGAAGACCCACTTGGTTCCTACAACATTTTGATTAGGACGTGGAACTAAGTGCCATACCTCGTTCCTTGTGAAATTGTTGAGCTCCTCTTGCATCGCCATCACCCAATCCGAATCTTGTAGTGCTTCCTCTACCCTGGTTGGCTCAATAGAGGAAACAAACGAGTAATGTTCACAAAAATGAGCAACACGAGATCGAGTAGTTACCCCCTTATGAATATCGCCAAGGATAGTGTCGACGGGGTGATCTCGTTGTATTGCTTGGTGGACTCTTGGGTGTGGCGGTCTTGGTTGTTCATCCTCCTTGTCTTCTTCATTTGAATCTCCCCCTTGATCGTTGCCGTCATTTTGAGGTGGCTCATCTTCTTGATTTTCTTGTTCAACATCTTGAGCCTCATCCTCAACTTGAGTTGGTGGAGATGCTTGCATGGAGGAGGATGGTTGATCTTGTGCATTTGGAGGCTCTTCGGATTCCTTAGGACACACATCCCCGATGGACATGTTCCTTAGCGCTATGCATGGAGCCTGTTCTTCACCTACATCATCAAGATCAACTTGCTCTACTTGAGAGCCGTTAGTCTCATCAAACACAACGTCACAAGAAACTTCAACAAGTCCTGAGGACTTGTTAAAGACTCTATATGCCCTTGTGTTTGAGTCATATCCTAGTAAAAAGCCTTCTACAGTTTTAGGAGCAAATTTAGATTTTCTACCTCTTTTAACAAGTATAAAACATTTGCTACCAAAAACTCTAAAGTATGAAATATTGGGCTTTTTACCGGTTAGGAGTTCATAGGATGTCTTCTTGAGGATTCGATGAAGATATAACCGGTTGATGGCGTAGCAGGCGGTGTTGACCGCCTCGGCCCAAAACCGATCCGGTGTCTTGTACTCATCAAGCATGGTTCTTGCCATGTCCAATAGAGTTCGATTCTTCCTCTCCACTACACCATTTTGTTGTGGAGTGTAGGGAGAAGAGAACTCATGCTTGATGCCCTCCTCCTCAAGAAAACCTTCAATTTGAGCGTTCTTGAACTCCGTTCCATTGTCGCTTCTAATTTTCTTGATCCTTAAGCCGAACTCATTTTGAGCCCGTCTCAAGAATCCCTTTAAGGTCTCTTGGGTTTGTGATTTTTCCTGCAAAAAGAATACCCAAGTGAAGCGAGAATAATCATCCACAATTACAAGACAATACTTACTACCGCCGATGCTTATGTAAGCGATCGGGCCGAATAGATCCATATGTAGGAGCTCCAGTGGCCTGTCGGTAGTCATGATATTTTTGTGTGGATGATGGACACCAACTTGCTTCCCGGCTTGGCAAGCGCTACAAATCCTGTCTTTCTCAAAATGAACATCGGTTAGTCCCAAAATGTGTTCTCCCTTTAGAAGTTTGTGAAGATTCTTCATTCCAACATGGGCTAGTCGACGGTGCCAGAGCCAACCCAAGTTAGTCTTAGCAATTAAGCATGTGTCGAGTTCAGCCCTTTCAAAATCTACTAAGTATAGCTGACCTTCTAACACACCCTTAAATGCTATTGAATCATCACTCCTTCTAAAGACAGTTACACCAGTATCAGTAAAAAGACAGTTGTAGCCCATTTGACATAATTGGGATACGGAAAGCAAATTGTAATCTAATGAATCTACAAGAAAAACATTGGAAATAGAATGGTCAGGAGATATAGCAATTTTACCCAAACCTTTGACCAAACCTTGATTTCCATCCCCGAATGTGATAGCTCGTTGGGGATCTTGGTTTTTCTCATATGAGGAGAACATCCTTTTCTCCCCGGTCATGTGGTTTGTGCACCCGCTGTCGAGTATCCAACTTGTGCCCCCGGATGCATAAACCTACAAAACAAGTTTAGTTCTTTGTTTTAGGTACCCAAACGGTTTTGGGTCCTTTGGCATTAGATACAAGAACTTTGGGTACCCAAACACAAGTCTTGGAACCCTTGTGTTTGCCCCCAACAATTTTGGCAACTACCTTGCCGGACTTGCTAGTCAAAACATAAGATGCATCAAAAGTTTTAAATGAAATGGCATGATCATTTGATGCATTGATAGTTTTCTTTCTAGGCAACTTGGCATGGGTTGGTTGCCTAGATCTAGATGTCTCACCCTTATACATAAAAGCATAATTAGGGCCAGAGTGAGACTTCCTAGAATGAATTTTCTTAATTTTACTCTCAGGATACCCGGCAGGGTACAAAATGTAACCCTCGTTATCCTGAGGCATGGGAGCCTTGCCCTTAACAAAGTTAGACAAGTTCTTAGGAGGAGCATTAATTTTGACATTGTCTCCCCTTTGGAAGCCAATGCCGTCCTTAATGCCCGGGTGTCTCCCATTATAAAGCATGCTTCTAGCAAGTTTAAATTTTTCATTTTCTAAGTCATGCTCTCTAATCTTAGCATTAAGTTGTGCTATGTGATCATTTTGTTTCTTAATTAAAGCTAGGTGATCATGGATAGCATCAACATTAATATTTCTACATCTAGTACAAATGGAAATATGCTCAACATTAGATGTAGAGGGTTTGCAAGATTTTAGTTCAACAACCTTAGCATGCAACAAATCATTTTTAGCTCTAAGGTCGGAAATAGTAGCATTGCAAACATCAAAATCCTTAGCCTTAGCAATTAATTTCTCATTCTCATTTCTAAGGCTAGTAATGGAAGCATTTAATTTATCAATCCTAGCAAGCAAATCAACATTATCATTTCTAGGATCAATGCAAACATGAGAATCAACCTTAGCAATTAAATTGGCATTTTCATTTCTAAGGTTGTCTAAAGTCTCATGGCAAATACTTAGCTCACTAGACAATTTTTCACATTTTTCTCTTTCTAGAGCATAAGCATTTTTAACCTTAACATGTTTTTTGTTTTCCTTGATTAGGAAGTCCTCTTGGGAGTCCAAGAGATCATCCTTTTCATGGATGGCACTAATCAATTCATTTAATTTTTCTTTTTGTTCCATGTTAAGGTTGGCAAAAAGAATACGCAAATTATCCTCTTCATTTTTATCATTCTCCTCATCACTAGATGTTTCATATTTAGTGGAGGACTTTGATTTTACCTTCTTTTTGCCGTCCTTGGCCATGAGGCACTTGTGGCCGACATTGGGGAAGAGGAGGCCCTTGGTGACGGCGATGTTGGCGGCGTCCTCGTCGTCGGAGGAGTCACTTGAGCTTTCGTCGGAGTCCCACTCTCGACAAACATGGGCATCGCCGCCCTTCTTCTTGTAGTACTTCTTCTTCTCCTTCCTCTTGCCCTTCTTGTCGTTGTCCCTGTCACTATCACTTGATAATGGACATTTAGCAATAAAGTGACCGGGCTTACCACACTTGTAGCAAACCTTCTTGGAACGGGATTTGTAGTCCTTCCCCTTCCGTTGCTTGAGGATTTGCCGGAAGCTTTTGATGATTAGGGCCATCTCCTCGTTGTCGAGCTTGGAGGCGTCAATTGGTTGTTTACTTGGTGTAGACTCCTTCTTCTTCTCCTCCATTGCCTTGAAGGCCACGGGTTGCGCCTCGGATGTGGAAGGCTCATCAAGCTCGTTGATCTTCTTGGAGCCCTTAATCATGCATTCAAAACTAACAAAATTCCCGATGACTTCCTCGGGGGTCATTTGTGTATATCTAGGATTGCCACGGATTAATTGTACTTGAGTAGGGTTAAGGAAAATAAGGGCTCTTAGAATAACCTTAACCACTTCGTGGTCATCCCATTTTGCGCTCCCGAGGTTGCGCACTTGGTTCACCAAGGTCTTGAGCCGGTTGTACATGTCTTGTGGCTCCTCCCCTTGGCGAAGACGGAAGCGACCGAGCTCCCCCTCGATCGTTTCCCGCTTGGTGATCTTGGTGAGTTCATCACCCTCGTGCGCCGTCTTGAGTAGGTCCCAAATCTCCTTGGCATTCTTCAACCCTTGTACTTTGTTGTATTCCTCCTTGCTTAGTGAGGCAAGGAGAATGGTTGTGGCCTGGGAGTTGAAGTGCTCGATTTGGGCCACTTCATCCGTGTCGTAGTCTTCATCCCCTACGGATGGTACCTGTACACCAAACTCAACAACATCCCATAATCTTTTGTGGAGAGAGGTTAGATGAAATCGCATCAAATTACTCCACATAGCATAATCTTCACCATTAAAAGTTGGTGGTTTGCCTAATGGGACGGAAAGTAAAGGTGTATGTTTAGGAATGCGAGGGTAGCGTAGGGGAATCTTACTATACTTCTTACGCTCTTGGCGTTTAGAAGTGACGGATGCCGCGTCGGAGCCGGAGGTGGAGGTCGATGAAGTGTCGGTCTCGTAGAAGACTACCTTCCTCATCCTTTTGTGCTTGTCCCCACTCCGATGCGGCTTGTGAGAAGAAGATTTTTCCTTCTTCTCCTTGTGGTGAGAAGAGGAAGATCTTTTCTCCTTCCGCTTGGAGGATCTCTTCTTCTTCTCCCTTCTCTTGGTGCGGGACTCTTCCGATGAAGATGAGGTGCTCCCTTGGCTTGTAGTGGGCTTGTCATCGCCGGTCTCCATCTCCTTCTTGGCGGGATCTCCCGACATCACTTCGAGCGGTTAGGCTCTAATGAAGTACCGGGCTCTGATACCAATTGATAGTCGCCTAGAGGGGGGGGTGAATAGGGCGAAACTGAAATTTACAAAAATAATCACAACTACAAGCCGGGTTAGCGTTAGTAATAAAGAAACGAGTCCGCGAGAGAGGGCGCAAAACAAATCGCAAGCAAATAAGAGTGTGACACAAGGATTTGTTTTACCGAGGTTCGGTTCTCGCAAACCTACTCCCCGTTGAGGAGGCCACAAAGGCCGGGTCTCTTTCAACCCTTCCCTCTCTCAAACGATCCCACGGATCGAGTGAGCTTTCTCTTCTTCTCAATCAACCGGGAACAAAACTTCCCCGCAAGGGCCACCACACAATTTGGTGCCTCTTGCCTTGGTTACAATTGAGTGATGATCTCAAGAACAAATGAGAAAGAAAGAAAGCAATCCAAGCGCAAGAGCTCAAAAGAACACGGCAAATCTCTCTCGCTAGTCACTAAGGGTTTGAGTGGAATTGGAGAGGATTTGATCTCTTTGTATGTGTCTAGAATTGAATGCCTAGCTCTTGTAAGTGGTTGAGAGTTGGAAAACTTGGATGGCAATGAATGTGGGATGGTTGGGGTATTTATAGCCCCAACCACCAAAAGTGACCGTTGCTGGAACTCCTCTGTTCGATGGCGCACCGGACAGTCCGGTGCACACCGGACAGTCCGGTGCCCCTGCCACGTCACCAGTGCCGTTGGATTCTGACCGTTGGAGCTTCTGACTTGTGGGCCCTCCTGGGTGTCCGGTGCACACCGGACATGTACTGTTTGATGTCCGGTGCACCGGTATGGGCGTGCCTGACGACTGCGCGCGCTGCGCGCGCATTTAATGCACCGCAGGGAGCCGTTGGCGCCGCAGGGAGCCGTTGCTCCGCTGGTACACCGGACAGTCCGGTGCACACCGGACAGTCCGGTGAATTTTAGCGGAGTGGCTGCCGAGCGAACCCGAGGCTGACGAGTTCCGGAGGCCGCGTCTCCTTGGAGCACCGGACATGTCCGGTGCACACCGGACAGTCCGGTGAATTTTAGCGCGCCGGCTTCCGAGAATTCCCGAGGGCGAAGAGTTTGGAGTCGAAGTCCTCTGGCCGCACCGGACAGTCCGGTGCACACCGGACAGTCCGGTGCCTCCGGCCAGAGGAGCCCTCGGTTGCCTTGCTGCTCCTTTGTTGAATCCAACACTTGGTCTTTTTATTGGCTAAATGTGAACCTTTTGCACCTGTATAACTTGTGCACTAGAGTAAACTAGTTAGTCCAATATTTGTGTTGGGCAATTCAACCACCAAAATTATTTAGGAACTAGGTGTAAGCCTAATTCCCTTTCAATGATCAAAGGTATATAAATCAGCAATGTGTACAAGATTTGAATCAAAGTTTCGAGAATCGATGATATTGAGTTCATTCCTAAGCTTGCTAAAAGTCTTTTCATCTAGGGGCTTGGTAAAGATATCGGTTAATTGGTTGTGGATGCTAACATAAGCTATTTCGATATCCCTTTTTGTTGGTGATCTCTCAAAAAGTGATACCAGATGTCTACGTGCTTAGTGCGGCTTTGTTCAATGGGATTATCCGTCATGCGGATTGCACTCTCATTATCACATAGGGGAGGGACTTTGCTCAACTTGTAGCCATAGTCCCTAAGGGTTTGCCTCATCCAGAGTAATTGTGCACAACAATGTCCTGCAACAATATACTCAGCTTCGACGGTGGATAGATCTACTAACTTTTGTTTCATTGAAGCCCAAGACACAAGAGATCTTCCTAGAAAGTGACAAGTCCCTGATGTGCTCTTCCTGTCAATTTTACACTCGGCATAAGCGGCATCGGAATACCCAATTAAATCAAATGTAGATCCCTTGGGGTACCATAGCCCAAACTTAGGAGTGTAAACTAAATATCTCATGATTCTTTTCATGGCTCTAAGGTGAACTTCCTTAGAATTTTCCTGGAACCTTGCATACATGCATACTGAAAGCATAATATTCGGTCGAGAAGCACATAAATAGAGTAATGAACCTATCATTGACCGATATACCTTTTGATCTACTAATTTACCTCCTGTGTCGAGGTCGAGATGCCCATTTGTTCCCATGGGAGTCTTGATGGGTTTGGCATTCTTCATTCCAAACTTCTTGAAAAATCTTGAGTGTACTTAGTTTAGCTAATGAAGGTGCCCTCTTAGAGTTGCTTGATTTGGAATCCAAGGAAATACTTCAACTCCCCAATCATTGACATCTCAAATTTCTGTATCATAATCCTACTAAACTCTTCACAAGATGACTTGTTAGTAAACCCAAATATTATATCATCAACATAAATTTGGCATATAAACAAGTCTTTAGCAATAGTTTAAATGAATAGAGTAGGGTCAGCTTTGCCAACTTTGAAGCCACTAGTGATAAGAAAGTCTCTCAAGCATTCATACCATGCTCTTGAGGCTTGCTTGAGCCCATAAAGCGCCTTTGAGAGTTTATAAACATGAGACGGGTACTCATTATCTTCAAAGCCGAGAGGTTGCTCAACATATACCTCTTCCTTGATAGGGCCATTGAGGAAGGCACTCTTCACGTTCATCTGATACAACTTAAAGCCATGGTAAGTAGCATAAGCAAGTAATATACGAATTGACTCAAGCCTAGCTACGGGTGCATAGGTTTCATTAAAATCCAAACCTTCGACTTGTGAATATCCTTTGGCAACAAGTCGGGCTTTGTTCCTTGTCACCACACCTTGCTCACCTTGTTTGTTGTGGAATACCCATTTGGTACCTACAAAATTTTGCTTAGGATGTGGAACTAAATGCCATACCTCATTCCTCATGGAGTTGTTGAGCTCCTCTTGCATTGCCACCACCCAGTCTGGATCTCTAAGTGCATCCTCTATCCTGTATGGCTCAATAGAAGACACAAAGGAGTAATGTTCACTAAAATGAGCAACTCGAGATCTAGTGGTTACCCCCTTGTGAATGTCACCAAGTATGGAGTTGACGGGGATCTCTTTGAATTGCTTGGTGGACTCTTGGGTGTGGAGGTCTTTGATCTTGAATCTCTTGATCATCTTCTTTGTTTTGATCATCTTCATCTCTCCCTTGATCAATGTCCTCCTCTTGAGGTGGCTCATCTTCTTGGTCTTCATCATCTTCTTCTTGAGCTATGTTCTCATCTTGAGTTGGTGGAGATGCTCGTATGGAAGATGATGGTTGATCTTGTACTTGTGGAGGCTCTACGGATTCTTTTGGACACACATCCCCAATGGACATGTTTCTTAGCGTAACGCACAGAGTCTCTTCATCATCTAATTCATCAAGATCAACTTGCTCCACTTGGGAGCCATTAGCTTCATCAAACACAATGTCATAAGAAACTTCAACTAATCCAGTGGACTTGTTGAAGACTCTATATGCCCTTGTGTTTGAGTCATAACCAAGTAAAAAGCCTTCTACTGCTTTAGGAGCAAATTTAGAATTTCTACCTCTCTTAATAAGAATAAAGCATTTGCTCCCAAAAACTCTAAAATAAGAAACATTGGGCTTTTTACCAATGAGGAGTTCATACGATGTTTTCTTAAGGATTCGGTGAAGATATAAACGGTTGATGGAGTAGTAGGCAGTGTAAATTGCCTCCGCCCAAAACCGATCCGATGTCTTGTACTCATCAAGCATGGTTCTTGCCATATCCAAAAGAGTTCTATTCTTCCTCTCCACTACACCATTTTGTTGAGGTGTGTAGGGAGAAGAGAACTCATGCTTGATGCCCTCCTCCTCAAGAAATCCTTCGATTTGTGAGTTCTTGAACTCCATTTCGTTGTCGCTTCTAATCTTTTTTATTCTTAATCCAAATTCATTTTGAGCTCGTCTAAAGAATATCTTTAGGGTCTCTTGGGTTTGAGACTTTTCCTGCAAAAAGAATACCCAAGTGAAGCGAGAATAATCATCCACAACAACAAGACAATACTTACTCCCATGGATGCTTATATAAGCGATCGGGCCGAATAGATCCATGTGGAGTAGTTCAAGCGGTCTTTCGGTCATCATGATGTTCTTGTGTAGATGATGAGCTCCAACTGAGAGCACCTAGAGGGAGGGTGAATAGGTGATCCTGTAAAAATCAAATACTTGTAGCCACGAAAACTTAGTCAAGTGTTAGCTCAATGGAATCAAGTGGCTAAGAACCAAGCTCTTGTGAAACACAATGATCACGAAGAAAACAAGCACAACAGACACGGTGATTTATCCCGTGGTTAGGCCAAGTATAACACTTGCCTACTCCACGTTGTGGTGTCCCAATGGACGAGGGTCGCACTCAACCCCTTTCAAGTGATCCAATGATCAACTTGAATACCACGGTGTTTTTCCTTTCTTTTACTATCTCCCGTTCGCGAGGAATCTCTACACTTTGGAGCCTCTCGCTCTTACAATTGATGATCACAAAAAGCACGGAAGTAAGGGAGGGGAGAGCAACACACACAAGACTCAAAGAACGAGCACAATCACGCACACAAGCCACAACTTGAGCTCACAACACAATGCGAGGAGTTCTCTACTCAAATAGAGCTCAAGTCACTATCACAACGAATCAAATGCGTGAGAATGAAGTCTTGGTGCTTAGAGATGATCAAAGAATGTTTGGTGTACTCCTCCATGCGCCTAGGGGTCTCTTTTATAGCCCCAAGGCAGCTAGGAGCCGTTGGAGGCAATCTGGGAAGGCAATTCTTGCCTTCTGTCGGGTGGCGCACCGGACAGTCTGGTGCACCACCAGACAGGCACTGTTCATGGTCCGGTGCAGACCGCCTTCCTAAAATGGCATAGCCAACCGTTGCAGAATTCTAGCCATTGGCGCACCGGACAGTCCGGTGCCTCCTGCCGACCGTTGGAGCGAGCCACGCGTCGCCCGCGGATTTGGCGGCCGACCGTTGCGCTGGCGGCCGTTGGCTCACCGGACAGTCCGGTGCACCACCGGACTATCCGGTGAATTATAGCCGTACACTGCCAACGAATTCTCGAGAGTGGCCAGTTCGCCTGAAGCCAGCCTGGCGCACCGGACACTGTCCGGTGCACCACCGGACAGTCCGGTGTGCCAGACTGCGCTGAGTCTTGGCTGCTCCAGCCAAGTCTTTTTCCTTCTTTTCTTTTCTCTGATTCTAGCACTTAGACAAATATATTAGTACACAATAACCAATGTACTAAGTCTAGAATCATACCTTCCTGTTGATTTTCACTTCATCTATCAGTTGGCACATAATTACTCACTCAATATGTGTTGGGCACTTAATCACCAAAACTATACCTGAAATGACCCAAGGGCACATTTCCCTTTCAATCTCCCCCTTTTTGGTGATTTATGCCAACACATCAAAAAGCAACTAAAAGAAGTGCAACATCAAAGCAATTGAGAACAAGAATTGTTTTTTATTCAAATTTGGCATATTTGGATCATTCTTTGCCACCACTTGGTTTGTTTTCGAAATCAAACTCATTTTCCTATCTCTAAGTCAAACACACTTGTTTAGGCATAAAGAGAGGTATTCCACGAGAAAAATTGATCAAGAGCCAGAAACTCCCCCTTTTTCCCATAATCCTACATTCTCCCCACAAGAGGCCAAATTTTGCACATAAGAGTATTTTGACAAAACAAAAGTTCTAACTCTACTATTTTTCATAATTCTCAAGTGGTAGCTGATCCATTTGCTTTTGCCTTAATTTCTCCCCCTTTGTCATTAAGAACCAAAACAGGATCATTATTGGCCCTAAAACCCCATTGCCTCACCAAAATCATCAATGGAGAGTAAAAGCGGCAATAAGAGCATGGAGATGAACTTGGAGTAAATTACCCTCTCATCAGAGTGCAGTGGAAGTCTTGCATGGTCCAAGTTCACCTTTCCCTTTCAATCCACCTTTGATACTAAATTAAGTAAACTCAAGCACACGGTTAGTCTCAAAGGGTTAAGTTGTAGCATTTCTCCCCCTAAATATGTGCATCATTCACACATGAACTTGTGAGGTCCGGGGATCCCTTACACAACTTGAGCACCATAAATAAGCAATAATATGCATAAAGTAACATGATCAAAGGCATAAAACACATGTATGCTATAGATCAATCCAAGTTACGCGAATCTAAGACATTTAGCTCACTACGCAGCCTACAAAAGGTCTTCTCATCTAAAGGCTTGGTAAAGATATCGGCTAGGTGGTTCTCGGTGCTAACATAAAACACTTTGATATCTCCCTTTTGCTCGTGGTCTCTCAAAAAGTGATGCCGGATGTCTATGTGCTTTGTGCGGCTGTGTTCAACAGGATTGTCCGCCATGCGGATTGTACTCTCATTGTCACATAGGAGTGGGCTTTGCTCAGATTGTAGCCAAAGTCCCAAAGGGTTTGCCTCATCCAAAGTAGTTGCGCACAACACTGTCCTGCGGCAACATACTTGGCCTCAGCGGTGGACAGGGCAACGGAAGTTTGTTTCTTTGAACTCCAAGACACCAGGGACCTTCCTAGGAATTGGCACGTCCCTGATGTACTCTTCCTATCAACCTTGCACCCGGCATAATCGGAGTCTGAATATCCAATCAAGTCAAAGGTAGACCCCTTTGGATACCAGATCCCGAAGCAAGGCGTAGCAACTAAATATCTAAGGATTCGCTTAATGGACACAAGGTGACACTCCCTTGGGTCAGATTGAAATCTAGCACACATGCATACGCTTAGCATAATATCTGGTCTACTAGCACATAAATAAAGTAAAGACCCTATCATAGACCGGTATGCCTTTTGATCAACGGACTTACCTCCTTTGTTGAGGTCGACATGTCCGTCGGTGCCCATTGGAGTCTTTGCGGGCTTGGTGTCCTTCATCCCGAACCGCTTGAGCATGTCTTGCGTGTACTTCATTTGAGAGATGAAGGTGCCGTCCTTGAGTTGCTTCACTTGGAATCCAAGGAAGTAGTTCAACTCGCCCATCATAGACATCTCAAATTTCTGAGTCATCAACCTACTAAACTCTTCACAAGACTTTTGGTTAGTAGAACCAAATATTATGTCATCGACATAAATTTGGCACACAAATAGATCACCATCACAAGTCTTAGTTAAAAGAGTTGGATCGCCTTTCCCAACCTTGAAAGCATTAGCAGTTAGAAAATCTCTAAGGCATTCATACCATGCTCTTGGGGCTTGCTTAAGTCCATAGAGCACCTTAGAGAGCTTACACACGTGGTCGGGGTATCGTTCATCCTCAAAGCCAGGGGGTTGCTCCACGTACATCTCCTCCTTGATTGGCCCGTTGAGGAAAGCGCTCTTCACATCCATTTGGAACAACATGAAAGAGTGGTGAGCGGCATAGGCTAACAAAATGCGAATGGACTCTAGCCTAGCCACAAAAGCAAAAGTCTCCTTAAAGTCCAAATCTATGACTTGGGCATAACCTTTTGCCACAAGTTGAGCCTTGTTTCTTGTCACCACTCCGTGCTCGTCTTGCTTGTTGCGGAACACCCACTTGGTTCCCACAACGTTTTGCTTTGGACATGGCACCAGGGTCCAAACTTCATTTCACTTGAAGTTGTTGAGCTCTTCCTGCATGGCCAACACCCAGTCCGGATCTAGTAAGGCCTCTTCTACCCTGAAAGGCTCAATAGAAGAGACAAAAGAGTAATGCTCACAAGAATTAGCTAATCTAGAGCGAGTGGTTACTCCCTTGCTTATATCACCCAATATCTGGTCGACGGGATGATTCCTTTGAATCGTCGCTCGAACTTGAGTTGGAGGGCCCGTGGTGCTTCTTCCTTCATAACTTGGACATCTTGTGCTCCCCCTTGATCACACGTCTCCTCCTGAGGAACCTGTTCATCATCTTGAGTTGGGGGATGCACCATCGTTGAGGAAGAAGGTTGATCTTGCTCTTGGTGTTCCTGTGGTCGCACATCTCCAATCGCCAAGGTGCGAATTGCGTCCGTTGGAACATCATCAAGATCAACTTGCTCTCTTGGAGAGCCATTAGTTTCATCAAATACAACATCGCTAGAGACTTCAACCTAACCTGATGATTTGTTGAAGACTCTATACGCCTTTGTATTTGAGTCATAACCTAGCAAAAACCCTTCTACAGCTTTGGGAGCAAATTTGGAATTCCTACCTTTCTTCACTAGAATGTAACATTTACTCCCAAATACACGGAAATAAGACACGTTGGGTTTGTTACCGGTTAGAAGTTCATACGACGTCTTCTTGAGGAGGCGATGAAGGTAGACCCGCTTTATGGCGTGGCAAGCTGTGTTCACAGCTTCCGACCAAAACCGCTCGGGCGTCTTGAATTCTCCAAGTATCGTCCTCGCCATGTCTATGAGCGTCCTGTTCTTCCTCTCTACCACACCGTTTTGCTGTGGTGTGTAGGGAGCGGAGAACTCGTTCTTGATTCCTTCCTCCTCAAGGTACTCCTCCACTTGAAGGTTCTTGAACTCAGACCCGTTGTCACTTCTAATCTTTTTCACCTTGAGCTCAAATTCATTTTGAGCTCGCCTTAGAAAGCGCTTGAGGGTCCCTTGGGTTTCTGTTTTATCCTGCAAAAAGAATACCCAAGTGAAGCGGGAAAAATCATCAACAACAACAAGACCATACTTACTTCCCCCGATGCTGAGGTAGGCGACGGGTCCGAAGAGGTCCATATGAAGTAGCTCCAGAGGTCTTGATGTGGTCATCACATTCTTGTTGTGATGAGCGCTTCCCACCTATTTACCTGCTTGACAAGCTGCACAAGGTCTATCTTTTTCGAAAACCACATTTGTCAATCCTAACACATGTTCTCCCTTTAGAAGTTTGTGAAGGTTCTTCATCCCAACATGTGCTAGACGGCGATGCCACAGCCAGCCCATGCTAGTCTTAGCTATTAAGCATGTTTCTAGATCGGCCTCCTCTTTCAAAAAAATCAACTAAGTAGAGTTTGCCATCTAGTACACCCTTAAAGGCTAATGAACCATCACTCCTTCTAAAGACAGACACATCTACATTGGTAAATAAACAATTGTAGCCCATTTGGCACAATTGACTAACAGACAGTAGATTATAGCCTAGCGACTCTACTAGAAATACATTAGAGATAGAGTGCTCATTTGTGATGGCTATCTTGCCTAAGCCTTTGACCTTGCCTTGATTCCCATCTCCAAATATGATTGTATCTTGGGAATCCTTGTTCTTGACATAGGAGGAGAACATCTTCTTCTCCCCCGTCATGTGGTTTGTGCATCTGCTGTCGATAATCTAGCTTGAGCCCCCGGATGCATAAATCTGCAAGACAAATTAGGCTTGGGTTTTAGGTACCCAACTCTTGTTGGGTCCTATAAGGTTAGTTATAATAGTCTTTGGGACCCAAATGCAAGTCTTGTCTCCCTTGCACTTGGCCCCCAACTTCCTAGCAATCACTTTCTTATTCTTACTATAAATTGCAAAAGTGGCATTGCAAGCATGGTAAATTGTAGAAGGTTCATTACTTACTTTCCTAGGCACATGAACAACATTTTTCCTAGGCATGTTTCTACCATGCACAAAAGAAGAACTTGAAGCAATCATGGCATGTGAATCATAAGTATAACTTCTATGAGTGCTTCTAGAAAATTTTCTATCACTATAGATGAAAGCATGATTCCTTTGAGCACTATTTGCCATAGGCGCCTTCCCTTTCTCCTTGGCGGAAATGGGAGCCCTTTGACTTGTTAAGTTCTTGACTTCCTTTCGAAAGCCAAGCCCATCCTTAATAGAGGGGTGTCTACCAATAGTGTAGACATCCCTTGCAAATTTTAGTTTATCAAAGTCATTTTTGCTGGTCTTAAGTTGGGCGTTAAGACTAGCCACTTCACCATTTAATTTTGTAATAGAGGTAAGGTGCTCAACACATGCATCAACATCAAAATCCTTACATCTATTACAGATAACAACATGCTCTACATAAGAACTAGATTTATTAACTACTTCTAGCTTAGCATTTAGATCATCATTAATACTCCTTAAGCTAGACACAGTTTCATGACAAGCAGATAGTTCAGAAGAAAGCATTTCATTTCTTTTCACTTCTAAAGCAAGAAATTTTTGCACACTAATAAACTTGTCATGCTCTTCATATAAAATATCTTCTTGCTTCTCTAACAATCTATTCTTCTCATTTAAAGCATCAATCAATTCATTGATCTTATCAATTTTAGCTCTATCTAAACCTTTAAATAAACTTGTGTAGTCTATTTCATCATCACTAGATTCATCATCACTTGAAGAAGCATACGTAGAGGTATCCCGAGCGCTTACTTTTTTCTCCTTTGTCATGAGGCAGGTGTGGCGCTCGTTAGGGAAGAGAGACGACTTGTTGAAGGCCGAGGCGGCGAGTCCTTCGTCGTCGGAGTCGGACGAAGAGCAATCCGAATCCCACTCTTTGCCAAGGTGCACCTCGCCCTTCGTCTTTTTGTAGGACTTCTTTTTCTCCCTCTTCCTGCTCTTTTCTTGTCCCTATTCACTATCATTATCGGGACAGTTAGCAATAAAGTGACTAGTCTTACCACACTTGAAGCAGGAGCGCTTTCCCTTCGTCTTGCTCTTGTCAGGATGCTCCTTGCGACCTTTTAGCGTTGTCTTGAAGCGCTTGATGATGAGGGCCATTTCATCCTCGTTTAGCCCGACCGCCTCAACTTGCGCCACCTTGCTAGGTAGCGCCTCCTTGCTGCTTGTTGCTTTGAGAGCAACGGTTTGAGGCTCGTAGATAGGCATTGGGCCATTCAATGCCTCATCAACATATCTTGCCTCCTTGATCATCATACACCCGCTTACAAACTTTCCGAGTATTTCCTCAAGCGTCATCTTTGTGTACCTAGGATTCTCATGGATTGAATTCACAAGATGAGGATCAAGAACAGTGAAGGACCTGAGCATAAGTCGGACAACGTCGTGGTCCGTCCATCTCGTGCTTCCATAGCTCCTGATCTTGTTGACCAGGTGTTGGGGACTTGTTCTCAAATGTTAGGAGTTAAGAACAAGGCAACATAAAAAGTGTTAAATGTTAAAGTCCTTCGTCCTTCAAGACATTATGTCCCTTTGGACATAATGAATTTCGGACGAAGGTTATGAAGGAAGAGACCTTCGTAAGTTCAACGGATGATGAAGAAGAATACATATATGAAATACGAATATTAATACAGATATTATCATCAACTTATTTTTATTTTATATTATCAAAATCATAATAACAAATTACAAATGTACCTTCGGATTGATGAAAAGTAAAGGTACAGGTGTGATGCGAAAAGCAAATGCTAGATCAGCGTGAACAGTACGGGAATACTGTTCATCTATTTATAGGCACAGGACGCAGCCCGTGGAGAATTACATTAATGCCCTTTACATTTATCAATAACTCTATAGTGATTCTTCGAGGTCTAATTTGGCTTTTCATCATATAAGTCGGTTCCCCTTCTCTGCTGTCATGCCGAAGCTTTTTTGTGCATAGCTTCGTGATCATCTTATCCTTCGTCATGATCGTCTTCCGTTCTACTCAAGCTTCGTCTTGACCATATTCTTGTATACTCGTGGCCCGATTCCGAAGACACATGTTCACATATTTCACTTGGAAAACATTGTCAAATCATGTTTTTGAGGACCTTCGGAAGCCGAAGGCCCCCAACAGTAGCCCCTCGCAATATTAATTTGCTGGAATGATAAATTCATATTGCGATATGGACGAAGGCTTTAAGCCGAAGGTCTGAAAAAACACCTTCCTTTTGCTAGAATAGCAACAGTCTTTGACAAGCGGGACCCTCCAGTTTTCAACGCACTAGGTGTATAAATAAGAGCTCACCACCAGTTTATTTGGCATGCTCCCTTGTCATCTGCTTTTACTCACCCAACTTTTAGCCTGCGCGCAACAACACTTGCTTGGTTTTTAAAATTTTTAAGCTTCGGTTTCGAGAGCACTTTCTCAGCGTTTGCGAAGATGTCTGAAGATAAAAAAGTTGTTGGTGGTTCAAAGCTAAGCCTTTCTGAGGAGATGCATCTGGGCTTTCTTGAATCAATATCAAAGACAAATACAGAGAAGATTACTAGGAAGATTTTGGAGGGTTTATCTGAAGATACTGGCGACAGTGAGAGTTATGATGTGGATAGTGGTGGTGAAGATTCCGAAGATCGACCTTGGCGACCAAGCCATGCGGTTTTTGGTAAATCCAGTATTAAAGAAAATCATCTTGTAAATATGAGGGGCAGATATTGTGGCGGAACTGCCCGAATTATTCCAACTTAAGTGCCTAAGCCCTGCCTTAGAGGCTAGACCACACTTAAATGGGAATAACCCGTCAATCCCTCGGATCTAGTCCAACACGGCCACTGACAGGATCAAGTACCACAATCTCACTCGATGGTGAGTCACAGAGCAAATACAATAAAGCATAAAACCATGCATGTGAGAGTATTAGGTTATTACATCATCATCACCGGAGTTTTTGCAAAGGTAGTCATCATTGTTCGAAGTGCAGCGGAAATAAACTAACGGTAAATAAACAGAGAGATGGGGAAGCCTGTCCCATCACTCCTCATGCTCCTCCTCAGCCGAGGCGGGGTCCCACTCAACAGTCCAACCCAGTGGTAAGGTGGATGGCCAAGTCACTCCAGCAACCATGTCCTCCAGAGAACCTGTAAAATTATGCCACAAGCAAGGCTGAGTATACTAATACTCAGCTAGACTTACCCGGTGTGAGGAGTCTACTCCTCTACCTCTAGACATGCAGTTGTTTGGCTGTGGGGTTTGGTTTGCCAAAAGCAATAGCTGAGTTTCTAAATCAAGTTTTAACTTTGTCAAATTTAAGTGTGACTCTCTTAGGGCTAAATGTGTACTATCTACTCATACATAGTAGCAAACATTTTTAGCAATCTATATCTTGTATCAACTCATCATATTTCCACTTGTTACTCAATGTAGCAGCATGGATCAAGCCGTCTCATTAGCTGCGAGAAGTAGACGATTCGAATCGAGTTTTTAAACCTTGCAAGGTAAACCTAAACACACGATGTGGCGAGGCACTCCGTCCCCACACACATCAACCGTCCCCATCGACTCCCTGTCAATAGATCAGGGCTCACCGCCTTGGCGTACAATGCCTCACTGACCCCGACTGGCCGTCGTGCAGTGACCGCACTTGTACCCACCATAACCGGAATGGGAGACCTCGTCTCAGGTCGCGTGAGGGGATATGTCCACTGCCGGGTTCACTCAGGTACTAGGCTTACCAATTTACCATATTTCTCGGCATATGTTTAGTACGTTCAAACGCTTGACTCACGGTACCACACCTTAATCCTTATTCCAATTCTCACCTCGTAGACCACCAATCCCCATGGATTGTCGTCCACAGACCAACATCATTATGATATAAAAATGGATACAACCGATTCCTGACCTCGCGCGAGTGCTAGAAAAATCACTCGACTTCTACCGAGATCCTACTTAATAAAGCAGCTACTCGACTTAGCATACTAGTATTCATCACAACGGGGTTCCTGAGATCATGCAACTAAGGTTTCAAACAACTCCTACACTTAAGTGCACACACAATCCTACAATCATTAAGTGTAGTAAAATAGTATAAATAACAGGTTATGCATAAAACCGAGGCTTGCCTTCCAAAGCGGGGGCAGGCAGATCCTCTGGTGCAGGCTCGGGTGCTGGATCTGGGGCTACCTCCTGAGCAGCTCCTTGCTCCGGCACGAGGACGTACTCTCCGTCAGCAAGGTTACAGTCTATCGAATGCAATGAACATGTATGTTATGATTATGCAAGATTTAACAACATTATGCTAAGCGAAGAAAAACTAAGTTGATGAGTAACTTAGGGTGTCCGGGTCATATGCGGCTTTTAATGGTTTATGCTTATCATTTCTAGGTCTAGGTTTTGCTAGGGATAGGCATAGGTAATTGGTATTGCCTCTATAAATCTCAGTGGACAAGTTATAAAGAGTTTTAGGATGACACTAAGTTTTCCATTGTTCATATTTCCCTTTCTTTATTCTTATTTCATGGCTTCTAGGGTAGGTTTGAACTACGACAGTGGTTTAACATTTTCCAAAAATTCTGTAAATGTTATAGTGGATTGCCATTGGTCACTATAGCCCATTCTAGGAAATTGAGGTTCAAAATGAAAAGGCTAAACTTTAGACAAAAATAACAAGGGTGGGGTAAAATGGGCCACTTTACACTACACCTCTCCATTAGAGTTAAGTTTCTTCCTAAGGGTCATTTTTGTTGGGATCTAACAGTAATACTAAACCTCTGTGCCAAAATTCACAGAAAGTTAATTGGTGATTATTTAGTTGTGATTTTCTAAAGTTTTATGCCAAAAAGGTGCCTATAACTAACTTGTCATTTGAAAAATATCAAACAACAGATTTTGTATTTTTCCTATGTTTATAATAACCAAACATCAGTCATCCTAAGGTTTGAGGGGTTTTCACCTTAGGGTTATTTTTGTAGGGTTTTTCTAAGTTTCCCTGGTTTTCTAAAAATAAAAGGGATCCTACTTATTTTATACTAAACCAGGGTATGATAGATTTTTCCAGTGAACTTCATTGAATAAGTACCCTAATAAAAATAGAGGTGCCCTCTGTTTCATTATTTAAATTACATTTTCTATTTTTCTTAACCTTAAGTATATTGTAAAATAAGTGGTAAAAACTAACTTAATGGAGTGGACAGAGAGGTTTAACATTTTTAAACAGGTTAGTAGGTAGATACAAACTTCTCCAATTTTTCCTAACCCTAGTCAAATAATATAACTATTTTTCTTTCTATTATTGAGCTTTTGGCCAAAACTATAATTAAATCAGAGCTTTAAAGTTTTCTATAGTACATAGGGGGTTTTATATTTTTCTTAAGTAGGCTACATTATTTAGGGTCTGACAAAATTGGTTTGACCAAAATTGGATGAATTAACAGAAGTTATGAATTTTTAAAGTCCCTGTTCAATTTAAAAACAGATTTAAATAAGAGTTTCCTGGAAAAGCAATTTACACCGAGGTCCCTGGGTTTAAACTGAATCAACCCACTCAATTCTACCCCTGAGCCACTATTCCCCTGAGTCACTGACAGTTCAAAAAGCCCCCTGGCTTTCTCTTCCTCTCACCCGCAGTCCTTCCCCTAATGTAAACAGTACCCGCGGGAAAGAAAAGGGTGGCGCGGCTTACCGGCGGCGAGATAGGTCCGACGAAGGGCAGGGTTGGCTCGGGGAGGCTCTGGCAGTCACAGCGAGGTGCGGCTCGACGGCGGGGATGGCCGGAATTGCTCGGTCCATGTGTGCAGGCGGGTGTTCTCGTCGGCGGCGAGTGTACCGGCCAAACCACGGCGAGCTGGTTCAATCCAAGGGCACGGTGAGCTTCCTGGGGTGACGTATAGGCTATCAGTGCAGTGAATCGAGAAATGGCTCAGTGATTTACCCGGTCCACGTACTCCGGCGAGGTTGTGAGCTCCGGCGACCGTGGACTGGTCTCTCCGGCGAAGTAGGCTTTGATTCCTTGCTCGGGGAGCTTCACGGGGGTGTACTTAGTCGTCTCCGAGGGTTGGACGGGGCTGGGAAAAGCTGGGCTGGCCGGTCTACGGCGGCAGTGGGTCGGGTGGCCGTGAACACGTCGCGCACTGGCAAACGGCGGCGAGCTATGCTCCGGTGAGGCTTGAGGGTGCGCGGAGGAGTGTGTTCGATGCCTCAGTGGGTTTTATAGGCGCGGGCGCACACAGGGGACACGGGCGCGGCTCGGCGCGGCGCGGGGTCGGGCGCGGACGTGCTCTGGCGCGGCAGGGCTATCACTTACTTGTGAGACGCCATGGCAGATATGGCCTAGGGAGGGAGATCTCCGGTCGCCAAATCGGGTGTGTCACACTGGCCACCTCGCGACAAAAACCATGCCAAGGCATGTCAAACGTCCAAGTCTCGGGCTCAGCTTTTTCCAGTGGGTGCCCTAGGTGGTATGCCACATTTTTGGTATAGAACACAGGTGGATTTGGTGCCAGCTTCGAGGTGAACACGACTGATCTTTAGTGTAGGTGTAGTTTTTAACTTAGAGAGAAATAGAGAGCTCTAGCTCTCTCTCCACTTGGAGATTGGATTTGGGGTTTCTCCAGGGGTCTTTTTGCAATATTCCCCTCCCCTAATTGCTGGTTATGAGGTTACTTAAGGTTTGGTTGAAGATTACCCATGTTTTGCACATTTGCTCACTCTCTTTCCCCTTTTAACCATGGTTTTGGGAGATAGGGTTTAAGAGAGGTCTAGGGTTCTTCCCCCCCTCTTATTAAAGGTAGTAAGTGCCTAAAGATTTGAGTAATACCTCTTAAGTCATTAACAAACCTTGATTAACACATGAGCTCCAAAGTTCTTATGTAGTTCCTTAAGTCTCTACCACATATGATCATAGCCCTTAATGCCAAGGTGGGTTCTAACCATGGTAACACCTGAGGTGTTACAGATATTTTTGGGACTTTATGTTGTGAGGGCTGACGAAGGAGAGAATACTTGTCCGACTCCTGAGGAAAATGAAGTCGTGATATTCCGAAGCTTCTTAAAGGCTGGACTGTGATTTCCCTTGAGCAGCTTTGTCGTGGAAATACTGAAGATATTTGAAATCTACCTTCACCAACTTACCCCGAAGCAATCATAAGGATGAACATCTTTGTGTGGGCCCTGAGGAGCCAAGGTTTGGAACCTAATGCAAAAAGCTTCTGCAACATACATGAGCTATTGTATGAGACAAAACCCTAGGGTAAAGAGTAGTATCACAACAATTTTGGCTGCTACAGCTTCGGTGCTCGGTCTGGGTCAAGCTGCCCTGTGCCAACCTTTCGAAAGAGGTGGCCCGACGACTGGATGACGGAATGGTTTTATGTGAAAAATGACTTGAAATCACGAGAAGATATTAAAGGTATCATTATGCGCCCTATCTGGCAACGCTTCGGCCTCCGGAAGTCGAAGGTGGAAATGAATGAAGCAGCCGAAGAATGTCAGAGAGCCTTCGGCGTTGTTTGCTCTTTTATTGGGACAAGGGATCTAGTCCAAGAACACATTGCTTTCAGAGTATAGCCACTTGTGGAAAAGTGGGAAATGCCGGAGGAGACCATTAAAGAAACTGACGAAGGTGGACTAGTCAGGCTAAAATACACATTCAAATACGGAGATAAGTTCGTTGAGCCAGACGATGACTGGTTGAAAAGTATTGAGGCCATAAGTGACGAATTGCTTGGGGTATACTCAAAGGCCGAAGATACTGTATTATCAGCGGCCTTCAGAGGCCGAAAGAAGAAGAGACTTAACCGAGTATTTGATGCAATTGGGTTTGTTTACCCCGACTACCATTATCCAACACGGGGTCAAAAAAGAAAGAATACATCTTCTGCAAAGGAAACTGCTTCAGCCGCTCCTAGCGAGCCAGCGCCGAAGAGGAAAAAGGTAAAGGTTCTCACACACCGACCACGTTATATTGAACCGGCCACAGTGCCTGAGTTTATCAGTGAGACCTCTTCGGCCACCGAAGCTAAAGAACCAACTCCACTGCCAAAAATCGAAGAGCTGGCCGAAGTGCCAACAACAGAAAAAACAGAAGAACCGAGGACTGAAGAAACAAAGATACCAAAAGTTTTAAGTCCTTCAGCAAAAATTGAGGCAACAAAAAGCCAAAAGGGTCCAGCAGTGACCCCAAAAAGAAAAAGAATGGTTAATGTGCTAGATGTTTTGGAGACAATTAAGTCTTCAAGCACAACTCCGAAGAAAATTGTTGAAACTTCCGAAGTGCATACTGAAGCCTTTGTTGCCGAAGCTTCAAAGCAACAATCTGAAACTGAAGCTGGGCCTTCAGAGCCTACCAAGGTAAAATCCTTGGAAGCCGAAGAAACAAAAAAGATAGAGCCAATTTTGGTTGAAGAAACTGGCACTACTGCCCCCGAAGCATCCTCCAAAGCCCTCGATTATATTGTACGACATGCTTCGGGAAAAAGATTATCTGAAGAAGAGATTTTTGAAGCTAATCACTATACCCGAGAACTGAAGTATCCAAAAGGGGCCTTAGTATTCAATGGCATAGACGAAGACGACTTCTTATATTGTCTCCCAGATAACAAAGAATTATCTGTCTGCTGGGAGATGGCTAGAAGTATGGGGTTCCCGAAGCTTGAAGCTGGCCTCTGCGCCATGACAAAGGACGATCTTGCGGATAGCCTTGCATACAATAGTCTGAAGGTACAAAAATTGTGAATTTTGAAGTTTATGAATTTTGAATTAGTCTTTTGTTCTTATGTTAATCCATTCATTCTTTTGTATAGGGCTTAATACTCAGCAATGCCTTAAGGGCACAAAAGAATGCTGAAGATGAGAGCTGCACTATTGCTCTCAATAACCTTCGAACAGAGGTTATCAAGCTAAGAAACGAAGCCTTGGAAAAAGACAAAATTCTGCTTACATTGGTGGATAAAATAAAGGAAGACAAAGCTACTTCTAAAGCTCAAGCTGAGGCTCAGAAGCACAAAATCGAGGACCTTCAGAAACAGTTAGCCAGAGCTAAAGAAGAACGCATACTTGAGGAGACGAAATGAGAACTTAGCGATCAATGGGAAAATCATTTAGAAGGAAACGTTGAAGAGCTTCGTGCATCCAAGAAAAGGTGCTATGACAAATCTATAGAATGCGTTAAGAAAATAAAAACTAGCTTCGCCAGCGTTGGTGCATTCTCGAGCGAGGAAAACTTCACAAGGGGTAACCCCGAACGCCCGATTGAATGGATCAATCACGAAGCTGAGGCCTCTGAGGAAATTTTGAATAGCCGCGGAGACATATGTGCCTTTTCGGGTGCCAGGGGGATTGCTACTGTTTTGGAGAGAAAAGGCTGTGAGCATGTAAAATCTTTGGCACAATCCGAAACTGCCTTATCCTCCGAAGATATACAAGGCCCCTCGGCCGAAGCAAGCATGGTTGGTGGAAAATTTTTCACCGACATATGGGATAATGGTGGCCAGGAAATGGCCCAAGAAATTATTCAAAAAAGCAAAAAAGGCATTCATGATGCTAGAAAAGTAGCAGAGGCCGCTGAGAAAAGCGCAGAGCCCGAAGGGCAAATAGGTATTAACTAGTGGTTTTTGACTCTTTGTTGTAATTTTTTGATTTCGAACTTGTTCACGATTTGTAATAGTAATAAATCCGCATCTACTGTTCCCTCAGAACCTGTTGAGTCATCTGCGGGCCCCCACACGAAGGGGGATGACGAAATTAGACAAATGGCCGAAGCCATCATAGATAGAGTTGTTGATCAGCTTCTAAACGAAGCTGCAGAAGTAGTCTTAAGGGAAGATTAGATGCTGTTGCAAGAACATTTAGAATGTAATATCTGTTGAGAATCATGTGTAATATTGTGTAACTTAGGATGTAATATATTAGCTGTTTATAGTTCTATTCTTTACGATGCATGAAACATTATATACATACCGTTTTTGAGCCTTCGGCGAAAAAACACCTTCCCTTCTTTTCATGCTTCGTAAATAATATCTGTGTTCTCATAAAATCAGTAGCCAATCCTCGTAAAATCAATAATCAATAAATCCTTCCATCTCAGAGTTTGACGAAGATATAACTCTTCAATGGCTATTGTTTGTACCGTGTCACTATTTCTTCAAAACGATCTTCGAATATCAATATTGAGACCCCCTTTCTTGCGTTGTTGATGCACTATGATGTATGATGTTATGCTATGCAAATGATGTAATGATGTGATGTTATGCAAGATGATATTTGCCGAAGGTCGACATTTATTTTTCACTGTAAGCCTCCCTTAGGAGCTTCTTCGCCTTTTACTTCAGCGGAATCAGCGTTTATTTTTCGCTGTAAGCCTCCCTTAGGAGCTTCTTCGCCTTTTACTTCAGCGGAATCAGTGTTTATTTTTCGCTGTAAGCCTCCCTTAGGAGCTTCTTCGCCTTTTACTTTCAGCGGAATCAGCGTTTATTTTTCGCTGTAAGCTCTGCATTCCCTTCGGAACGACTTTTGAGCAGAAAACTTACGCTGCGCTCCCTTAGGAATGACTTTTTGCTGCTTCGAAAAAAATTTCACTGTATTCCTTAGAACAAATTTTTGATAATTCGAAGGTCCTCCTTGCCACCATAAATTCTTATGCTTCGGTGACTTAAGCCTATGGAGAAGACATATTTTTATTATGGTAGGGAACGAAACTGTTACAAGAGATTAAAAAACGATAAAAAGCACTTAAACTTCCCACAATTGTTCCTTACTAAAAAGAAAGTAAGACTGAAATGCGAAAATGCAAAAAACTGCTGTCGAAGTAGGATATTTGTCAGTAAATATGCTTCGACTCCGGCACAGTGCTATTGACTGTGCGAGCTTCGGACTCCTCTCTGAAGTCCCGCTGAAGGTGAGTGTGCTGACTCCCTTCTAGCTGCTGACCTCGTTGTATTAGTGGTGGCGGTGGAAGCTGTTGCCAAGATGCTTGGGGTTGACTTGCCGAAGCAACAGAAGCTGCAGGGTGATTGCCTACATATTCTGGAATGTAAGGCGAATGGTACGAAGCAGTATGCATGACTTGCTTCAGCTGACTCTGTTGCGCTGCAGCTTCTGCTATTTCCTTTTGCTTCTGGATGGTAACATGGCACATCCTGGTGGTATGGCCCTTGTCTTCACCACAGAATAGGCAATAAATTTTTCTTGGCTGATCCCCAAATCTTCTCCCGAAGCCCCTGGCGCCTCTGCCCCTTGGCGCCGGTGGCCAGAAAGAGCTTTGTTGCTGCCCCGAAGCTTGCGAGGAGCACTGTGGCCTTTCCTGGCAAAGTACTGAGCTGAAGGTCCCGGCCGAAGCCCCTTGATCATGGCCTCAATGACAATTTCATTGGGCACTGTTGGTGCCTGTGCCCTCAGACGCAGGAACCTTTGGACATACGCCTGAAGGTATTCTTCGTGGTCCTAGGTGCACTGGAATAAAGCTTGAGCAGTGACTGGCTTCGTCTGAAACCCTTGGAAGCTGGTTATCAACATATCCTTCAGCTTTTGCCATGAGGTGATTGTCCCTGGCCTAAGAGAGGAGTACCAGGTTTGTGCAACACTCCTGATAGCCATGACGAAGGACTTTGCCATGACCGCTGTGTTGCCACCATACGAAGATATGGTTGCTTCATAGCTCATCAATAATTGCTTCGGGTCTGAATGACCATCGTACATGGGGAGCTGAGGTGGCTTGTAAGACTGTGGCCAAGGTGTAGCCTGCAGTTCTGTTGATAGAGGAGAAGTATCATCAAAAGCAAAATTTCCATGATGGAAATCTTCATACCAATCGCCCTCGTTGTAGAAGCCCTCCTGATGAAGCTCTCTGCGCGGAGGCCTTTGGATCTGGTCATCTTGAGCAAGATGACGAAGTTCTTCAGAGTCTTCGTCTATCTGCCTTTGTAGGTCAGCTAGACGAGCCATCTTTTCCTTCTTCCGTTGGACCTATTGATGGAGCATCTCCAAGTTTTGGATTTCTTGATCCAAGTCGTCCTCCGGAGGCGTTGGACTGGTGGCCTTCCTCTTCTGGCTTCGAGCCTCCCTGAGAGAAAGGACATCCTGATTGGGATCCAGTGGCTACAGAGTGGATGAAGCTTTCCTCGGCGGCATGACGAAGGTGATGCTTGCCGAAGATGTTCAAAACTCAAAAAATGGACGTGAGTTCACCGGAGGTGGGCGCCAATGTTGGGGACTTGTTCTCAAATGCTAGGAGTTAAGAACAAGGCAACATAAAAAGTGTTAAATGTTAAAGTCCTTCGTCCTTCAAGACATTATGTCCCTTTGGACATAATGAATTTCGGACGAAGGTTATGAAGGAAGAGACCTTCGTAAGTTCAACGGATGATGAAGAAGAATACATATATGAAATACGAATATTAATACAGATATTATCATCAACTTATTTTTATTTTATATTATCAAAATCATAATAACAAATTACAAATGTACCTTCGGATTGACGAAAAGTAAAGGTACAGGCGTGATGCGAAAAGCAAATGCCAGATCAGCGTGAACAGTACGGGAATACTGTTCATCTATTTAAAGGCATAGGACGCAGCCCGTGGAGAATTACATTAATGCCCTTTACATTTATCAATAACTCTATAGTGATTCTTCGAGGTCTAATTTGGCTTTTCATCATATAAGTCGGTTCCCCTTCTCTGCTGTCATGCCGAAGCTTTTTCTGCGCATAGCTTCGTGATCATCTTATCCTTCGTCATGATCGCCTTCCGTTCTACTCAAGCTTCGTCTTGACCATATTCTTGTATACTCGTGGCCCGATTCCGAAGACACTTGTTCACATATTTCACTTGGAAAACATTGTCAAATCATGTTTTTGAGGACCTTCGGAAGCCGAAGGCCCCCAACACCAGGGTCTTGAGCCTGCTGTAAGTTTGTGTTGGCTCCTCTCCCCTGATCATTGCGAACCTTCCTAGTTCGCCTTCCACCAACTCCATCTTGGTGATCATGGTGGTGTCGTTCCCCTCATGAGAGATCTTGAGGGTGTCCTAGATTTGCTTGGCATTGTCCAAGCCGCTCACCTTATTGTACTCGTCCCTGCACAAGGATGCTAACAAAACAGTGGTAGCTTGTGCATTTTTATAGATTTGCTCATTAACAAAAACGGGATTGTCAGTACTATCAAAAAGCATTCTGTTTTCAACAATCTCCCAAATACTTGGATGGAGAGAGAATAGGTGACTACTCATTTTGTGACTCCAAAATGGGTAGTCTTCGCTATCAAAGTGCGGTGGTTTCCCAAGTGGAATTGAAAGTAAATGAGCATTGGAGTTAAATGGAATACGAGAATAATCAAAAGAAAAGTTTGAGTTGATCGGTTTCTTTTTCTCGTCGTAGTCGTAGTCTCTTTGGGAAGAAGACTCGTCGCTGTCGTAGTAGACGATCTTCTTGATACGCCTTTTCTTCTTCCCGTCTTTCTTCTTATGACTCAAGCCAGAGTCAGTAGGTTTGTCGTCCCTTGGCTCGTTGAAGATGGACTCCTTCTCCTTATCGTTGACCACCATCCCCTTTTCCTTAGGATCCATCTCTTCGGGCGATTAGTCCCTTTTGTGAAGAGAATAGCTCTGATACCAATTGAGAGCACCTAGAGGGGGGTGAATAGGTGATCCTGTAAAAATCAAATACTTGTAGCCATGAAAACTTAGTCAAGTGTTAGCTCAATGGAATCAAGTGGCTAAGAACCAAGCTCTTGTGAAACACAATGATCACGAAGAAAACAAGCACAAGAGACACGGTGATTTATCCCATGGTTCGGCCAAGTATAACACTTGCCTACTCCACGATGTGGCGTCCCAATGGACGAGGGTCGCACTCAACCCCTTTCAAGTGATCCAATGATCAACTTGAATACTATGGTGTTTATCCTTTCTTTTACTATCTCCCGTTCGCGAGGAATCTCCACACTTTGGAGCCTCTCGCCCTTACAATTGATGATCACAAAAAAGCACGGAAGTAAGGGAGGGGAGAGCAATACACACAAGACTCAAAGAACGAGCACAATCACGCACACAAGCCACAACTTGAGCTCACAACACAATGCGATGAGTTCTCTACTCAAATAGAGCTCAAGTCACTATCACAACAAATCAAATGCGCGAGAATGAAGTCTTGGTGCTTAGAGATGATCAAAGAATGCTTGGTGTACTCCTCCATGCGCCTAGGGGTCTCTTTTATAGCCCCAAGGAGCTAGGAGCCGTTGGAGGCAATCTGGGAAGGCAATTCTTGCCTTCTATCGGGTGGCACACCGGACAGTCCGGTGCACCACCGGACAGACACTGTTCATGGTCCGGTGCAGATCGCCTTCCTAAAATGGCACAGCCGACCGTTGCAGAATTCTAGCCGTTGGCGCACCGGACACTGTCCGGTGCACACCGGACTGTCCGGTGCCTCCTGCCGACCGTTGGAGCGGGCCACGCGTCGCCCGCGGATTTGGCGGCCGACCGTTGCGCTGGCGGCCGTTGGCTCACTGAACAGTCCGGTGCACCACCGGACAGTCTGGTGAATTATAGTCGTACGCTGCCGACGAATTCTAGAGAGTGGCCAGTTCTCCTGAAGCCAGCCTAGCACACCGGACACTGTCCGGTGTACCACCGGACAGTCCGGTGCACCAGACTGCGCTGAGTCTTGGCTGCTCCAGCCAAGTCTTTTTCCTTCTTTTCTTTTCTCTGATTCTAGCACTTAGACAAATATATTAGTACACAAAAACCAATGTACTAAGTCTAGAATCATACCTTCCTGTTGATTTTCACTTCATCCATCAGTTGGCACATAATTACTCACTCAATATGTGTTGGGCACTTAATCACCAAAACTATACCCGAAATGGCCCAAGGGCACATTTCCCTTTCACCAACTTGCTTCCATACTTGACATGCGCTACAAACCCTGCCTTTCTCAAAATGAACATTTGTTAGTCCTAAAATGTGTTCTCCCTTTAGAAGCTTGTGAAGATTCTTTATCCCAACATGGGAAAGTCGTCGATGCCAGAGCCAACCCATATTAGTCTTAGCAATTAAGCAAGTGTCTAGTTCAGCATTGTTAAAATCAACCAAATATAGTTGACCATCTAACACTCCCTTAAATGCTATCGAATCATCACTTCTTCTAAAGACAGTAACACCTACATCAGTGAATAGACAGTTGTAACCCATTTTACATAATTGAGAAACTGAAAGCAAATTGTAATCTAAAGAATCTACAAGAAAAACATTGGAAATGGAATGGTCAGGAGATATAGCAATTTTACCCAATCCTTTGACCAAACCTTGATTTCCATCCCTAAATGTAATCGCTTTTTGGGGATCACCATTTTTCTCATATGAGGAGAACATCCCTTTCTCCCTTGTCATGTGGTTTGTGCACCCGCTATCGATTATCCAACTTGACCCGCTGGATGCATAAACCTATAAAACAAGTTTAGGTCTTGTTCTTAGGTACCCAAATGGTCTTAGGTTCTTTCACATTAGAAACAAGCACCTTGGGTACCCAAACACAAGTCTTAGGACTCTTGTGTTTGCCCCCAACATATTTGGCAACTACTTTGCCTGATTTGTTAGTTAGCATATAAGATGCATCAAAAGTCTTAAATGAAATGTTATGCTCATTTGATGCATTTGCAATTTTCTTTTTAGGTATTTTGATATGAGTTGAATGCCTAGATCTAGAAGCCTCATTACTATACATATAAGCATGATGAGAAATAGTATGAGATTTCTAGCATGAATTTTCCTAATTTTGTGCTCAGGATAGTTCTCAGGGTATAAGATATAACCCTCTTTATCCTAAAGCATGGGAGCCTTACCCTTAACAAAATTTGAAAGCCTGTTCTTAGGGGCATTAAGTTTGATGTTGCTTTGGCTCCATTATTGGAAGCCAATATCATCCTTAATGCGAGGACGTCTCCCATTATAAAGCATGCTATGAGCAAATTTAAATTTTTCGTTTTCTAACTGATGCTCGGCAATTTTAGCACTTAATTTGGCTATGTGATCATTTTGTTCTTTAATCATGACAAGGTGATCATTCATAGCATCAATATTAACATCTCTACATCTAGTGCAAATGGTGACATGCTCAACAGTAGATGTAGAAACATTGCAAGCATTCAATTCTTCTATCTTAGTATTAAATCTATCATTCTCAGTTCTAAGGCAAGAAATTGAATCATTGCAAATGTTAAGCTCTTTAGACAGATTCTCACATTTTTCTACTTCTAGAGCATAAGCATTTTTCAACTTAACAAATTTTTTATTTTCCTTAACGAGCAAGTCCTCTTGGCATTCCAAGAGATTGTCCTTCTCGTTAATGGTTTCTATCAATTCATTTATCTTTGTCTTTTGATCCTTAGTTAGGTTTGCAAAAAGAGAAGTTAAATCATCTTCATTATCACTAGAGCTACCCTCATCATTGTATGTAGTGTATTTGGGGGTGTCTCTAGAATTTACCTTCTTCTTTTTGTCGTCCTTAGCCATGAGGCATTTGTGGCCGACATTGGGGAAGAGAAGTCCCTTGTTGATGGCGATGTTGGCGGCATCCTCGTCGGGGGGAGGAGTCGGTGGAGCTCTCGTCGGAGTCCCATTCCCACCCCATGTGTGCCTCGCCACCCTTCTTCTTCTAGTATCTTTTCTTCTCCATCTTCTTCTTCCCTTTCTTGTCGTCGTCCCTGTCATTGTCACTTGTATATGGACATTTTGCAATAAAGTGACCGGACTTACCACATCTATAGCACACCCTCTTGGAACGGGGTTTGTAGTCCTTTCCCTTCCTTTGTTTGAGGATTTGCCGAAAGCTCTTAATGATAAGAGCCATCTCCTCGTTGTCGAGCTTGGAGGCGTCAATTGGGAGATTACTTGGTGTAGACTCTTCTTTCTTCTCTTCCGTTGCTTTGAATGCAACGGGTTGCACCTCAGGTGTGGAGGTGGCACCTTGCTCCAAGTTGACAATGTGTTTGGAGTATTTGATCATAAGTTCAAAGCTCACAAACTTGCCAATTACTTACTCGGGGGCATCTATTTGTATCTAGGATCTCCACGAATTAATTGAACTTGAGTAGGATTACGAAAAACGAGAGATCTTAGAATAACCTTGACCATTTCATGGTCATCCCACTTGGTGCTCCCGAGGTTGCGCACTTGGTTGACCATTATCTTGAGCCGGTTATACATTGCTTGTGGCTTCTCTCCTTTGTTGAGGACGAATAGACCGAGTTCTCCCTCGATCGTCTCTCGCTTAGTGATCTTGGTCACTTCGTCCCCTTCATGCGCTGTCTTGAGGACGTCCCAAATTTTTTTGGCATTTTTCAACCCTTGCACCTTATTATACTCCTCTCGACACAAGGAGGCGAGGAGTATAGAAGTTGCTTGAGAATTAAAATGTCTTATTTGGGTGGCCTCATCGGAGTCATAATCCTCGTCGCCCACCTGTGGTGCCTGCGCTCCAAACTCAATAATATCTCATATGCTTTCGTGGAGTGAGGTTAGATGGTGCCTCATTTTATCACTCCACATACAATAATCTTCACCATTAAAATATGGTGGTTTGCCTAGGGGTACCGAAAATAAAGGAGCGTGTTTTGGAATACGAGGATAGCATAGAGGCATCTTACTATACTTCTTGCGCTCTTGGCGCTTCGAAGTTGTAAACTCGGTGCCGGATGTGGAAGGTGATGAAGAGTCGGTCTCGTAGTAGACCACCTTCTTCATTTTCTTTTTCTTCTTGTCACCCTTCCAATGTGACTTGATGGAGGAAGCAGATTCCTCCTTGTGCTTGTTGCCGGTCTCCTTTGAAGGAGTCCGTTCCTCATTGTTCCTTCCCAAGCCTTCGGGCTTTTTGCCGGTGACCATCTCCCTCTTGGCGTGTTCTCCCGACATCACTTCGAGTTGTTAGAATCTAATGAAGCATCGGGCTTTGATACCAAATGAAAGTCGCCTAGAGGGGGTGAATAAGCGAAACCTAAAATTTATGAACTTTAAACACGCACTATGTCTGGGGTTAGTGTAGAAATAATTCGGAGTGTGGAAGATGGTTCTCCTTGCTAGCAGTTGCTCAATCAATGCGGATAACTTAGGGAGCCAACTCAAATCAATATGAGCAAGGGAACTTTAGAGAGAGGAAGGGAGAGGAAACAAATCGAGTGGAGATTAACACAAACGAACATGATGATTTGTTTACCGAGGTTCAGTTCCAAAGAACATAGTCCCCGTTGAGGAGGCCACAAAGACTGGGTCTATTCCAACCCTTTTCCTCTCTCAATCGGTCACTCAGACCGGTCGAGTGCTTTTTTCTCAATCTCACGGGTCACTAAGACCCCGCAAGGATCACCACACAATTAGGTGCTCTTGCAAGCTTTACCAAAACGCTTAGAGAGCTTAAAGAGATGAAGAAAGCATGATTAAGGAAACCAAGCAACAAGAGCAACAAATGAAACACAAATCATACTCTCTCAAGTCACTAATCACTAATGATCACTTGTCTCAATTGTGGAACTTGGAGAGATTGGAAGCTTTGAATGTGTCTTGGAATGGATTGCTAGCTCTTGTATTGAAGGTGTATAAGTGGAGTGCTTACTTGTTGAATGGAAGTGGTTAGGGTTGTATTTATAGCCTCCAACCACTTCCTAGTCGTTGCTCCTTTTCTATCAACCGCGGACGGTCCACGCCCCTAGTCCAGATGGTCCGCCCCTGCACATCAACGGCTGAAATTGCAACGGTCAGGAGTAACAACTATATTAATGGCTATAGAGCATTTAATGCGTCTTCATATGTCAGATAAAGCAGTCGTGGATGGTCCGGCTGTGCACCCCGGACGGTCCATGAGGACGCTAAAAATGAATTTTACCGAACCCGTCACCTTCGGGTTTTTCTGGTTTTTCAACGACCGGACGGTACGCGCTTGGTCTCGGACAGTGCTTGCTTCTCCATCAGACGATCCGTAGTGTTAACTTGTGTTTTTGCAGTGTTCCTGTCTGAGGCTCACCCTGGTGTCGCGGATAGTCCGCCGCAAGGGCTCGGACGGGCCGCACATAGGTGTTTTTCCAAAAAGCTTCTCTTGTCCGGAATAATCTACGGTATTCTGGACAGTCGACTTAGAATGGTTGTAGATGAACTTATGCACTTGAGAAATGATCAACTAGGCAAACTAGTTAGTCCATAAGGTTTGTGTCGGTACCCTGAAACAGGGGTACCCTTTTCTACAGCATGAAGACGTGGTGCCCACGTGACTATCTCTAGCCACGTGGTGAACAGCACCCGACTCCACCACGTGGATGGCTCCAGGGTCGCCATGTGGCCAGAGAAGACGATACACTCCAGGATGCCAACAGTGGGTCTGGACCCCCATGGGAAAGTGTCGGACCCCTGTTCATGTAGACCGGACCGCCGGGGCAAGGTCCAGGACCCCGCGAGTGCGACCCGGACCTCCGGGATGGGTTCCGGACCCCTCTGCGTGGGGTCCGAACTACCCACAGTCGGGTTCTGGGACCCTGGGGCAAAGAATACCCAGGCCTTGCTCAGGCAGGGGTCCGGTGCCGACATATGTCTAGGCCCAGCCTGGTGCGGACCTGTCCGCATAACGCTACTGCTCCCCGTCCAGGCGGAGACCCGATGCTGCCACATGGCCTTCTGCCCATGACGTAAGCCAGTGGGCGGAGCCTGACATAAGGACTACGTGCCGCGGGCTGCGCCGTGCATCGCACACTACGCTATCTCAGTATTTAATGCGGAGGATGCTCGCCGCCTGACAGGCGATGTGCCATCACAGCATTCAATGTGCCCCGTCCACTCCGCTGGCAAGCGAGGTGACGACTTGGCATTTACTGCATCCTCTCTCTGCTCCTCTAGCAGACGACGACCAGGCCACCCTACAGGCGACGTGCCTGTCCAATCAGACAGCAGGCATACACCCATACTACCGCGCACGCACCGTGGTCATCATGACTTATACGTTGCCAGGGAAACTTCTGCTGCAAGCCAATGCTACGGAGATCGCAGATATCAGGGCACGAGGAGATCGCACCGGATGAATGGCTCCAAGTACTACACCCGTTTTGACCCTGGGCCCACATGTCGGGCTCAGTATCCTTGTATGTGCCCCCCTTGAACTATAAAAGGGAGGGCACACTACGTTACAACACAGACACAGACACACTTAGATCCATCCCTAGACACCCAATCTTAGGCAGACACTCACAAGCTCATACAAGCCCTCGAGCAATACATCTCACAGTGGAGTAGGGTATTACGCTCCGGCGGCCCGAACCACTCTAAATCCCCGTGTGTTCTTGCGCATTGTTCCTTCCCTCCATCAATCAAGCGAAACGCCTAAGCCCCTCCTCATCTCAGGACTCAGGGCGGGTGCACTCCGCCACCCGGCTGGAGATCTACTCTCCGACAGTTTGTGATGGTTGTCAAACACGAAAATCGATTATAGGAAATGTTTAGGTCCATTTCCCTTTCAAGAGTGCGCCGTTTTGGGTGATCTACGCCTACGTCGCTGTTAAGGCTTCGACTAGTGGATTGAGTGTTTCGCCAGGCCATTTAGAACGCACGCACATCCTAGCCGAGTGAGAAAATTTAGGCAGTACGAGGAGAGTAGCTCGCGGGAGTTCACACTCTTCGCCCGATCCACCCCGCGCCATGGTCGCCCTCGTCCTTATCTCCATCGCGGTGAGCAAGCTTCCTGCTATTTTTCCATAGTCCCCACATTAGTTGTGTCGATCATCTTTTGGTTTGGAGCTATGGCTTGCCGATCTGGTGTCGCGTCGGCATAGCGCCACCATCCATGGGTGCGGCGCCTGTCTGTCGAAGTTGGAGGTAGATGAAGGTGTGGGAGCTGTAGATGCACGGGTGTATGGTGAGATTAGATGGGAGGGTATCGGTTCAGCTAGGAAGCATCATGGTCGTAGATCGTAAGATGAACACATGAGAGTGGATCACGAGAGTTTAAATTTGGGTCATCGATCTAGAATGCATGGCCCTGGGTTAAGCACATGGCATTGCGTGATCTCGGTCGTGGGTCTTGGATCCAAGGATCGAGATGGCATACCGGTTCGTTGTATTAGACTCCTAATTTGGGACATTAATCTGGGATCGGTCAGTCCAGACGTATTCACATAAAGTCGTCAGGGCGCTTTTTGACAAAGTCCTCCACATTTTGCAAAATTGACATATGGTCCAGATGTGTATAAAACTAATTATGAATCAGACCTAAAACTTAAAAAGTAACCCCTGTTTTTTTCTACAATAGAACCCGCAGTCCAAGGAATTACTGATTTATATAAAATTAAATTTTAAAATGCTTTTAAGTACAAAAATAATCCTTGAAACTTGGCAAATTCATAACTCTCACGTTTTAACTCTGATTTTAGTGGTTTTTGAACCTAGAATCTCGTACCTACGAGTAGAATATTATTATGTAGTTTGTTTCCATCTTTGTTGTACTGCTATTTTTATTCATTTTTGCCTATATGTATGTTTGGCTGCGAATAGAAGCGGGGTTACGACGTGGAACCTAAAGCCCAACTTTGAGGAAACATCTTGCATACAAATGAATTATTGGATAGTCTTGATATTGCTCTACCTGGTTGCGGGTTTAATATTATATCTAAATTATGATCATGCCATACTACTATTGTTGGCTTTATTATTATGCATGCTAAGACCATCTTGTTTAATTGGAACATGGAGAACCAACCGAAAAAATAGTGCTACTACTATGACGAAATGGAACGTTCTTGACCAATTAATTAGGAAAGTTAGTGTGAGATGATCCTTTCCTGAAAGGGGCAAGTGAGGAGTGAATCGGTGCAAGCATAGTGCTGGCTGCAATTTCTGTGATGGGGTTACAGACCGTGGAAAAAAGGCATATGCTTCCTTTTGCCAGTATCCGTAGCGGGTTTTCTTATGCTAGTGGAAGTGGTTCCCTAGCTATTCACTTTGGAAGTGTTTAAGAATCTTGCTAACCCAGGCTATGAGGGAAACACGATTTGTAGGTAAAGATGTGCAACCTCTGCAGAGTGTAAAACTGGTATATCAACTGTGCTCACGGTCATGAACGTCTCGGATCCTCACATTAGTAAATTATGAAATTAAATTTAATGTGTCATATATTGCATTGTGAGAACTATTATTTATGATCTCTTATTTAATTGGGTTAGTATTTACTTATACTTATAAATTGCTCATAAAATTTTGACTAACTTAATTAAAAGCAATGCTCAACCTGGGTCATTTTTCTTGATAAACCTTACACTACACTTATTGAGCCCCAACCATAACTGGGCTCATAAACACTTTTTCCCACACTTGCTGAGCGATGAACGTATGAGAGCTTACCCTTGCTATAATCACACTAGGTCAAGAATAGGTACCGCTGGAGGAGGATCACCATGAAGATGAGTTCGGAGAGGTCTAAGCCGTCGTCTCCCAGTCAACTACGTTTGTGGTGGATCGTCGTCGTCATATGGTGTAATTTATTTAGTTATTTTATACAAAAATTGTATTAAGTAATAAAGGTGTAACATTGTTTTCTGTACATAGAGTCACAATATGTATAAAACTTGATCCTATCACACATGTAAGATATATCTGGATTTCTCTTAAATCCGGGTGTGACAGTGCAGTAGATATAGTGCACCGAATATGGCACACAAAGAGTGTTGCAGATAAGTTTAAGATGTTATATACTTGCCGGACATATCCTGTGGGACACTGGATACGACATCGGACAAGGCATCTAAAGATAGTTGCACATGAGTGTGAGAGGTAGGGATAGAAAAAATAGCTCATGGCACGGTTCGTAGTGGATCGCAAGCTTAGACTGAGCCCAACCTGTTTCTCAAGATTGCCACATGGTTGAGCTAAGCGGAGCTAGCTCGATGCGGATTGCAAGCTGAGCTCAGATTGATCCAACAGAGGCCAAGAACCTAAGACATAGTCTAACTGGCCTCGTGGTTGTTGTGTGTTTCTAGCTAGCCTCTAACCAACCAGTACACGTTATTGACGTACTCAGACGTGCGATCCGCGAACTTCGTCTCACGAACGCTCGGTAGATGTATATATTTTATATATTTTCGAATATTTATTATCCGCTGTTTATTTTTCAACTAAAATATGATAAATAAAAAAAAGGACAGAAGAGATAGTATAAAGTGAATAAACTAAAGCGAGGTAGCATTGTCGTGCTGCTGGGTGCGTGAGATGTCGCCTGTCTGTTCATACCAAATTACCAATATATGAAATATAAAAAATTATATATGTTGATAAGAAAAAAAGGGAAAACTATAGTAAAATGTACTCTATGTTGAAATGTGATGCCTAGCCTCGACGACGTTCTTTCCGTGCGTGTCGTCGCTGTGGGGGCACTGCCGATGCGCGTAGATGTTCTTCTCGGGCAGTGGGTGGAGCACGGCGCTCGCCGGAGAAAACATGTTTGAGCCGTGCGTCACGCGGCGACCATGGCCCCTGGCCCTGGGAGTATGTAGTAGTATGCTTACTTGCTACGGAAACGAGCCGGTAGCCCGCCCGTGCCAGTCACGGGACCGGGGGTTTTGCCGGGCAGCCGGCGCCGCCGTCACGCCATCCGCGCAGGCCGCGGCCCCTCTCACGCCTAGCAGCCGCTGTAGCTGCAGCATGCCCGCCCGCCAAGTGACACGCACACGCTATTTATTCTACTATATTAGTATTACCAGGCCATCCGCGCCCCATTAGCAACTCCGCGCACCTCCTGACCTCCACTCCAGTCGTCTCCTCCCTCCGCGTCCGGCTCTCGGTTCCGTTCCGCTTCCGCGATGGGGCAGCAGGAGGGCCACAGCAATCCCCACCCCGACGAGGCGGCGCTCCCGACGACCACCGCCGCACCGTCGCCGTCGTCGTCCTCGTCCAGGCTCTACACGGCGTGGCTGGTGGCGGCGTGGTACGCGTCCAACATCGGCGTGCTGCTGCTCAACAAGTACCTGCTCTCCGTGTACGGCTTCCGCTTCCCGCTGCTGCTGACCGCGTGCCACATGTCCGCCTGCGCCGTCCTCTCCACGCTCGCCCAGCACGCCTCGCCCCGCCCCCGCAGCAGCTCCTCACCGCGCTCCCGCCGCCAGCTCGCCCGCGTCGCGCTCCTCGGCGCCGTCTTCTGCGCGTCCGTCGTCGCCGGGAACGTCTCGCTCCGCCACCTCCCCGTCTCCTTCAACCAGGCCGTCGGCGCCACCACGCCCTTCTTCACCGCGCTCCTCGCCTACGCCGTCGCCGCCCGCCGCGAGGCCTGCGCCACCTACGCCGCGCTCGTCCCCGTCGTCGCCGGCGTCGCCATCGCCACCGGGGTGAGGACGCTAGGCTAGTAACAACGCGGCCGCAGTTTCGCCGCGGCGGATGGGGATTAGAGTTCCTGTCGACAATGCCTAGCTCCCGATAATTTTACTTTTTTTTTTTTTGCAATGCAGGGCGAGCCGAGCTTCCACCTCTTCGGATTCGTCATGTGCGTGGCCGCCACGGTGGGGCGCGCGCTCAAGACCGTGCTGCAGGGCATCCTGCTATCGTCCGAGGAGTGAGCACGAGCAATTTCCGTTCCCCCTTCGCTCCCCATTGTCGCTCCACCACTAGCCGCTGGAAACATTCCCATCCCGCGCAGGGAGAAGATGGACTCCATGGACCTCCTCCGCTACATGGCGCCGGTGGCCGTGCTGCTGCTGGTGCCGGCGACGCTGGCCATGGAGCGGGACGCGTTCGGCGTGGTGGCGGGCCTCGCGCGGGAGGACCCCAGCTTCCTCTGGCTCCTGCTCTGCAACTCCTGCCTCGCCTACTTCGTCAACCTCACCAACTTCCTCGTCACCAAGCACACCAGCCCGCTCACTCTCCAGGTACGACGCCGACCTCCACATGCCGGCCGCCGTCCTGTGACGTACGCACCGATGCCATTTGACATCCCCCCTCTCCCTCGCACGCAGGTCCTCGGGAACGCCAAAGGCGCCGTCGCCGTCGTCGTCTCCATCCTCATCTTCAGGAACCCCGTCACGGTCGTGGGCATGCTGGGCTACGGGGTCACGGTCGCCGGCGTCGTCTTGTACGGCGAGGCCAAGAAGAGGAGCAAGTGAAGCGACGGACAGGCTCCTGTACCTGTACATTTGCTGTCCGGCATTGGAATGCAACGCCGGCGGTGATAGCTAGGGAGAAGACAAGCAAGCAAAGCGACAGCTGGGGGTATGGTTTGCTCGTCGCATCGTTTCAGAAGGAGGTGAACCATACAATACAAGAACTCGTAGAACAGAGAGAGTGTGTGTGTGTCGTTTAGCATTTGAACGAGCTTGCCGTCCAAAGCCTACGATTTTAATCCGGCCTGGAGAAGAAGAAAAAAACGAAGCTAGCTAGTTATCAAACCAACACCTAGCATCTGAACATATGTGCAGCAATCCAACTGGGTTTCCATATTTTAATGTTGTCGATGAATTGGTCCTTCCTAGACAACGTTTCCGTTTGAACATTTACGAAGAGCCAACGGACTGCATTGTTTACTGAAATGCTTTTTATAGTGTACACTTTCATCCACTTTTTCCCCCTAATTACTAAATTAATGGCGTCACCACAAGTTAAGAGTGAGATGTTAAAAGAGATGCCATGAATTGTCACATTGTTTTGTGTATAAATATAGGGGCAATTATGACTATACTCTTCTCCAACGTAATAATTGTGATTTTACCCCTCATTTTCTACTTTGTCATTTTACCCTTCTATTTTGAAAACCAAGCTGCCGTTTGTCCCTCTCTATTACACTATTAGTGAGAATCAGAATTTATGATTAAAAAAATAAAAAACGAGAATAAAATCACAATTATAAGGTAAGATAAGGGTACAATCATAATTAATCTTGAAAATAATTTTGAAAATTTTAGGGTTAATTGTGATTATACCATTCTCGCACCTTGCAATTGTAATTTTACTTCTTAGTTTTTATTTTTTAATAACTAATTCTGATTTTCACCAATGGCGCTAAGCGGTAGGAGCAAACGCGACTTCGTTTTCAAAACAGAGGGATAAAATCACAAGTTAAAAAATGAGAGATGAAATCACAATTACAAGGTCAGATAAAGGGATGAAAGTGGTAATCCGAACTGTTAAAACAAATTTAATATTTTAAAATAGATATGTATAAAATTTGATGTTGATCTTTTTTTATGTTATCAAGCACATTAGTATAAATATGAATAAAATATTATATAAGTTGTTTTATGTATTATTTGCTCCCTACAACACAAAAAGTTGAAAAAATTACCGAATTTGTTTCCGAATCCATACCGAAGTTTATATCTATTATTTGAGATAATGTAAGATAAATTTGAGGTTTACCTTTTATGAATCTTAACAAGCTGGATGTTAAAAACAAGAATACAAATTTATATTGTATATTCTATATCCTGTTTGTTCGCAATCAAAGGAAAAACTGATTACCGAATAAATACCGTTTCCGACCGTTTTCATCGGTATAATCATAATTGTCCTATAAATGTATGGGTTCATGGAAATGAAGTTAGGATTGTCTCCAGTCATACACGCTAAATGATCTTGCTGCCACTAGCAAGCGACTTCTCATTCTTTATTATAGTTTGGTACTTATCGTACTAATGTGACCAATGATGCATAGATAGAGAGTATAGATTAACAAGTATGAGATATAAAGGATGAATTTTAAAGAACATTGCTGGAGACAGTGAAAATATAGATGACAATATTTTTTAGAACATATTATAAAGTATAAAAAGTATTTTTTTTAATAGATGAAATTTAGATGACGTTGCTAAATACAGTAAACCGTAGAGTGTGGTTCATATAGAAAACCGGTTCAACTTAACGTGTCAAATTGGATTGATCCTTTGCCTTGCAAATGCATTACAATTTCCAATGAATCAGATAATGCAAAGATCCATAAAATCCTAAAACTTACCGGCAATCCGAGGCTTTGCCGAGTGTTGGCCTCTTTGCCGAGTGCCTTTTGTCGGGCACTCGGCAAAGAAGTCTTTGCCGAGTGCCGCGCTCGGTAAAGCTAGGCACTCGGCAAACCGTGCTTTGCCGAGGGCTGAACACTCGGCACAGAACGACACTCGGCAAAGGGGGCTCTCGGCAAATGGCCGTCAGCGGCCGTCCCAAAGCTGACGGCCGTCAGTCTTTGCCGAGTGCCAGCCGTTGGCTCTCGGCAAAGAGGTTCTGTACCGAGTGCCACATAGTAGGCACTCGGCAAAGCATACTTTGCCGAGTGTCATCTCTGGACACTCGGCAAAGTATATTTTTATTTTTTTTTATTTTGTCTATCAAAATTTTTGTGGTATGTTCCTACACTATGTAGACCTACATGTATCATTTGTGGACAATTTTAACAGAGTTTTCAATCGTTAGTAGATTTAGTTCGTTTATTTGAATTTCTTCGGAAAATTTAGATTTGAACTGTAGGTCACTCGAAACTTGGAAAACCGTGAATGCAAAAATGATATTCATGTTACTTAGCATAAGTTACGACCGATTCCAGGAGCGGACCGGAAACTTCGAGCAACATGCTCACTAAACATGGCCGTGAACTTGCCATACACATGTTTAAAAACTGTATAAAACACAAACAAAGTCAGAAAATCCTGAAACTTGTCCACGTGTCATGATATCATATGTACAGGCTGCGATAAAAAATTGAAAAAATTTCGAGAAAACTATGACGTGCTATGTGTACAAACCTAAGAGATCCACATTGAAACTCTATGATTTCATGTGTAGTTCTCTTAGGTTTCTACACATAGTGTCTCACAACTTTGTCCAAACATTCTCAATTTTTTATCACAACCTGTACATATGATATCATGACACGTGGCCAAGTTTCATGATTTTCTGACTTTGTTTGTGTTTTATACAATTTTTAAACATGTGGATGGCAAGTTCATGACCATGTTTAGTGAGCATGTTGCTCGAAGTTTCCGGTCCGCTCATGGAATCGGTCGTAACTTGTGCTAAATAGGACAGATATCATTTTTGCATGCACGATTTCCCAAGTTTCGAGTGACCTGCAGTTCAAATATGAATTTTCCGAAGAAATTCAAATAAACGAACTAAATCTAATAGTTATAAAAAACACTTTTATAATTGTACCAAAATGGTACTTGTAGGTCTACATAGTGTAGGAACACACAACAAAAAGTTTGGTTGCCAAAAATAAAAAAAAATAAAATATACTTTGCCGAGTGCTGGCCAGTTAGCACTCGGCAAAGACGGCGTTGCCGAGTGCCTGTCCTTGAGCACTCGGCAAAGTTTGTACAACACATCTTTGCCGAGTGCTCTACAGCTAGCACTCGGCAAAGGCGTCTTTGCCGAGTGCCCGCGATCCGGCACTCGGCAAAGGCGTCTTTGCCGAGTGCCCGCGATCCGGCACTCGGCAAAGTTTATTTTAAAATTTTTAAAAAATCTTTGCCGAGTGCCGGATCGCGGGCACTCGGCAAAGAAGGTGACTAAACCGCCCGCGCGCGGCCGGCTCTCTTCTTCCTTCACCTTTCCTTCTCCTTTCCTTCTCTCCTTTCCTTCTCCTCACCGCCGCCACGCCCGCCGCCCGCCCCACGCTCCGGCTCGCCGTCGGCGCAGCCCCACGTGCCCGGCCGCCCCACGTGCCCGCCCGCCCGCCCGCAAAGCCCGGCACGCCGCCGCCGGTGAGCCGACCGTCGCCCGCCCTCTCCTCCGCCGCGCCCCACCGCCGCCCGCTCTGTTCGTCGCCGCGCCCCACTGCCGCCCGCTCTAGTCCGTCGCCGCGCCCCACCGTCGCCGCGCCTCGCTCCTTTGTAAGTCTTTAATTAGGGTATGAATTAGCGGTAGTTTTAGGGCATTATAGTGAATTTGCTATGTTTATTAAAATACTTCTATATATTGTGATGGTGGATATGGATGCCACTTAGATGTGACTTGCATTCATCGTGTCGTTTGTATATGTGCATGTCAGCCATCGTGCTGTTAGATCTATTTGCAGGTTTTGGAAACCTCCCCGTACAGGGGAAGTGCTGCCGATTTTTTTTGACATGCTTGTTTATTTTTTCGAGCCGTACCGAGCCGGTCACGAGCCAAGCCGAGCCGATGAGGCACAAGTATTTCGTCCAACCCTACACACACCACAACGACAACAGTGTATTGATATGGTTCCAGAGTTACCCAACGCATCAACCACCATATCCATCATCGACACCAATCCTAGAAACCTCTGACTTGGCCAAACTAGACCACATTGGCATAGCTCACCACAATGGACACACGGCTAGATTTCCACGATTGACAACTCCCCAACCTTAACCACCATAGGAGAAATCCATAACTCTTATGGGTGTGGCCCATGGCTCGGATGGCCACTCTGGTGACAGAACTAACCGATAGCGGTAGATAGGCACAAGTAGTGGTAGGTTTGCCGATGGCATGCGTGGTCCTAAGGATGGCGGTCGTTGATGTGAATTCATATGAACAAAGTTTGGCAATATTTTTTTGTATTAATAGACTTGTGTTTCTTTTTTACAGAGAAGATACTTGTCTTCCTAGCCACTGCGGGTCTGCCTGCACCGCGTCGCGTCGCCACTGCACCGACCCGCCACAGCCCCGCTAGCCTGATTCCACCGTCACCCTAGGTATAACCTTTACATCCGCATCATGGTCGTAGATCACGTAACCCAGTTAGGCGTCTCCCGTTCGAAAGAGATACGGTGTAGATATGCAGATCTTTGCATATCTACAAATGTATCAGTTTCGGATTGTCCACGTTTTTTAGGACAGCCCGCGGTTGCGTAGATGGTGTTAGTTTCATGCTCTACTCCAGTCCGAGATAGAGTTTCGGCGTCACCTCCCTGTTGTTCTCCGGACAGTACACTCTCCCTGCTAGGACGTGTATCCGGAGAACAGCGGGGAGGTGCTGCCGAAATTCTATCTCGGATCGGAGTAGAGCATGGAAACCACGTGTTCTGGAGTCTTTACGCCCGGGCTTGACGAGGTCGAGTATTATGGAAGAATTGAAGAAATATATGAACTCAATTTTTATGGTTCCAAACCTCTTACTCCAGTGATATTCAAATGTCATTGGTTTGACCCTGAAGTTACGAGACAGACACATTCTAATCTTGGGATAGTCGAAATTCGACAGGATTCCACCTTAACAGGAGATGATGTCTATATTGTGGCCCAACAGGCCACACAAGTGTATTATCTTCCATATGCGTGCCAAACGAAACAACATCTTAAGGGTTGGGATGTTGTGTATAAGGTATCACCGCACGCTAAATTACCTGTTCCAAACGATGAAGATTATAACTTAGACCCGGACACATATGACGGAGAGTTCTTCCAAGAAGATGGGCTCGAAGGGCAATTTGAGATAGACTTAACCGAAGCGATCGGAATGGAAGTAGATATTGAAATGGTTGTTGATGACGAGGATGATGAGGTGCAAAATGAGAATGACTTAGAAATACTTGAAGGCAATGCCAATGACGAAATTGCGCCTTCAGATGATGTTGACTATGAAATGGTTGATAGTGATGATGACACTTATGATCCGGCTAACCCGGACACATATGAAGATTATTTTTAATCGATGTAATGCTATATTTCATTTATTTTGCATATGTTTCTAAATACATATTTTTTTATCTGTGCTTAATTGTTTACTCTTAATTGCAGGTTGTTGGACAAAGATGGTGGGCGGTGGGACGAGGATGAGGAGGGGGAGGGGGAGGGGGAGGAGGAGCACTCGTAGGATGGAGGAGGAGGCGCAGCAGGACGACGCCGTACAGCAGCAGGTGGAGCAGCAAGCCGCTGTCGATGCAGCACAGCAGGACGACGACGATGCGGCGCAGCAGGACGACGACGATGACGACGCCGCTCAGCAGGACGTCTCAGGTTCTGGCTCCTCAGGTTCGAGGAGTATCTACCTGCGAGGTCCCGCGAGCCTACCTAAGCGACCCATACTTCGTGACAGACGTCCGCTGATACGACCCGATGGAGAGAGGTAGGTAACTTTAGATGTTGTTGCTGCTTTTTCATATTATATGTTCAAATTAATAATAGAAACTAATACTTCATATTAATCACTTCGACAGGTCTTGAATGGTTTTGGAGACTGCAGGGGGTCACGGCCGCAACCCCAATGGCATCTTCGGCCTTCTATGCCGGGAACACTTCCCTGGACTTGTCGAGTACGCCGGAGTGACGAGCCCAGCATACACCTTCGACCACTACGTCGTCGCCCCCGATGCAGTAGATCGGGACGGCAGACAATTCAACAACAAGGCGGAGCGGGTGAAGCAAGAGCTGTGGGTAAGTCTTCCTCGCACTATATTGTTTAATAAGTCGCATTTGTTGCATATTCTTGAAATAATGTATGGATACATCGTCTTTGTATGTAGGATTTCTTCAGGTGCGATGCTGGATACGAGGCCAGGGCGGATGTGGTGTCTACGACGTGCTGTAAGAAGCTCGTCGTGGACATGCACTACGAGGCGCGCATCCAGGCCATCGTCACTTACCACGGCTCCGTCCTTGGGGAGAAGGTGAACAAGAAGGACGCCCGAACCATGTCATTGACTGCGGACCAGTACTTGCAGGTAAATACAAAACTTTATTATTGGTACTAAATATGCTTATTCTTATCTTCTGATATGCGGTGTACTTATATTTTTTTAGATGATTCCTCATTGGTGCGCCGTGCATCCTGAGTGCTGGGAGAAGTTGGTGCAGAGGTGGTGCTCGGCTGAGTGGGACGAGGCGCACAACGCTAGCCGGGAACGGCGTTTGCTGATGCAAGGTCCCTCCCACCATCAAGGCAGCCGCAGCCTGGGCAAATACGCGGAAGCATGGGTACGCGCTCTTTTTTATTTAGGTATATAACTTTCGATTAGACATGATTTCTAACCATATCGTTGGTTTTCTCGCAGTCGGCGGCACATGGTGGCGTGCCTTGCTCCACGTTCTCGGCATATGCCATGGCCCACAAGGGGAAGGCGATGTCCGACGTCACCTACAACCCGGATGACGGGCCCGAGGCGTACACCAACCCCGCCATCCACAGCCGACTCAGTGAGTACACCGCCATGGCCAAGGAGGTCCATGGGCCAGATTACGATCCGAGGACCGAGGACATCGACGGAGATGTCCTCATGAGGGTCGGAGGAGGCAAGAGGCATGGGCGGTACTGGATTGCCGACGGGGCAATCGACTCGTCCTCCACTCCCACTCTCTCTTAGGTGCGAGCAAGGAGCACGAGCGCGAGCCCAGCCATACGACCTCGGCAGGACACCTCACAGCATCGTATCCAGCAACTCCAGGTTATTCCTTATCTATTCATCGTTCATTGATTTTTATATATCTTCTCTTTGCATTATCGTAACATTAGGGCGAAATATTACAGACTCAGCTAGATGATGAGAGGAGGCAACGTGAGGAGCTAGAGAAGAGGATGGCGGAGATGTTCGCGTACATGCAGAGCCTTGGCGCCGCACAGGGTCATGCTCCACCACCTCCGTTGTTCCCTGCAGCTGACCCTACAGAGTTCACTACTCCTGTGAGTATCAAAATTTTAGTACTGCATGATATTTATTCATATGTTCTCACACATACAATCTCTTCTCTGTGCAGGGTCAATCGGCGGCGTCGAACAACCCTCATGCTTCGTCCAGCCCTTCGCCGAACCAGTCCAGATGCCCACCTCGTTGATGATCTGTTTTGTGATGATCCAGACTTACCTTTATGAGTGTTGGTGATGTTAGTTAAACTTTATCTTGTGAGATACTTGGTGATGTTAGTGATGACGCAGACTTATATCTGTTTTGTGATGATCCTTACTTATATTTGTGAGACTTTAGTGAGACTTTGTGATATATATGGTGTTGATGATAAATGTGTTCATTCTGTGATGTGATTGATATATAATGTGATGTGAATCATATATATCTTTTGTTTGTTTAGATGGAACAACAAAAGCAAATAAAAAGGGACATTCTGGTCACTTTGCCGAGTGTTACACTCGGCAAAGGGGCGCTTTGCCGAGTGCTATGACCATGGCACTCGGCAAAGAAGGCAACCTGGGAACCGGTAAAGCCATCTTTGCCGAGTGCTGACAATGGCACTCGGCAAAGAAGGAAACCTGGGAACCAGCAAAGACATCTTTGTCGAGTGCCATTGCCTAAGGCACTCGGCAAAGGGACTGGCAAAGGGGCCCACTGGAGGGTTCTTTGTCCGAGTGCCAGTCCACCAGACAATCGGCAAAGAAACGTCCTTTGCCGAGTGCCTACTAGAGCTCTCGGCACAGGGACTGGCTGTGGGGTCCACTGGACCAGTCTTTGCCGAGTGTCGCCGTAGGCACTCGGCAAAGGATCCGTCACCGTCACTTGGCGCCGTGACGGTGACTTTTCTTTGCCGAGTGCCAAATGGCACTCGGCAAAGTCTTTGCCGAGTGCCCGACAAAAAGTACTCGGCAAAGATGCTGTTGCCGATGTACAGTTCGCCGAGCTTTCTTTGCCGAGTGTTACACTCGGCAAAGCCTTTGCCGAGTGTAAAATAGCCTTTGCCGTGTGTTTAGAACACACGGCAAAGGAGCTGATTACGGTAGTGTAAGATCATTTCTGAGAGCCTATTAACTGGCACTAAGATTTATCTATATGATGAATAAAGTTATAGTAAAATATGAGCAACTAATTAGTTAACAATTTTGAGTAAAATTTATTTCTGGTCCTTTAACTTGCACGAGTGTATCAACTCGGTCCATAAGCTTTTAAAATGTGTCTCTTAAATCATTAAACGTTGTTTATGTCTCTCTTAAGTTCAAACGGATTAGGATTTCACATACAGCCTAATCCTAAACCATTTGGATCTAAAAGAGTTTCGAACAGCGATTAAGACTTTAAGAAACACACTTTAAAGGTTTATGGACGGAGTCGTGAAAGGGAAATGTGTCATTGAGCCATTTCTATTATTGTTTTGTTGATTAGATATCCAACCCATTATTTTGAACTCATATATGCATAGTAGGTGAAAAGTGCACATCAATGAACAAGGTATGTTTCTAAACTTAGTAAATTATTTTTGAATGCTAACATGTCTATCTAAGTGCTAGAGACAGTGCCAAGAAAAGAAGAAAAGAGTTGGAGAAGGTATGACTCGGTGCAGCCAAACCAGTTGCAGCCTGGCACACCGGACTGTCCGGTGCCTAGGTTGGCCCGACGGCGAACTCTCTGCTATCGGGAATCGGCGCGGCGAAGTGGCTATAAATCACCGGACTGTCCGGTAAGTCATCAGCATCAGAGCCCAAGTCTTCGGCGATGAACTCGTCGCTCTCGGGAAATGGAAAAGGCGACACGGCTAAAATTCACCAAACTGTCCGGTGGTGCACCGGACTGTCCGGTGAGCCAAAGGCGCCCGCAGCCAACAGTCGTCTGCGCGATCAACGAGCGACATGTGGCCGAGCCAACGGTCGGATAGTCGTACCGGATAGTGTCCGGTGCGCCAACGGTCCTAGAGGACCAACGGTCGGCTGCGCCCAGTATGGAAGGAAATCGAGCACCGGACATGTACTATAGCTGTTTATAATCACGGTCGGCTGCGCCAAGAGCTCGCTTCATAGCAATTTGATTAACTCACACTAACACTTTTATAATCAAGTTTGTGGCTATTTAGTGTTTGATTTCACAGGATCACCTATTCACCCCCCTCTAGGTGCTCTCAATCGGTATCGAAGCTATACTCTTCATCTAAGGGACTAACCGCCCGAAGAGATGGATCCTAAGGGTAAGGGAATGGTGGTCAACGACAAGGAGAAGGAGTCCCTCTTTAATGAGCCAAGAGACGACAAGCCCACTGACTCAGGCTCGACTCACAAGAAGAGGGACGGGAAGAAAAAAGGCGCATCAAGAAGATCATTTACTACGACAGCGACACCTCCTCTTCTTCACCAAGGGATGACAATGACGACTCCTTGTCCAAACGAAAAACGGTTAACCAAAATTACTCATTTGATTGTTCTCGCATCCCTTATAATTCAAATGCTCATTTGCTATCAATTCCACTTGAGAAACCCGCACACTTTGATGGAGAAGACTATTCTTTCTGGAGTCATAAAATGCGTAGTCATTTATTTTCTCTCCATCCTAGTATCCGGGAGATTGTTGAAAACGGAATGCATTTTGATAGTACTGACAATCCCGTTTTCATAAATGAGCAAATTCATAAAAATGCCCAAGCCACTACTGTTTTGCTAGCATCTCTATGCAGGGATGAATATAACAAGGTCAGTGGCTTGGACAACGCCAAACAGATTTGGGACACCCTCAAAATATCTCACGAGGGTAATGACACCACCATAATCACCAAGATGGAACTGGTGGAAGGCGAGCTGCGGAGGTTCGTGATGATCAGGGCAGAGGAGCCAACACAAACCTACAACAGGCTTAAGACCCTGGTCAACAAAATCCGAAGCTACAGAAACACAAGATGGACAGATCATGATGTCGTCCGACTCATGCTCAGGTCATTTACAGTTATTGACCCCCATCTTGTCAACCTTATTCGTGAAAACCCTAGGTACACTAAGATGACGCCCGAGGAAATCCTCAGAAAACTCGTGAGCGGGCGCATGATGGTGAAGGAGGCACGATACGCGGACGATGCACTAAACGATTCACTACTGGTCTACGAGCCATAGCATATTGCTCTCAAAGCAACAAGCAGCAGGGAGGCGCTACCGAGCAAGGTAGCACAAGTAGATGTTGTCGGTCTCAATGAGGATGAGATAGCGCTTATCATCAAGCACTTCAAGACTGTGCTAAAAGGACGAATGAGTACCCCAATAAGAACAAAATAAGTGGAAAGCGCTCCTGCTTCAAATACGGTAAGACTGGTCATTTCATAGCTCAATGCCCCGATAATGATAATGACCAGGGACACGAAAAGCACGGGAAGAGGGAGAAGAAGAAGAACTACAGGAAGGCCAAGGGCGAGGCGCACATCGGGAAGGAATGGGACTCTGACTGCTCCTCCTCCAACTCTGAGGATGAAGGACTAGCTGCATCGGCCTTCAACAAATCTTTGCTCTTCTCCAATGAATGCCATGCATTCCTTATGTCTAAGGAGAAAAAGGTACGTATTCGAGATACACCTAAGTACCTTTCTTCTAGTGGTGAGGAATCTTTCGATGATGAAGTAGATTACACTGATTTATTTAAAGGACTAGATAGAGCTAAAGTAGACAAAATAAGTGAATTAATTGATGCTCTTAATAAAAAGGATAGACTGCTAGAAAAGCAAGAGGATATTTTATATGAGGAACATGATAAGTTTGTTAGTGTTCAAAAATCTCTTGCTTTAGAAATTAAAAAAATGAAATACTGTTGTCGGTGTTTCGGACCCGGGGGGTCCCTGGACCGACTAGTAAATTTGTCGTTGCGTGTCCCTGCCCAGATGGGTTGGTGCGAGATGGAACACAAGGGGGAAAATGAGCCTTGTATTATCCTGCACCAGGGTGCTCGTAGTAGGGGTTACAAGCGTTGCGAGAGAGCGAGAGCGAGAGAGCGAGCACGAGAGAGCGAGAGCGAGAGAGAGGGTTCGGCCCTGCTCGTCTTCTCCCGTCCCTTTGCCGTGCATCTACTCATCCTTCTGTGCCCCGCCCTCCCTCCCCCGTGGGGCCCTGGACACCCCCTTTTATAGACATAAGGAGATGCCCAGCTGTACAATGGGGGTGTAGCTTGGAGCTAACGTGGCTGGCAGGGAAGTGCCCTGAGCCCTGTACAGATAATAACATGGTCGTCGGGGGAGCGCCTTGAGCCCTGTAGAGGTAGTAACGTGGCCATCGGAGAAGTGCCTTGAGCCCTGTAGCGGCACAGCTGTTGGCGCTGCATGGATCCTGCTGACGTCTCCTTGCTTCCGTAGGGGGCTTGAGAACCACCGATGTCATGGACGCACGCGGGGAGCCATCATTGCCTGTTACTGGGGTAAGCTAGATGGGATGCCGGTCTTGTTCCTTCGTAGCCTGAGCTAGCTAGGAGTAGGGTAATGATGTATCCCTTGTGGCGCGGTCACTCTGAGCCTGAGGTCGAGCGAGGCGGCGGCTCCTCCGAGGCCGAGGCTGAGGCCGAGGCCCAGGGTTGGGCGAGGACGTGACTCTTCCCGAGGCCTAGGCTGAGGCCGAGCCCTGGGGTCGGGCGAGTTGGGAATCTCCTCCCGAGGCCGAGGCCGAGGCCTAAGGTCGGGCGAGGCGGAGCTTCCTGTTGCGCCCGAGGCTGAACTTGGCTATTGTCGGTTTCACCCGGGTGGTTGGCACAGCAGCCGGAGTGGGGCGAGCGATGTTGTTTTCCTGTCAGATTGGTCAGTGAAAGGGCAAAGTGACTGCGGTCACTTCGACCCTGCCGACTGAGGCGCGCGTGTCAGGATAAGGTGTCAGGCAATCCCAGCATTGAATGCGCATGCAATACGGTCGGCTGGTAAGGTGATTTGGCCAAGGTCGCTTGCACGACAAGGCTTGCCTTTGGCTGAGCCGAGGGTGTGCTCACTGCATGAGGAGACCCTCGTGCGAGATGTGAATTCATCTAGGACTACTGTTCCCGCCCGAGGCCGGGCTCGGACGAGGCGAGATCGCGTCCCTTGGTAGACGAAGCTTTGACTTTGACCTGAACCGTCAGTCTTTATGGTTTGCTCTGAAGGTGTTTACCAGCCATGTTTAGGAGTGTTGGGGGTACCCCTAATTACGGTACCCGACAGTAGCCCCTGAGCCTCGAAGGGAGTGTAGGCACTCGCTTGGAGGTTCTGCCGGATTTTTGTGAGGGGACCAGCCTTTCTCCGTTATGTTTTGTTCCGGTGGGTGCGCATGAGCGCACTCGCCAGGTGTAGCCCCCGAGGCCTCGGAGGAGTGGTTTGACTCCTCTGAGGTCTTAATTCTTGTTGTGATGCCTCGGTCGGCCTGGTGGTTCCCTCATGCGGCCTGGCCACAGCTCGGGTGCATGGTCAGGCTCCGAGTTTTTGACCTGGTTTGTTGACGCTGTCAACAGTTTTGGCCGCAGCCGGGTGCGAGGGCAGCCCCTGAGCCTCTGCACGGAGTGAGAGGACGATCAAGGACTGTCTTGACTTTTTTTATACGCCCTTTTCATCGCCTTTTCGCAAGGAGGAAGGGGGGGAAGCACCACGTTACCCTCGGAGGGTCCCGATCATGGTGTTTCCAGTGAGTTGCTAACGGGTGATCCGAGTGGACGCCTATGCCCCGTTCGTTAAGGGTCGGCTAGTGGCCCAGAGGCACGCTCCAAAAGTACCTGCAGGGGATTTGCTGGACCCGAACCCATTTCAATAGGGTCCGAGGGCTAGGTGCCTCCTTCCGGTGGGATTCCATTACAAATCGTTCCCGCTGGTCTCGGAGGAAAGTTTCGGCGCACAGGGCGCTCCCCCCTTCCGGACCCCAAGGCGACCGCTCGAGCCGGGACCCTCGTGGAGGGTCTGGCCGTGGCCGTCGGGTCTGCTTGGTCCGCCTAAGCTGGGGTGTCCGGACTGAAGGGGCGTTTTTCCCGCTTTGAGACTTTGTTTTTGTCTCCATTCTTCTCCTTGCGTCGGAAGAATGTTGCCCTACTGTCTGCAGGGTTCGAGACGGCTCTTGATGAGTCCGTCAAGAACTGCAAGGCGCTTGCCGAGGCGGCTGAGCGGAAGGAGGCCGAGCGCGTGGCCATGTCCGAGGCCATCTTGGCTCTCTGCCAGACCTTTGGCCTCGATGGCGTCCCCTCGGGTAGCTCCCCCTAGAGTCATCTGCGGGCCTTGGGCGGCCATGTGCGCAACAGACTCCGCGGGGGGCTGCACCACGGCGTTAGGCGGACCTTCACCAGTGCTCGCTTCCCACTTCGACGTGGATCTGGGTCAGCGAGGGGTATTGCCTACCCGACGAAGAGGAGGCTGCCTTAGCCGAGGTCCAGAGGCTTGATGCGGCCGTCGAGGGCCCAAGTGTGGTGCTAGCTTCCTCCTTTGAGGTGGAGATCCTTTCGCCCGTGTCACCGTCTGAGGCCGAGCCGGATTCTGCCGAGGGTGGAAACGATGCCGAGGGTGCCGCCCCTCCCCCTGCCGATGTCTGAGCCTGTAGAAACAGTTTGCTTTAAGTATGCATATGTTTTTTGCGGCCGCTGAGGCCTAAACATATTTAGCGTTTGGATTATAAAGCTACGTTTTCTTTCCTCTCGTTTTGAGCATCAGGACTTGTTCGTCGGTAGCAGAATCGCTTTATTCGAGCGAGAGTTACTTTTCGCGGAAGGTGATGAGTGAGGTATACGTATCTCGGAGGCGTAGGAGTCCTTTGGCTCGGTCGGCCTTGTCATTTACGTGCTCTCTCGCTCGTTTTTAGGATCCTGTTATCGATATAGTCGAAAATGCACAAAAGTCGTTTTCTACCCGAGTGTTAGGACTTGTTTGGTAGCAGGATCGTTTATCCGAGCGTGAGTTACTTTTCGCGGAAGGTGATGAGTGAGGTATCCGTATCCCGGAGGCGTAGGAGTCCCTTGGCTTGGTCGGCCTTGCCGTTTACGTGTTCTCGCACTCGTTCGTAGGATCCTGCTATCGATATAGTCGAAAGCAGGAAAGTCGTTTTCTACCCGAGCATTAGGACTTGTTCGACAGCAGAACTGCTTATCCGAGCGTGAGCCGCCTTTCCTGGAAGGTGATGAGTAAGGTATCCATATCTCGGAGGCGTAGGAGTCCCTCAGCTCAGTCGGCCTTGCCGTTCAAGGTCTGTCCCGCTCGTTTTTAGGGTTCCATTATCGATATAGTCGGAAAGGACAAGAGTTGTTTTGGTAGAAAACTTTTCCGAAGAAAATTTTAACGCGGAGGGGGTTCCTCCCTTCTAGCCCCCGAGGGAGGGTCAGGCTTTGCCGAGGCAAGGCTGATCCTCCCTTGACGGTTAGACTTTATTTATGTATGTAAAGAAAAGCGAGACTTGAAACATTTTAAGGGTAAAAGCGACGTAGTTGTTCGATGTTCCAAGCGTTGCTATAGACCTCGCCTTGATCGTTGGCCAGCTTGTATGACCCGGGCTTTAGAACTTTAGCGATGATGAACGGCCCCACCCATGGAGGAGTAAGCTTGTGGCGTCCTCGGGCGTCTTGTCGCAGCCAAAGTACCAAGTCCCCCACTTGGAAGTCTCAGGGCCGAACCCTTCGGGCGTGGTAGCGTCACAGAGACTGCTGATACCGTGTCGAGTGTAGTAAGGCCACGTCCCGAGCCTCTTCCAGCTAGTCCAAGGGATCTTCTCGGCTGGTCTGGTTGCCTCGGTCATTGTACGCCTTTGTCCTCGGGGAACCGTATTCTAAGTCTGTGGGCAGGACAGCCTCGGCCCCATAGACTAGGAAAAAACGGCGTGAAGCCCGTGGCCCGGCTCGGCGTCGTCCTCAGGCTCCTAGACCACCGAGGGTAGCTCTTTCATCCACCGCTTGCCAAACTTGTTGAGGTCGTTATAGATCCTCGGTTTTAGTCCCTGCAAAATCATACCGTTGGCGCGCTCCACCTACCCATTTGTCATCGAGTGAGCTACGACGACCCAGTCCACACGAATGTGGTTGTCCTCGCAGAAGTCCAGGAACTTTTTCCCGGTGAACCTGCGTGCCATTGTCGGTGATGATGGAATTTGGGACTCCAAAGCGATGGATGATATTTGTGAAGAACGTCACTGCCTGCTCGGACCTGATGCTGGTTAAGGGTCGGACCTCGATTCACTTAGAGAATTTGTCGATGGCAACCAGTAGGTGCGTGAAGCCCCCGGGTGCCTTCTGCAAGGGACCGACAAGGTCCAGACCCCACACAGCAAATGGCCAAGTGATAGGTATTGTCTGTAGTGCCTGAGCGGGCAGGTGCGTCTGTCGCGCGTAGAATTGACACCCCTGGCAGGAGCGTACAATCCTAGTGGCGTCGGCCACTGCGGTTGGCCAGTAGAAACCTTGTCGGAAAGCGTTTCCCACGAGGGCTCTAGGTGCTGCATGGTGACCACAAGCCCCCGAGTGTATTTCTTGTAACAGCTCTTGTCCTTGGGCAATGGATATGCATCGTTGGAGAATGCCCGAGGGGCTGCGGTGGTACAGCTCCTTTTCATCATCCAGTAAAATGAACGACTTGGCGCCGAGCCAGTCGCCGAGCTTTGGCCTTGTCGAGGGGTAGCTCTCCTCGGAGGAGATATTCTAGGTACGGGGTCTGCCAGTTTGGGACCGGTATGACCCCATTCCGCTCCCCCTCAACGCACAGGGCCTCACCCTCGGCGGCCAAGGGTACCTCGGGCTTGGCCGAGGCCTCCTCGGGCTCGGGCGTGTCGTCGACTTTGACGGATGGCTGATATATATCCTTGGAGAAGACGTTCGGGGGAACTATCATTCGCCCCGAGGCTATTTTCGCCAGCTCATCTGCGGTCTCATTGTACCGTCGAGCAACATGGTTGAGTTCCAGCCTGTAGAACTTATCTTCCAAGCGCCAAACTTCGTCGCAGTAGGCATCCATTTTTCGGTCGCGGCAGTGGGAGTTCTTCATGACCTGGTCAATGACGAGCTGTGAGTCGCCACGAGCGTCGAGGCACCGAACCCCTAGCTCGACGGTGATCCGCAGGCCATTAACCAAGGCTTCGTACTCGGCCACGTTGTTTGACGTCGGGAAATGAAGGCGCAGCACGTAACGGACATGTTCTCTAAGGGGTGAGATGAAGAGCAAGCCCACGCCTGCTTCCAGTTTTCATCAGCGACCCGTCGAAGTACATGGTCCAAAGTTCGGGTTGGATTGGGGCCAGTCGGTAACTGAGTGTCAGTCCATTCAGCCAGGAAGTCGGCCAAGACTTGAGATTTTATGGCCTTCCGAGGGGCAAATGAAAGTGTTTCGCCCATGAGTTCCACTGCCCATTTTGCTATTCTACCCGAGGCTTCTCGGGACTGGATGATCTCTCTCAGGGGAAGGATGACACCACAGTCACTGGATGAGACTCGAAGTAGTGTCGCAACTTTCGCCGTGTCAGAATGACTGCGTAGAGCAGCTTCTGGATCTGTGGGTAGCGGACTTTGGTCTCAGATAGCACTTCGCTAATGAAGTAGACTGGCCTCTGGACGAGCAGTGCGTGTCCTTCTTCTCGTCTCTCGACTACGACCGCGGCATTGACCACCTGAGTGGTTGCGGTGACATAAATCAAGAGGGCTTCCTCCAGAGCGGGGGGCACCAAGATGGGTGCATTGGCAAGGAGTGCCTTTAAGTTTCCGAGGGCTTCCTCGGCCTCAGGGGTCCAAGTGAAGCACTCGACCTTCCTTAAGAGGCGGTACAGGGGCAATCCTTTTTCGCCAAGGCGTGAGATGAAGCGGCTCAGAGCCGCAAGGCATCCCATGACCCTCTGTACTCATTTTAAATCCTTGATTGGTCTCATGTTGGTGATGGCCGTGATTTTCTCCGGGTTGGCCTCTATGCCCCGCTCGGAGACAATGAATCCTAGGAGCATGCCTCGGGGGGACTCCGAAGACACACTTCTCGGGATTGAGTTTCACACCTTTTGCTCTCAGACACTTGAATGTTGTCTCAAGGTCAGAGAGGAGGTCGGAGGCTTTCTTTGTCTTGACAACGATGTTGTCGACGTAAGCCTCGATCGTCCTACCGATGTGCTCTCCGAACACGTGATTCATGCACCTCTGGTAGGTGGCACCTGCATTCCTCATGCCAAATGGCATTGTAGTATAACAATACATGCCAAAAGGTGTGATAAAAGAAGACGCGAGCTGGTCGAACTCTTTCATCTTGATTTGGTGATAGCCTGAGTAGGCATCGAGGAAAGACAGGGTTTCGCACCCAGCAGTGGAGTCCACAATTTGATTGATGCGGGACAGAGGGTAGGGAACCTTCGGACATGCTTTGTTTAGATCAGTGTAGTCTACACACACCCTCCATTTCCCGCCCTTTTTCTTTACAAGAACAGGGTTAGCTAACCATTCAGGATGGAATACCTCTTTGATGAACCATGCAGCCAGTAGCTTGTGGACCTCCTTGCCTATGGCCCTATGCTTTTCTTCATCAAAATGGCGCAGGGACTGCTTCACGGGTCGGGCTCTAGCTCTGATGTCTAGTGAGTGCTCGGCGACCTCCATTGGTATGCCTAGCATGTCCGAGGGACTCCACGCAAAAACTTCGGCGTTTGCACGGAGAAAGTCGACGAGCACCGCTTCCTATTTGGGGTCGAGCTCGGAGCCGATCCGGACTTTCTTGTTGGCGTCGTTGCTGGGGTTGAGAGGGACGAACTTAACCGCCTCAGCTGGTTAGAAGTTGCCTGGCGTGCCGCTTCACGTCGGGTGCCTCCTTGGAGATGCGTTCCAGGTCGGCGATGAGGGCCTTGGACTCGGCGAGGGCCTCAGTGTACTCCACGCATTCCATGTCGCATTCGTACGTGTGGCGGTACGTGGATCCGACGGTGATGATCCCGTTGGGGCCTGGCATCTTGAGCTTGAGGTAGGTGTAGTTGGGGACGGCCATGAACCTAGCGGAGCACGATCTTCCCAACACCGCATGGTAGGTCCCTCGGAACTCGACCACCTCGAAGGTGAGGATTTCCTTTCAGAAGTTGGAGGGAGTTCCAAAGCAGACGGGTAAGTCAATCTGCCCGAGGGGCAGGATACGCTTTCTGGTTGCGATCCCGTGGAAGGGTGCCGCACCAGCCCGTACCTCGGACCGATCAACCCCCAAGAGTTCCAGGGTCTCGGCGTAGATGATGTTGAGGCTGCTGCCTCCGTCCATGAGGACCTTGGAGAGCCTAACGTTGCTGATGATCGGGTCGACGATGAGTGGGTACCTTCCCGGGCTCGGCATGAAGTCAGGGTGGTCGCCTCGGTCGAAAGTGATGGGCTTGTTGGACCAGTCTAGGTAGACTGGCACTGCCACCTTCACCGAGCAGACCTCCCGGCGCTCTTGCTTGTGGTGCCGAGCTGAGGCGTTCGCCACCTGCCCACCGTAGATCATGAAGCAGTTGTGGACCTCCGAGAACTCCTCTTACTTGTCGCCCTCCTTCTTGTTGTTGCCTTGGCCCTTGCCATCTTCCACCAGGGGCCCAGCCTTATGGAAGTAGCGCCGGAGCATGACACATTCTTCAAGGGTGTGCTTGACAGGACCCTGGTGATAGGGGCACGGCTCTTTGAGCATCTTGTCGAACGTGCCGGCCTCTCTAGGAGGCTTCTGAGGGTTCCTGTGCTCGGCAACAGCGATGAGATTCACGTTAGCGGCGTTGCGCTTCGCTTGCGCCTTCTTCTTGGCCTTCTTCTTCGCGCCACGCTGGGCAGACGCCTCGGGGGCGTCTTCCTTCGGCTCTCCCTAAGGCTGCTTGTCTTTTCGTAAGATGGCTTAGACCGCCTCCTGACCCGAGGCAAACTTGGTGGCGACGTCCATCAACTTGCTCGCCTTGGTGGGAGTCTTGCGCCCTAGTTTGCTCACCAGGTCTCGGCAAGTGGTGCCGGCGAGGAAAGCCCCGATGACATCCGAGTCGGTAATGTTGGGCAGCTCGGTGCGCTGCTTCGAAAACCGCCGGATGTACTCTCAGAGGGATTCCCCTGGCTGTTGGCGGTAGCTTCGGAGATCCCATGAGTTCCCAGGGCGCACGTACGTGCCTTGGAAATTTCCCGCGAAAACCTTGACCAGGTCATCCCAGTCGGAGATCTGCGCAGGAGGCAGATGCTCCAGCCAGGCCTGGGTAGCGTCGGAGAGGAAAAGGGGAAGATTGCGGATGATGAGATTGTCTTTGTCTGCTCCTCCCAACGGGCATGCCAGCCAGTAATCCGTGAGCCACAACTCCGGTCTTGTCTCCCCCGAGTACTTGGTGATGGTAGTTGGGGCTAGGAACCGGGCGGGGAACGACGCTTGTCGTATGGCCCGGCTGAAGACTCGTGGACCGGGTGGCTCGGGCGAGGGACTCCGATCCTCCTCACTATCGCAGCGTCCCCCGTGCCTGGGGTGGTAGCCTCAGGCGCACCTTCTCCTCGAGGCGGGCTCGATGGTCGCGACGGTGTTGCTCATTGCCGAGGCGATCCCGGGCGGCAGGTGCCTCGTCCCGTGTGTGCTCGGGATGGACCGAGGCCTCCCGCATCCGTCGGGAGGACGCCACGTGATGCTCTGAGGGGTTAGATCACCTTTGGGAGGCAGAGCACTCGGCTCGTCGAACTGCGGCACCTTCTAGGAGATCCTTGAGTTTGCCCTGGATACGTCGTCCCTCGGTGGTGGATGGCTCCAGCATGGTTCAAAGCAGCATCACCGCTGCAGCTAGGTCCTGGCCAGATCCGCTGACGGCCGGGGGCAGCGCTGCCCTGGCATTGCCAACGATACGGCGCTGGACGTCCCGGGCCCGATGACGGACTCCTCCGGCGAGTGTTCGGCCTGCCCACTCCTGCTCGATGTTCTGTCGGAGCTGCACAAGTCGCCCTGCTTCCTCGTTAACCTTGGCATGCATCTCGCGAATTTGCTCGAGCTGTGTGTCCTGACCCCCCGCGGGGACTAGGGACCACAGCTAGCTCCTGCGGGATGTCAACGCGAGATGCGGGCCCAGGGGGATCGCCAACCTTCGGCATGCCAAGATGGTTGCCTTCGTCGTTATCTCCCTGATCGACGTGGAAACATTCGCGACTCGGGCCATAACCCTTGTCGTCAAGGCCGTGGCCATCGTCAGAGCAACCGGAGAGGCAGTGGTCACATGCAGACATGAAGTCCCGCATGGCACCGGGATCACCAAGGCCAGAGAACCGAAGTTGGGGTCGTCCTCTTCCTCGGAACCCGCCGGTCTGGAGGTTGAGACGGCTGTCAGTCGGTCCCAGGTTGACCACATATGGTACCCCGGAAGGTCTGGATACGCCCTTGCGAAAGCGCTCACCGAAGCGGGGTCGCTAGGTGGATCGAAGCTAAATCGAAAGGGAACAGGGTGGAATAAGGACGGTACCTCTTGGTCGATGGATGATGGTGAAGTCGCATCGGGGACAGAGCGCACCATCATCTCAGGTACGAGGGTAACAGCCTAGTAGGTCCTTTGCGAGGGTGCTGGTGTCATCAGTCTTCTTGGGGCTGACACGTTGCGGGGAAGCGACGCTCGTCGTTGTCTCAGGTGCGAGGACAACACCTGACATGTCCCCCGGAGGAGTGCCGGCGTCGTTGACTCGCTCCGGTTCGACAGCCGATAAGGTGCCGCCTCCTGCGTGGCCACGGTTGCCCCGTCTCCGCCTCCTCCGGCGAGGAGGGTGGTGGGGATGACCCAAGTGTTCCTCTTCCGCCGTGGGGAGATGCCGTCGTCGAATTCGCTGCCGCCGGGCGAGCCGACTGTCATTGTTGTCATGCTGCGAGGGGAGGAGTACCATGTCATAGCTGTCGTCGAGGGACATGAACTCGAGACTCCCGAAGCGGAGCACCGTCCCGGGCTGAAGAGGTTGCTGAAGTCTACCCATCTGGAACTCAACGGGAAAGTGTTCGTTAACACGCAGCAAGCCCCTACCTGGCACGCCAACTGTCGACGTTTCGGACCCGGGGGGTCCATGGACCGACTAGTAAATTTGTCGTTGCGTGTCCCTGCCCAGATGGGTTGGTGCGAGATGGAACACAAGGGAGGAAATGAGCCTTGTATTATCCTGCACCAGGGTGCTCGTAGTAGGGGTTACAAGCGTTGCGAGAGAGCGAGCAGGAGAGAGCGAGAGAGAGAGGGTCCGGCCCTGCTCGTCTTCTCCCGTCCCTTTGCTGTGCGTCTACTCGTCCTTCCGTGCCCTGCCCTCCCTCTCCCGTGGGGCCCTGGACACCCCCTTTTATAGACATAAGGAGATGCCCAGCTGTACAATGGGGGTGTAGCTTGGAGCTAACATGGCTGGCAGGGAAGTGCCCTGAGCCCTGTACAGATAATAACGTGGTCGTCGAGGGAGCGCCTTGAGCCCTGTAGAGGTAGTAACGTGGCCGTCGGATAAGTGCCTTGAGCCCTGTAGCGGCACAACTGTTGGCGCTGCATGGATCCTGCTAAAGTCTCCTTGCTTCCGTAGGGGGCTTGAGAACCACCGACATCATGGACGCACGCGGGGAGCCATCATTGCCTGTTACCGGGGTAAGCTAGATGGGATGCCGGTCTTGTTCCTTCGTAGCCAGAGCTAGCTAGGAGTAGGGTGATGATGTATCCCTTGTGGCGCGGTCACTCTAAGCTCGAGGTCGGGCGAGGCGGTGGCTCCTCCGAGGCCGAGGCTGAGGCTGAGGCCTAGGGTCGGGCGAGGACGTGACTCTTCCCGAGGCCTAGGCTGAGGCCGAGCCCTAGGGTCGGGCGAGGCGGAGATCTCCTCCCGAGGCCGAGGCCGAGGCCTGAGGTTGGGCGAGGCGGAGCTTCCTGTTGCGCCCAAGGCTGAACTTGGCTATTGTCGGTTTCACCCGGGTGGTTGGCACAATAGCCAGAGCGGGGCGAGCGGTGCTGTTTTCCTGTCAGATCAGTCAGTGAAAGGGCAAAGTGACTGCGGTCACTTGGACCCTGCTGACTGAGGCGCGCGTATCAGGATAAGGTGTCAGGCGATCCCAGCATTGAATGCGCATGCAATACGGTCGGCTAGTAAGGGAATTTGGCCAAGGTCACTTGCACGACAAGGCTTGCCTTTGGCTGAGCCGAGGGTGTGCTCACTGCCTGAGGAGACCCTCGGGCGAGACGTGAATTCGTCCGGGACTACTGTTCTCGCCCGAGGCCGGGCTCGGACGAGGCGAGATCGCGTCCCTTGGTAGACGAAGCTTTGACTTTGACCCAAACTGTCAGTCTTTATGGTTTGCTCCGAAGGTGTTTACTAGCCGTGTTTAGGAGTGTTGGGGGTACCCCTAATTACGGTACCCGACAACTGTCATTCGAGTTATCTTCCTGTCATGAATCTATTACTAGCTTAAAGGATTTAAATAATGATTTGAATGCTAAGCTAGAGAAAGTAAATGTAACTAGTTCATGTGTGGAACATGTAGTTATTTGCAATAGGTGTAAAGATGTTAATTTTGATGAACATGTTGCCACTATTGCCAATTTAACTAATGATGTTGCAAGTCTTAATGATCAACTTAAAACTTGTAAAATTGATTATGATAAACTAAAATTTGCTAGGGATGCCTACACTGTTGGTAGACACCCCTCAATTAAGGATGGACATGCTTTTCGAAAGGAAACCAAGAACTTAACAAGTCAAAGGACTTCCGTTCTCAACAAGGAGAAATGGAAGGCCCTTATGGCTAGCAGTTCTCAAAAGAACCATGCCTATATTTATGATAGGAAATTAACTAGTCATGCTTATAAGGATAGATGCTATGATTGCATTGTTTCTCATGATGTTAAATTTAATTCTCATGTTATGTTTGCATCTAGTTCTGCTTTTGTTCGTGGTAGAAGTAGGCCTAGGAGATATTATGCTCTTTCTCATGCACCTAGGAAAACTTGCAATGGTCCTACTACTGTCTATCATGCTTACAATGCTTCCTTTGTACTTTTATGCAAAAATGCAAAAGTAGTTGCTAGAAAGTTGGGATCCAAATGCAAGGGAGACAAGACTTGCATATGGGTTCCAAAAACTATTGTGACTAACCTTGTAGGACCCAACAAGAGTTGGGTACCTAAAACCCAAGCTTAAATTGCCTTGCAGGTTTATGCATCCGGGGGGTCAAGCTGGATTATCGACAGCGGATGCACAAACCACATGATGGGGGAGAAGAAAATGTTCACCTCCTACGTCAAAAACAAGGATTCCCAGAATACGATCATCTTTAGAGATGGGAACCAAGGCAAGGTCAAAGGGTTGGGAAAGATAGCCATCACATCCGAGCATTCTATCTCTAATATGTTTTTAGTTGAATCGCTCGGGTATAATTTGTTGTCTGTGAGTCAATTATGTAACATGGGTTATAATTGTTTATACACAAATATTGATTTATCTATCTTTAGAAGAAGTGATGGTTCACTAGCTTTTAAGGGTGTATTAGATGGCAAGCTCTATTTAGTTGATTTTTCAAAAGAGAATGCCGATCTAGATGCATGCTTAATAGCTAAGACTAATATAGGCTGGCTTTGGCATCGCCGTCTAGCACAAGTTGGGATGAAGAACCTTCATAAGCTTCTAAAGGGAGATCATGTGTTAGGACTAACCGATGTCTGTTTTGAGAAAGACAGACCTTGTGCAGTGTGCCAAGCAGGGAAACAGGTGGGAAGCACTCATCATAGCAAAAATGTGATGACAACGTCAAGACCACTGAAACTTCTTCATATGGATCTCTTCGGTCCCGTTGCCTATCTCAACATCAGGGGAAGTAAGTATGGTCTTGTAATAGTTGATGATTTTTCCTGCTTCACTTGGATATTCTCTTTGCAGGACAAATCAGAAACCCAAGGGACCCTAAAGTGCTTCTTAAAGAGAGCTCAAAATGAGTTTGAGCTAAAGGTTAAGAAGATAAGGAGCGACAATGGGTTCGAGTTCAATAATTTGCAAGTTGAAGAGTATCTTGAGAAGGAAGGCATCAAGCACGAGTTCTCCGCTCCCTACACACCACAACAAAATGGTGTGGTAGAGAGGAAGAACAGGACACTAATCGACATGGCGAGAACGATGCTTGGAGAGTACAAGACGCCTAAGCGGTTTTGGTCGAAAGTTGTGAACACAGCCTGCCATGCCATAAACCAGCTCTATCTGCACCGCCTCCTCAAGAAGACTTCCTACGAACTCCTTACTGGTAACAAACCCAATGTTTCTTATTTCCGTGTATTTGGGAGCAAATGCTACATTCTGGTGAAGAAAGGTAGACATTCAAAATTTGCTCCCAAGGCAGTAGAAGGGTTTTTGCTAGGATATGACTCAAATACAAAGGCGTATAGGGTCTTCAACAAATCATCGAGATTAGTTGAAGTCTCTAGCGACGTTGTATTTGATGAAACTAATGGCTCTCCAAGAGAGCAAGTTGATCTTGATGATGTAGATGATGAAGAAGTTTCGATGGACACAATAAGAACTATGGTGATAGGTGATGTGCGACCACAGGAACTACAACAACAAGATCAACCCTCTTCCTCGACAATGGTGCATCCTCCAACTCAAGACGATGAACAGGTACCTCAAGAAGAGGGGCAGGATCAAGGGGGAGCATAGGAAGAACAGGTTATAGAGGAAGAAGCACCATGGACCCCTCCAATCCAAGTCCGAGCGACGATCCAAAGACATCACCCTGTCGATCAAATTCTGGGTGACATCATCAAGGGAGTAACTACTCGCTCACGTTTAGCTAATTTTTGTGAGCATTACTCGTTTGTCTCTTCTATTGAGCCTTTCAGGGTAGAAGAGGCCTTGCAGGATCTGGACTGGGTGTTGGCCATGCAGGAAGAGCTCAACGACTTCAAAAGGAATGAATTCTGGAGCTTAGTGCCACGTCCAAAGCAAAACGTTGTGGGAACCAAGTGGGTGTTCCGCAACAAGCAAGACAAGCACGGAGTGGTGACAAGAAACAAGGCTCGACTTGTGGCAAAAGGTTATGCCCAAGTCGCAGGTTTGGATTTTGAGGAGACTTTTGCTCCTGTGGCTAGGTTAGAATCAATTCGGATTTTATTAGCCTATGCTGCTCACCATTCCTTTAAGCTATTCCAAATGGACGTGAAGAGCGCTTTCCTCAATGGGCCAATCAAGGAGGAGGTATACGTGGAACAACCCACTGGCTTTGAGGATGACAGGTATCCCGACCATGTTTATAAGCTCTCTAAGGTGCTCTATGGACTTAAGCAAGCCCCAAGAGCATGGTATGAATGCCTTAGAGATTTTTCTTATTTCTAATGCTTTCAAGGTTGGGAAGCTGATCCCACTCTTTTCACAAAGACATGTAATGGTGATCTTTTTGTTTGCCAAATTTATATTGATGACATAATATTTGGTTCTACTAACCAAAAGTCTTGTGAGGAGTTTAGCAAGGTGATGATGCAAAAGTTCGAGATGTCGATGATGGGCGAGTTGACCTACTTCATTGGATTCCAAGTGAAGCAACTCAAGGATGACACTTTCATCTCCCAAACGAAGTACACTCAAGATCTTCTCAAGAGGTTTGGGATAAAGGACGCTAAGCCTGCAAAGACACCAATATGAACTGACGGACACCTAGACCTCAACAAAGGAGCTAAGTCCAGTTGATCAAAAGGTATACCGGTCAATGATAGGTTCATTACTTTATCTTTGTGCTAGTCGACCGGACATTATGCTTAGTGTATGCATGTGTGCTAGATTTCAATCCGACCCCAAGGAGTGTCACCTTGTGGTCGTTAAGCGAATTCTTAGGTATTTAGTTTCTACGCCTTGCTTCGGGATTTGGTACCCAAAGGGGTCTACCGTTGACTTAATTGGATACTCAGACTTTGACTATGTCAGGCACAAGGTTGTTAGGAAGAGCACATCAGGGACATGCCAATTTCTAGGAAGGTCCCTGGTGTCCTGGAGTTCCAAGAAACAAACATTTGTTGCCATATCCACCGCCGAGGCCGAGTACGTTGCCACAGGACAGTGTTGCTCGCAACTGCTTTAGATAAGGCAAACCCTCCAGGACTTTGGCTACAATCTGAGCAAAGTCCCACTCCTATGTGACAATGAGAGTGCAATCCGCTTGGCGGATATTCCTGTTGAACACAGCCGCACTAAGCACATAGACATCCGACATCACTTCCTAAGAGACCACCAACAAAAGGGAGATATCGATGTTTACCACATTAGCACCGAGAATCAGCTAGCCGATATCTTCACCAAGCCTTTAGATGAGAAAAGGTTTTGCAGGTTGCGTAGTGAGCTAAATGTCTTAGATTCGCGTAACTTGGATTGATCTATAGCATACATGTATTCTATGTCTTTGATCATATTACTTTGAGTATTTACATCATTTATTGTTTATTTGTGGTGCTCAAGTTGTACAAGTCATCCCCGAACCTCACAAGTCTGTATGCAAATGTGAAAGGGAAATGTGCCCTTGGGCCATTTCTATAAGATTTTGGTGATTAAGTGCTCACACAAATGCTTTGAGTGATATTTGTGCCAAAGACTCAAGAAGTGCTAATCAAGATTAAAGGTATGTTTCTAGACTTAGTACAGTGTTTTGAAGACTAATGTATTATGTCTAAGTGCTAGAAATAGGAGAAATCGTTTTGGAGAAAAGTTGGCTATGTTCAGCCAAAAGGCTGCTCGGTCTGGGTGCACCGTACTGTCCGGTGGTGCATCGAACAGTGTCCGGTGTGCCAGGACCAGTCCCGATGAACAACCTACTCTCGGGTCTTGATGGCGGCGTACGGCTAAAAATCACCGGACTGTCCGGTGGCGCACCGGACTGCCAGGTGAGCCAACGGTCGGCCGTGCAATCCGCGCGTGATGCGTGGCCGAGCCAACGGTCAGATGGGGGCACCGGACTGTCCGGTGTGCACCGGACAGTGTCCGGTGTGCCAACGGCTCCAAATCTTCAACGGTCGGCTACGCCAATTTAGGAAAGCAATCTGCACCAGACTGTGAATAGTGGATGTTCGGTGGTGCACCGAACTATCCGGTGCGCCACCCGACAGAAGGCAAGAATTGCCTTCCCAGATTGCTTCCAACGGCTTCTAGCTGTCTTGGGGCTATAAAAGGGACCCCTAGGCGCATGAAGGAGTAAACCAAGCATTCTTTGATCATCTCTAAGCACCAAGACTTCATTCTAGCGCATTTGATTCGTTGTGATAGCAATTTGAGCTCCTCTTGAGTTGAGAACTCCGTGTGTGAACTTAGAGCTCAAGTTGTCGGCTAGTGTGCGTGTTTTTGCTCTTGCTTTGAGTCTTGTGTGTGTTGCTTTTCCCACCCTTACTTCTGTGCTTCTTTGTGATCATCAAATTGTAAGGGCGAGAGACTCCAAGTTGTGGAGATTCCTCACGAACGGGATATAGTGAAAGAAAGAGAAAAACCATGGTATTCAAGTGGATCTTTGGATCACTTGATAGGGGTTGAGTGCAACCCTCATCCATTGGGACGCCACAACGTGGAGTAGGCAAGTGTTGTACTTGGCCGAACCACGGAATAACTCGCGTGTCTTTTGTGATTGCTTTTCTATGATACTTGTGTTCACAAGAGCTCGCTATTTAGCCTACTAACACTTTACCAAGTTTTGTGGCTCTAAGTTTCAATTTTCTACAGGATCACCTATTCACCCCCTCTAGGTGCTCTCAATTGGTATCAGAGCCGTTCTCTTCACGAAAGGGACTAATCGCCCGAAGAGATGGATCCTAAGGGAAAGGGGATGGTGGTCAACGATAAGGAGAAGGAATCGGTCTTCAACGAGCCAAGAGACGATGAGCCCACTGACTCTGGCTCGAGTCACAAGAAGAAGGACGGGAAGAAGAAGAGGCGCATCAAGAAGATAGTCTACTACGACAGCGACGAGTCCTCTTCTTCCCAAAGAGACGACGACTACGACGAGAAAAAGAAAACGATCAACTCAAACTTTTCTTTTGATTATTCTCGTATTCCGCATAATTCTAATGCTCATTTGCTTTCCATTCCTCTTGGTAAACCTCCACACTTTGATGGAGAGGACTACGGATTTTGGAGTCACAAAATGCGTAGCCATTTGTTCTCTCTTCATCCAAGTATATGGGAGATAGTAGAAAATGGAATAAATTTTGATAGTACTGATAATCCCATGTTTATAAATGACCAAATTCACAAAAATGCACAAGCTACCACTGTTCTATTAGCGTCCTTGTGCAGGGAAGAATATTATAAGGTGAGCGGCTTGGATAACGCCAAGCAGATTTGGGACACCCTCAAGATCTCGCATGAGGGGAACGATGTCACTATGATCACCAAGATGGAGTTGGTGGAGGGCGAACTAGGAAGGTTTGCAATGATCAGGGGGGAGGAGCCAACCCAAACGTACAACAGGCTCAAGACCTTGATCAACAAAATAAGGAGCTATGGAAGCACGAGATGGACGGACCATGACGTCGTCCGGCTTATGCTAAGGTCCTTCACTATCCTTGATCCTCATCTTGTTAACTCTATTCGTGAAAATCCTAGGTACACCAAGATGACGCCCAAGGAAATACTCGGAAAGTTTGTAAGCGGGTGAATGATGATCAAGGAAGCAAGATATGTTGATGAGGCGCTAAACGGCCCAATGCCGATCCACGAGCCTCAAACCGTTGCTCTCAAAGCAACAAGTAGCAGGGAGGTGCTACCTAGCAAGGTGGCGCAAGTTGAGGCGGCCGGGCTAAATGAGGAAGAAATGGCCCTCATCATCAAGAGCTTTAAGACGACGCTAAAAGGAAGAAAGGAGCATCCCAACAAGAGCAAAGCGAAGGGGAAACACTCCTGCTTTAAATGTGGTAAGTATGGTCATTTTATAGCAAATTGTCCCGACAACACTAATGACCAGGAACAAGAGAAAGGCAGGAAGAGGGAAAAGAAGAAGGCCTACAAGAAGGCGAAGGGCGAGGCACACCTCGTCAAAGAGTGGGACTCGGATTGTTTGTCGTCCGACTCCGACGACGAAGGACTCGCCGCCTCGACCTTCAACAAGTCGTCGCTCTTCCCCAACAAGCACCATACTTGTCTTATGGAAAAGGAAAAGAAGGTAATCACTAGATGTAACACCCCTGACAAACTGAACAGCTACTAATGGAGCCATTAGCAGAACTGACCAAAATTGGGTGACCCAACCTCTGCACCGAAAGACCAGCCCGCGACACAAAATCCTCCGAAACAAACGAATAGCTAGCGCCAGAGTCAAAAAGAGCATGGGCTGCAAATGAATCAACTGAAATCGTACCTGTCACCACGTCTCCTTGCTCCCTGCCATCCGTAGCGGGTAGCACATAAGCTCCAGAAATACCCGCAGAAGAGGAAGCTCCCGGAGTGAAATTAACAGAAGAACCCCACTGAGCCACCGGAGGAGGCTGGCGCGGAGCTCCAAACTGAGTCAGCACAGGGGTAGACGGTGCAGGAGTAGGCACAGCCTGATACTGAGGAAAACCTTGCATCGACACGAACTGAGAAGTCCCAGGCACATAAAGCTACTGTGGAGGAAGAGGAACAGAAAACTGCTGCTCAGCACTTGACATCATATTGATAGTGCCCTGAGAAGAGGAGGAAGTTATCGGCTCCCATCTGAGCTTCCCATTGGGATTCCTCCTACACACCACATCCTTGTGGTCCTGACTGCAGATAGAACACCTGCCACTCCACTGGCACTCTGCACGGTGATGCGCATCTCCACAGCGGAAACACACCAGCCCCAGCCCGGGCTTAGGGACGGCCCGAAACCTCTGAGTACTTCCTCCCGAAGTACCTGAGTCAGAAGATTTGCCACGGTAAGGATGGTGGCGCTGATGCTGAGACTTGCCCCTCTTGTGAGCTGGACCTCCAGTGTTGCCCCTCCTTGTGTCCTGGCTACGAGGCTGATCAACACCCGAAGACTTCTGCGACTCCATGATGTACTGGTGTTGCATCTCCACACCCAGCGCCTGCTCCACCGTGGTACGGAAGTCCACCAACGGAAAGGCCCCCAGTGCATGCCTGATAGAAGGCTTCAGACCCTGACGGAACTGGCTCGCCTTCTCCATCTCATTATAAGCCACATGAGGGACAAAGCGGACCATCTTATTGAAGCCCACCTCATACTCTGTGACAGACTTCTTCTCCTGCTTGTAGGACTGCAAGTCAATCTTCATTTTCTCCAGAAAGGTGACCGGATAGAATCTCCTTTCGAACTGCCTGATGAAAACATCCCATGATAGGACTCCTGGTGAGGAGGAGTGCGCTGCCTACACGCCTCTCCACCAAATTTGCGCCTCTCCCTTCAGCAGCTGAGTGCCAAAGCGAACCCGATCTCCATATGCAATCTCGAAGACATTCATCTTATCCTCCACATAAGTCAACCAATCTGCCGCCTCGACCGGAGTACCACTGCCATCAAAAGAATCCAACTTCATGCCCATCCACTGCATCAGAGAAAGACCACTGATTGGAAGAGGCACCTCGGCCCCGCCACCTGGAACAGCACCCGCAGGGACAGCGCCCCCGGGCACTTCTCCACCTCCAGCACCCTGAGCAGCACCCGCAGGGGCGACAGGAATGGCTTGCCTCAGAAGGGCCAACTCCTGCTGCATGGCCTGCATCGCGGCTAACATTGCCGCCGGACTCATCGAGTCCCCACTAGGAGCTTGTGGACTACCCCGAGCTCTACGAGGCGGCATAGCTGTAGCCACAGGGATGAGAACAATAAGTAAAATGAGATAAGCATAGCATCTCTCTAGATAATGTCAAAACTAGCACAGATAATAACATAATCATATCAATAGCAAGACAGAAAACCCATCCTACATGTGCAGTGTGTCAATTTATTACTTCTCCACTTGCTAGGACCTACAGCCTATTGCTTTGATACCAACTGTAACACCCCTGACAAACTGAACAGCTACTAATGGAGCCATTAGCAGAACTGACCAAAATTGGGTGACCCAACCTCTGCACCGAAAGACCAACCCGCGACACAAAATCCTCCGAAACAAACGAATAGCTAGCGCCAGAGTCAAAAAGAGCATGGGCTGCAAATGAATCAACTGAAATCGTACCTGTCACCACGTCTCCTTGCTCCCTGCCATCCGTAGCGGGTAGCACATAAGCTCCAGAAATACCCGCAGAAGAGGAAGCTCCCGGAGTGAAATTAACAGAAGAACCCCACTGAGCCACCGGAGGAGGCTGGCGCGGAGCTCCAAACTGAGTCAGCACAGGGGTAGACGGTGCAGGAGTAGGCACAGCCTGATACTAAGGAAAACCTTGCATCGGCACGAACTGAGAAGTCCCAGGCACATAAAGCTGCTGTGGAGGAAGAGGAACAGAAAACTGCTGCTCAGCACTTGACATCATATTGATAGTGCCCTGAGAAGAGGAGGAAGTTATCGGCTCCCATCTGAGCTTCCCATTGGGATTCCTCCTACACACCACATCCTTGTGGTCCTGACTGCAGATAGAACACCTGCCACTCCACTGGCACTCTGCACGGCGATGCGCATCTCCACAGCGGAAACACACCAGCCCCAGCCCGGGCTTAGGGACGGCCCGAAACCTCTGAGTACTTCCTCCCGAAGTACCTGAGTCAGAAGATTTGCCACGGTAAGGATGGTGGCGCTGATGCTGAGACTTGCCCCTCTTGTGAGCTGGACCTCCAGTGTTGCCCCTCCTTGTGTCCTGGCTACGAGGCTGATCAACACCCGAAGACTTCTGCGACTCCATGATGTACTGGTGTTGCATCTCCACACCCAGCGCCTGCTCCACCGTGGTACGGAAGTCCACCAACGGAAAGGCCCCCAGTGCATGCCTGATAGAAGGCTTCAGACCCTGACGGAACTGGCTCGCCTTCTCCATCTCATTATAAGCCACATGAGGGACAAAGCGGACCATCTTATTGAAGCCCACCTCATACTCTGTGACAGACTTCTTCTCCTGCTTGTAGGACTGCAAGTCAATCTTCATTTTCTCCAGAAAGGTGACCGGATAGAATCTCCTTTCGAACTGCCTGATGAAAACATCCCATGATAGGACTCCTGGTGAGGAGGAGTGCGCTGCCTACACGCCTCTCCACCAAATTTGCGCCTCTCCCTTCAGCAGCTGAGTGCCAAAGCGAACCCGATCTCCATATGCAATCTCGAAGACATTCATCTTATCCTCCACATAAGTCAACCAATCTGCCGCCTCTCTCCTAACCCCTCCCCCCATGTGCAGCCGCCCCCCTACTTCTCTTCCTCCCCTTGGCCGCCGCACCCCTGCCCATCTCCTCTTCTCTCAATTTTTGCAGCCACCAAACCCTAGCCGCCCCCCCCTCAATCCCCTCCTCCCAAGGTGCCAATCCTTGCCGCTCGGATCATCGTCTCGTGGTGCGAATCTCCAACCGTTTTGGTGGAGGGAAGAAGGGAGGAAGAAAAGGGGGAGAACCCAAGGTGATTTTTGTGTTCATCCCTTGTTCATTTGCGCTGCGATTCAATTGATTAGATGTTGCGTTTGCGATTAGATAGAGGGGGGGCTGTCCAGAATTTTACGTGGTGGACGAACAGCGGAAGTTCTAGCAGTTTTTAGGGTTTTTTCGTGAAGAATTAATGGGGATCTTGTAGAACTTTGTTTTACCTTTCCAACGAGTATTTATGCGCTCAATTTGGAGTTATAAATCAAAAGTTATCATCGTTTAAATCCGGGTATGTGGCTGTCCAAAAAAAACAGATTTTTCAGAGTGATGAACAGCAGTAGTATTAGCAGTTTCTGGGGATTTTTCGGGAGTAATTAGTGTTAATCAGTATTAGAATCATGTAGGGCTTTTTCTTATCTTTCCAACAAGTACTTATGCGCTTAAAACGGAATTATATTTTAAAAGTTATCGCTGTTTGAATCCGAGTATGTTGCTGCCCAAATCAGAAAAAACAGATTGCAGGGTTTATTTTGTGGACCGTTTAGAGGTAATTAGATGTTAGAATTTATTCATGAGTAGTATACAAAACTTGTGGGTAATTTTATGTAGTTGTCTCTGAAGTATTTGTTTGCCACCACTGCTGTCCTAATTTTTAAGTTATGGAATTGTTAAGCAGCGCCGCTGCAGTTTGGTTAGTGAGGGGAGAATTGTTACCGCGGCGGGGTTTGAGATTGCGCGTAGGTGCGGTGTTGTCTTTGAGTTTTTTTATGTGAATTTGGTGCACTAAGTTGGGTGTCAAAAACAGGTGGTGGACTTCTGGATCGTTCTTAGGGATTTTTGCCCAAACTTCATTGAAGGCAAGTAAAACTGTGATGGTTATTCCGTCTGTCAGATGAGGAGTCTTATACTTGTTTATGTTGTGCTATCATGTTCAAATTCATATTTTCTTTTGAGTACCATCTTTTGAAAATGTTCATGCTTCATGGATTTCATATGTTGAATTTGAGGTTTGATTATGTTACTCAAGTGGTTATTATGTGGAATGGGTGGAAGTAAATGCCTAGCACATTTTTATTTGGGAAGAACTTATGATGTTGTCATGCATAATGCACTCATCATTCATTGCATTGAAGTTTCGTCGCGATCTTATGGTCCGACCGTACCGGTACATTAAGCATCATATGTTGCCCGAGAAGGGGTATGGTGCAGCTTCATATCTTAGAGATATGGAGGCAGAAGTCATTATTGCATTTGTAGCCATGTGCATTCATGGGAGAGGTGTTGAATCTACTATGTGGATGTGGATAATTTGGACTTGTGCATGGTGATTCTACTTGGCGTTGAGTTTTTAGTTACTTGTATACTTGCTGCAATTTACTGTTCAAAAGAAAAGAAAGAAGTCCTGAACACGTGGTTGTGTAAGCACAGTTGATTTACAATGTCCTATTTGTTGTTGTTATGTTTACTTGCTGAGATGTGTTATCTCACATCTTGCATTGTTTGATGCAGGCACCTAATTTCTGCTTTAGGGAATAGAGGGATGTAGCAGCACGGCCACTACACCTTTAATAAAGGAACCAGCATTTAATAATGTTGTTAATCAGAGTTGGACAAGTCTAGTGAATTGCTTTGTTCTTGGTTGAGCGTTTATTTTGGGGTGGGCTGAGTTTCTTATCCCATTTGTTTTACTTCAGTTGGGTCATAATTAGGTTTTACCACTTTTGCATTACAGTTTCTACTATGTGAATTATATGTCTTTATATCTTGTATGAGCTTCATGTTTCCCCTCCTTGTTATGCTAGTTTTCAAAGGAGGTGATGCCGGATTTTCTCTTGCTTTATATTCTTTCTTTATTACATCTCTTGTGTTGAGTAAATTTGGTGGATGAGGTTTATGGTATTATCCATTCTGTGCGACCAGTGGGGTGTTACACTAGAGAAACTCCTAAGTACTCTAATTCTAGTGATGAGGACTCTAGTGATGATGAAATTGATTACACTAGCTTGTTTAAAGGATTAGATAGAGCAAAAGTAGAAAAGATCAATAAATTGATTGATGCTCTAAATGAAAAGATAGACTTTTAGAAAAGCAAGAGGATCTTTTATATGAAGAGCATGATAAATTTGTAAGTGTGCAAAAGTCTCTTGCTTTAGAAGTTAAAAGGAATGAAATGCTTTCTTGTGAATTATCTACTTGTCATGAGACTTTGGCTAGCTTAAGAAGTATTAATGATGATTTAAATGCTAAGCTAGAAGTAGCAAATAAATCCAGTTCATGTGTTGAGCATGTTGTGATTTGCACTAGGTGTAAGGATTTTAATGTTGATGCTTGTAGTGAACATTTAATTTCCATTACTAGATTAAATGATAAAGTGGCTAGTCTTAATGCCCAACTTAAGACTAGCAAAAATGATTTTGATAAACTAAAATTTGCAAGGGATGCCTACACTGTTGGTAGACATCCCTCAATTAAGGATGGGCTTGGCTTTCAAAGGAAAGCCAAGAACTTAACAAGTCAAAGGGCTCCCATCTCTGCCAAGGACAAAGGGAAGGCCCCTATGACTAATAGTGTTCAAAGGAATCATGCTTTCTTGTATCATGATAGGAAATATTCTAGAAATGTTCATTATAATAGGAGTTATAATGCTTTTGACTCACATGCCATGATTGCTTCAAGTTAAAACTTTAATGGTAGATCTAGGAGGAATATTGTGTCTCATGCTCCTAGGAAAGTGTATAATGGATCTACCACTGCCTTTCATGCTTGCAATGCTAAATTTGTTCTTTCATATAAAAATGAAAAAGTGACTGCTAAAAAGGTGGGGGCCAAATGCAAGGGAGACAAGACTTGCATTTGGGCCCCTAAGGCTATTGTAACTAACCTTGTAGGACCCAACAAGAGTTGGTACCTAAAACTCAAGCCTAATTTGCCTTGCAGGTTTATGCATCTGGGGGCTCAAGCTGGATTATCGACAGCGGATGCACAAACCACATGACGGGGGAGAAGAAGATGTTCACCTCCTACGTCAAGAACAAAGATTCTCAAGATTCAATCATATTCGGTGATGGGAATCAAGGCAAGGTTAAAGGACTAGGAAAGATAGCAATTCATCCGAGCATTCCATATCTAATGTGTTTTTAGTAGAATCGCTCGGGTATAACTTGTTGTCCATTAGTCAATTATGTAATATGGGTTACAACTGCTTATTTACAAATGTAGATGTGTCTGTCTTTAGAAGAAGTGATAGTTCATTAGCTTTTAAGGGTGTACTAGACGGCAAACTCTATTTAGTTGATTTTTCGAAGGAGGAGGCCGATCTAGATGCATGCTTAATTGCTAAGACTAGCATGGGCTGGCTGTGGCATCGCCGTCTAGCACATGTGGGGATGAAGAACCTTCACAAACTTCTAAAGGGAGAACATGTGTTAGGTCTAACTAATGTAACTTTCAAAAAAGATAGACCTTGTACAGCTTGTCAAGCAGGTAAACAAGTGGGAAGTGCTCATCACAACAAGAATGTGATGACTACATCAAGACCTCTGGAGCTATTGCATATGGACCTCTTCGGACCCGTCGCCTACCTTAGCATCGGGGGAAGTAAGTATGGTCTTGTAATTGTTGATGATTTTTCCCACTTCACTTAGGTATTCTTTTTGCAGGATAAATCAGAAACCCAAGGGACCCTCAAGCGCTTTCTAAGGCGAGCTCAAAACGAATTTGAGCTCAAGGTGAAAAAGATTAGAAGCGACAACGGGTCCGAGTTGAAGAACCTTCAAGTGGAGGAGTTTCTTGAGGAGCAAGGAATCAAGCATGAGTTCTCCGCTCCCTACACACCATAGCAAAACGGTGTGGTAGAGAGGAAGAACAGGACGCTTATAGACATGGCGAGGACGATGCTTGGAGAATTCAAGACGCCCGAGCGGTTTTGGTCGGAAGCCATAAACACGGCCTGCCACGCCATAAACCGGGTCTACCTTCATCGCCTCCTCAAGAAGACGTTGTACGAACTACTAACCGGTAACAAACCTAACGTTTCATATTTTTGAGTTTTTGGGAGTAAATGCTACATTCTAGTAAAGAAAGGTAGGAATTCAAAATTTGCTCCCAAAGTTGTAGAAGGGTTTTTGTTAGGTTATGACTCAAATACAAAGGTGTATAGAGTCTTCAACAAATCATCAGGTTTGGTTGAAGTCTCTAGCAACGTTGTATTTGATGAAACTAATGGCTCTCCGAGAGAGCAAGTTGATCTTGATGATGTAGATGAGGATGATGTTCCAACGGACGCAATGCGCACCATGGCTATTGGAGATGTGCAGCCACAGGAACACCAGGAGAAAGATCAACCCTCTTCCTGAACAATGGTGCACCCCCCAACTCAAGATGATGAAAAGGTTCCTCAAGAGGAGGCATGTGATCAAAGGGGAGCACAAGAAGACCAAGTTGAGGAGGAAGAAGTACCACGGGCCCCTCCAACTCAAGTTCGAGCGAGGATTCAAAGGAATCATCCCATCGACCAGATTTTGGGTGATATTAGCAAGGGAGTAACCACTCGCTCTAAATTAGCTAATTTTTGTGAGCATTACTCTTTTGTCTCTTCTATTGAGCCTTTCAGGGTAGAAGAGGCCTTGCTAGATCCGGACTGGGTGTTGGCCATGCAGGAAGAGCTCAACAACTTCAAGCGAAATGAAGTTTGGACACTGGTGCCACGTCCCAAGCAAAACATTGTGGGAACCAAGTGGGTGTTCCACAACAAACAGGACGAGCACGGGGTGGTGACAAGGAACAAGTCTCGACTTGTGGCAAAAGGTTATGCCCAAGTCGCAGGTTTGGACTTTGAGGGGACTTTTGCTCCTATGGCTAGGCTAGAGTCAATTCGTATTTTGTTAGCCTATGCCGCTCACCATTCTTTCAGGTTGTTCCAAAGGGACGTGAAGAGCGCTTTCCTCAACGGGACAATCAAGGAGGAGGTGTACGTGGAGCAACCCCCTGGCTTTGAGGATGAATGGTACCCCGACCACGTGTGTAAGCTCTCTAAGGCGCTCTATGGACTTAAGCAAGCCCCAAGAGCTTGGTATGAATGCCTTAGAGACTTTTTAATTGCTAATGCTTTCAAGGTTGGGAAAGCCAATCCAACTCTTTTCACTAAGACTTGTGATAGCGATCTATTTGTGTGCCAAATTTATGTTGATGACATAATATTTGGTTCTACTAACCAAAAGTCTTGTGAAGAGTTTAGCAAGGTGATGACTCAGAAAGTCGAGATGTCGATGATGGGCGAGTTGAACTACTTCCTTGGGTTCCAAGTTAAGCAACTCAAGGATGACACCTTCATCTCTCAAACGAAGTACACGCAAGACTTGCTCAAGCGGTTTGGGATGAAGGACGCCAAGCCCGCAAAGACTCCAATGGGAACTGACGGACATGTCGACCTCAACAAAGGAGGTAAGTCCATTGATCAAAAGGCATACCGATCTATGATAGGGTCTTTACTGTATTTATGTGCTAGTAGACCGGATATTATGCTTAGTGTATGCATGTGTGCTAGATTTCAATCCGACCCAAGGGAGTGTCACCTTGTGGCCGTTAAGCGAATTCTTAGATATTTAGTTGCTACGCCTTGCTTCGGGATCTGGTATCCAAAGGGGTCTACCTTTGACTTGATTGGATACTCAAACTCTGACTATGCTGGATGTAAGGTCGATAGGAAGAGTACATCAGGGACGTGCCAATTCCTAGGAAGGCCCCTGATGTCGTGGAGTTCTAAGAAACAAACTTTCATTGCCCTATCCACCGCTGAGGCCGAGTATGTTTCCGCAGGACAGTGTTGCGCGCAACTACTTTGGATGAGGCAAACCCTCCGGGACTTTGGCTACAATCTGAGCAAAGTCCCACTCCTATGTGACAATGAGAGTGCAATCCGCATGGCGGACAATCCTGTTGAACACAGCCGCACAAAGCACATAGACATTCGGCATCACTTTTTGAGAGACCACCAACAAAAGGGAGATATCGAAGTGTTTTATGTTAGCACCGAGAACCAGCTAGCCGATATCTTTACCAAGCCTTTAGATGAGAAGACCTTTTGCAGGCAGCGTAGTGAGCTAAATGTCTTAGATTCGCGTAACTTGGATTGATATAGAGCATACATGTGTTTTATGCCTTTGATCATGTTCTATTATGCATTTTATTGCTTATTTATGGTGCTCAAGGTGTGCAAGTAATCCCCGGACCTCACAAGTCCATGTGTGAGTGATGCACATATTTAGGGGGAGAAATGCTACAACTTGATCCCTTGAGACTAACCATGTGCTTGAGTGTTCTTAATTTAGTCTCAAAAAAGGATTGAAAGGGAAAAGGTGAACTTGGATCATGCAAGACTTCCGCTGCACTCTGATGAGAGGGTAATTTACTCCAAGTTCATCTCTGTGTTCTTATTGCCTTTTTCACTCTTAATTGAAGATTTTGGTGAGGCAATGGGGTTTGTGGGCCAATAATGATCTTGTTTTGGTGCTTAATGCCAAAGGGGGAGAAATTAAGGCCAAAGCAAATGGATCAGCTACCACTTGAGAATTTTGAAAATAGTAGAGTTAGAGCTTTTGTTTTGTCAAAATACTCTTATTGTCTCTTATTATCAAAAGTTGGTCTCTTGTGGGGAGAATGTTTGATTATGGGAAAATGGGGGAGTTTTTGAATCTTTGATCAATTTCTCTTGGAATACCTCTCTCTATGCCTCAACAAGTGAATTTGACTTAGAGATAGGAAATTGAGTTTGATTTGCAAAAACAAACCAAGTGGTGGCAAAGAATGATCCAAATATGCCAAATTTGAATCAAAAACAATTTTTGTTCTCATTTGCATTGATGTTGCACTTCTTTTAGTTGTTTTTTGTTGTGTTGGCATAAATCACCAAAAAGGGGGAGATTGAAAGGGAAATGTGCCCTTGGGCCATTTCTATAAGATTTTGGTGATTAAGTGCTCACACAAATGCTTTGAGTGATATTTGTGCCAAAGACTCAAGAAGTGCTAATCAAGATTAAAGGTATGTTTCTAGACTTAGTACAGTGTTTTGAAGACTAATGTATTATGTCTAAGTGCTAGAAACAGGAGAAATCATTTTGGAGAAAAGTTGGCTATGTTCAGCTAAAAGGCTGCTCGGTCTGGGTGCACTGGACTGTCCGGTGGTGCACCGAACAGTGTCCGGTGTGCCAGGACCAGTCCTGATGAACAACCTACTCTCGGTCTCGATGGTGGCGTACGACTAAAAATCACCGGACTGTCCGGTGGCGCACCGGACTGTCCGGTGAGCCAACAGTCGGTCGAGCCAACGGTCGACCGTGCAATCCACGCGTGACGCGTGGCCGAGCCAACGGTCAGATGGGGCACCGAACTGTCCGGTGTGCACCGGACAGTGTCCGGTGCGCCAACGGCTCCAAATCTTCAACGGTCGGCTGCGCCAATTTAGGAAAGCAATCTGCACCAGACTGTGAACAGTGGATGTCCGGTGGTGCTCCGGACTGTCTGGTGCGCCACCCGACAGAAGGCAAGAATTGCCTTCCCATATTGCTTCCAACGGCTCCTAGCGGCCTTGGGGCTATAAAAGGGACCCGTAGGCGCATGAAGGAGTAAACCAAGCATTCTTTGATCATCTCTAAGCACTAAGACTTCATTCTAGCGCATTTGATTCGTTGTGATAGCAATTTGAGCTCCTCTTGAGTTGAGAACTCCATGTGTGAACTTAGAGCTCAAGTTGTTGGCTAGTGTGCGTGTTTTTGCTCTTGCTTTGAGTCTTGTGTGTGTTGCTTTTCCCACCCTTACTTCTGTGCTTCTTTGTGATCATCAAATTGTAAGGGCGAGAGACTCCAAGTTGTGGAGATTCCTCGCGAACGGGATATAGTGAAAGAAAGAGAAACACCATGGTATTCAAGTGGATCTTTGGATCACTTGAAAGGGGTTGAGTGCAACCCTCGTCCATTGGGATGCCACAACGTGGAGTAGGCAAGTGTTGTACTTGGCCGAACCACGGGATAACTCGCGTGTCTTTTGTGATTGCTTTTCTATGATACTTGTGTTCACAAGAGCTCGCTATTTAGCCTACTAACACTTTACCAAGTTTTGTGGCTATAAGTTTCAGTTTTCTATAGGATCACCTATTCACCCCCCTCTAGGTGCTCTCAAAATGATGCACGTGTTTAGGGGGAGATGAGCTACAACTTGACTCCTTTGAGACTAACTTGTTTGTTTGAGTACACTTGACATAGTCTCGAAGGTACATTGAAAGAGAAAAAGAACTTGGACGACGAAAAGACTTCCACTGCACTCCGGTATTAGTGTATTTAATTCCAAGTTCATACTTATGCTCTCATTGCCTTTTTGCTCTTATTTGACATTTTGGTGAGGCAATGGGTTTAAAGGGCCAAAAGTTATCTCGTTTTGGTGTTTAATGCCAAAGGGGGAGAAATTAAGGCCAAAGCAACTGGATCAGCCAACCACTTATGAATTTCAAAAATAGTAGAGTTAGAATTTGTATTTTTCCCAAATGACTCTTATTGCAAAATTTGGTCTCTTATGGGGGAGGATTTTGATTATGGGAAAAAGGGGGATTTTTGGCACTTGATCAATTTTACTCTTGAAGTATCTCTCTATTTCCCCAAACAAGTGTGTTTGACTTAGAGATAAGAAAAAGAATTTGATTTGCAAAAACAAACCAAGTGGTGTCAAAGAGTGATCTGAATATGCCAAATCCTAAGTAAAGAGAATCTAGTCTTCAATTTGAATTAATGTTGCACGTCTTTTGTTGCTTTGTAATGTGTTGGCATAAATCACCAAAAAGGGGGAGATTGAAAGGGAAATGTGCCCTTGGGCCATTTCTATTATTGTTTTGGTGATTAGATGTCCAACACATTGTTTTGAACTCATATGTGCTTAGTAGGTGAAAAGTGCACATTAATGAACAAGGTATGTTTCTAGACTTAGTAAATTGTTTTTGAATGCTAACATGTGTATCTAAGTGCTAGAGACCGTGCCAAGAAAAGAAGAAAAGAGTTGGAGAAGGTATGACTCGGTGCAGCCAAACCAGCTGCAGCCTAGCACACCGGACTGTCCGGTGCCCAGGCTGGCCTGACGGCGAACTCTCTGCTCTCGGGAATCGGCGCGACGAAGTGGCTATAAATCACGAGACTGTTCGGTGGTGCACTGGACTGTCCGGTGAGTCATCAGCGCTAGAGCCCAAGTCTTCAGCGACGAACTCGTCGCTCTCAGGAAATGGAAAAGGCGTCGCAGCTAAAATTCACCGAACTGTCCGGTGGGGCACCGGACTGTCCGGTGAGCCAAAGGCGCCTGTGGCAAACAGTCGTCTGCGCGATCAATGGGCGACACGTGGCCAAGCCAACTGTCAGATAGTCGCACCAAACTGTCCGGTGTACACCGGATAGTGTCCGGTGCGCCAACGGGCCTAGAGGACCAACGGTCGGCTGCACCCGGTATGGAAGGAAATCGAGCACCGGACATGTACTATAGCTGTCCGGTGGTGCACCGGACTGTCCGGTGCACCTCTCGACAGAAAACAAGATTTGCCTTCCAAGTTGATCTCTGTTGGCGTTTTGACCCCGGGGGGTCCCCAGACCAACGAGTAAATTGTCGCCGCGTGTCCCAGCCCAGATGGGTCGGCGCGAGGTGGAGCACGAAGGGGGTAGAAGAGAGGGAGAAAAGGGAAAACTCACGGCCTCCGTGTTGTCCCGCGCCCAGGTCGGGTGCGCTTGCAGTAGGGGGTTACAAGCGTCCGCGTGGGGGGAGAGCGAGGGACTCTATGCGTCGTCCCGTCCTCCCGCGCGGCCAACCTCCTTGTAGGAGAGCCCTGGACCTTCCTTTTATAGGCGTAAGGAAAGGGTCCAGGTGTACAATGGGGGGTGTAGCAGTGCGCTATCGTGTCTAGCAGAGAGGAGCTAGCGCCCTAAGTACATGCCGTCGTGGCAGCCAGAGAGGTTTTGGCACCCTGTTCATGTGATGTCGTGGCCGTCGGAGGGGCGTTGGAGCCTTGCGGAAGGACAGCTGTCGGGGTTGTCGAGTCCTTGCTGACATCTCTTTGCTTCCGTAAGGGGCTGAGAGCCGTCGTCGTCATGGAGCACGCGGGGCGTCATCATTATCTGTTTACCGGGGCGTGCCGGATGGGACGCCGGTCCTGTTACCTGTAGCCTGAGCTAGCTAGGGATAGGGTAATGATGCCCCCCTGTGACGTGGTCGGTCCAAGCCCCTGGTCGGGCGAGGCGGAGTTCGTCGTCTTCCGGGGCCGAGCCCGAGTCCGAGCCCTGGGGTCGGGCGAGGCGGAGTTCGTCGTCTTCTGGGGCCGAGCCCGAGTTCGAGCCCTGGGGTCGGGCGAGGCGGAGTTCGTCGTCTTCCAGGGCCGAGCTCGAGTCCGAGCCTTGGGGTCGGGCGAGCCAGAGTTCATCGTCTTCTGGGGCCGAGCCCGAGTCCGAGCCCTTGGGTCGGGCGAGGCGGAGTTCGTCGTCTTCCGGGGCCGAGCCCGAGTTCGAGCCCTAGGGTCGGGCGAGGTGGAGTTCGTCGTCTTCTGGGGCCAAGCCCGAGTTCGAGCTCTGGGGTCGGGCGAGGCGGAGTTTCCTATGGCGCCCGGGGCCGGACTTGGCTGCTGTCAGCCTCACTCTGTCGAGTGGCACAGCAGTTGGAGCGACGCAGGCGACGCTGTCTTCTTGTCAGGCCGGTCAGTGGAGCGGCAAAGTGACTGCAGTCACTTTCAGCTCTGTTGACTGAAGGGCGCGTGACAGGATAAGATGTCAGGCCATCCTTGCATTAAATGTTCCTGCAATTCGGTCGGTTGGTGTGGCGATCTGGCCAAGGTCGCTTCTTGGCGAAGGCTGGGCCTCAGGCGAGCCGAAGGTGTGTACGCCGCTTGAGGGGGTCCTTGGGCGAGACGTGAATCTTTCGGGGTCGCTGCCCTCGCCCGAGGCTGGGCTCGGGCGAGGCGAGGTCATATCCCTTGAGCGGACCGAGCCTTGGCTTAATCGCACCCATCAGGCCTTTGCAGCTTAGTGCTGATAGGGGTTACCAGCTGAGATTAGGAGTCTTGGGGGTACCCCTAATTATGATCCCCGACAGTAGCCCCCGAGCCTCGAAGGGAGTGTTGATACTCGCTTGGAGGCTTTTGTCGCACTTTTTTTGCAAGGGGACCGGCCTTCCTCGGTTGCCTTTTGTTCCGGGGGGTGCGCGCGAGCAGACCCACCGGGTGTAGCCCCCGAGGCCTCGAAGGAGTAGTTTGACTCCTTCGAGGTCTTAGTACGTTTCATAATGCTTCGGCCGGTCTAGCTGCTCCCTCATGCGAACTGGCCGTAGCCCGGGTGAACAGTCGAGTCCCAAGTTCTTGGGCTGGTATGTTGACGCTGTCAACGGTTTGACCGGAGCCGGATTTGCGAGAGCAGCCCCCGAGCCTCCGCACAGAGCGAGAGGACGGTCAGGGACAGACTCGGCTTTTTACATACGCCCCTGTGTCGCCTTTCCGCAAGGAGGGGGGAAAGCGCCATGTCGCCTTCGGAGGGCGCCGAACATGGTGTCTCCAGTGAGTTGCTAACAGGTAATCCGAGTGGACGCCCGTGCCCCATTTGTTAGGGGTCGGCTAGTGGCCCGGAGGCACGCTCCAAAAGTACCTACGGGTGACTTGCTGGACCCGGACCCCTTTTGATGGGGTCTGAGGGCTCGATGCCTCCCTCTGGTGGGATTCCGTTACAAAATCGTTCCTGTTGGTCTCGGAAATGTCCTAGGGTACCTCGGGAGTGCAGCTCGAGCCTTGGTTATGTATCGAACGTACCCAGGGTCATCCCTCACTCTGCGTCTGAGGCGGCTGTCGAACCCTTCGGGGGCCAGCCTTCGAACCCCTGATCAGTAGTGGGCGCGGAGCCCAAGTGGCCTGAGGCGGCCGTTGAACCCTTTCGAGGGGCCGGCCTTTGAACCTTTGACCAGTAGTGGGCGCGGAGCCCGAGCGCTCTGAGGCGGCTATTGAACCCTTCTGAGGGGCCAACTTTTGAACCTCTGATCAGTAGGGGGGCTCGAGGCCCGCTTCCTTCGCGGAGAAGGATCCCTTTCGGAGTATCCCCTTTTCCGACCCCTAAGGCAAGAGAGAGAAAGAGGAAGTGAAAAGGATACGAATTTGAGTGATGTGGCGCACCTTTTTTGATGCGGTCATTATGGCGGAGGTGAAGCGTCGCCTGCTACGCCTGCCAAAGGTGTCGCCTGCCCTACCGCAGAGTTAATGCGACGGGACGAGTGGTTCACGGGGCGGCCGTTGCGCGTGCGCGAGCCGTTTGAGGAACAGAACGCGGACGTGTCGTCTTCCGCTGTGGGAGAAGGTCCTTTCGCTATCCCAGGAGGGGACGTGAGCTTGCTGACGACTCGACTGCCGCTTCCGCCCGCCTGCCATCGCCATTACTGCCGGCCCATTTCTGGCCATATCGACCGTCGCGCCCTTTCCCGCGGCTGACCGGCCCTTGACCAATGTGCTCGGTTGGCACTATCAGGTCACGCGCATGGTCGCCTCGAGTCGCGGTACTAGTTCCGCAGTCGAGAAGGCGTGGTACTAGCGCGAGTGGTGGTGCAGTTTCTTGTACGTAGTAACCGGCGCGCCGGTTACATGACGTGTGGGCCTGGGCCTCCATGCCGGATGCGTTGAAGTCGAAAGGGTACGTCCCCTGGGTGCGATTGCATGCCACCTGCATGGTGGCCCGCCCTTTCATCCGCTGGCCTGGGCGAAAGTGGAGGAGTGCTCGTAACTGCTGGGCAGTTGCGCGCACCATGGGCGGTGGTTTGGCCCTGTCTGCCCTGCGCCAGCTTGCATGACGCACGGGGCCCAGCCCCCGTGTCGTAGGGGGAGGACCTTGGAGCGTATTGGAGAAGACTCGGCCCGCAACGGCTAAGGACGCAAGTGGGGTGAGTTGCCTTTAAAAGGAGGGTGACCCCCTCAAAAGGCAACCATGTCTTCGCGCTCTCCTCATGCGTTGCGTCTTTCCACCTTTCGAGCCCCCAGATGGGGGGCGCCCGTGGTTCTTCCGCCTTGTCGTCGTTGGGGGAACGCAACTTCGTGGAAGTTGGTACCTTTCAGCCATCGCTCGGCTTCAAGGATTTTCGTCACCCTGGCTGGGGCGGAGAGCGAGGCGAGCCGGGGCTCTACCTCCTGCACGGGTCGGCCGGCCACCTCTTCTTCCAGCTTCTGGTGGTGGAAACCATCCTCCAACTCTGCGGAGGAGGCGTCCTCCAACCATGTCGGGGAAGGCAAACTGTTGCTGCCCAGCTAGGATGCAACATTCCGTCCTCTGTCCTCGCTTTCGTGGTGAGGACGGGAGTGAGGGCCTGCCAGTGCGCTTGCTGGTGCGGCGTTGGTGGACGGGCGGACGCCGCCGTCGGTGCTGACATGGTGGCAGCTGGAGAAAGCTTCCCCGTCGTCGAGGCCGTCAGCGCCGCCTATGGACCGACCTCCGGCTATTTTGGCTTTAATAGCTTGTCCTCGCCCCTCGAGTGGGGGCGTGGGCGAGGAGCTTGTCGCAGCAGCGTCCGCCCTGAGGTCATTGCTACTGTGGTTTGGCCACTTCAGAGCGGGTGTCGGCGAGCCGCCAGGGGTTTTGTCGCCTCGTAGGCCCTCCAACGTGGGGGTTGTTCGTACCTGCGGGGGTGGAACTTGAGTTCCGTTTGTAACGGCACCTTGAGTGTTGGCGTATGTTCATTATGGTTGTCGGGGCCTGAACATGTATGTATCTTTTGGCGTGAAGCCGTGTTTTTTCCTCATTCCGAGTACTAGGACTCGCTTGTCAGCTAACCAAACCACTTCACCAAGTGTGAGTTGCCTCGTGCGAAGGTGATGAGTGAGGTATCCGCATCCCGGAGGCGCAGGAGTCCCTCTCGAGTGGGGGCGTGGGCGAGGAGCTTGTCGCAGCAGCATCCGCCCTGAGGTCATTGCTGCTGTGGTTTGGCCACTTCGGAGCGGGCGGCGGCGAGCCGCCAGGGGTTTTGTCGCCCCGCAGGCCCTCCAACGTGGGGGTTGTTCGTACCTGCGGGGGTAGAACCTGAGTTCCGTTTGTAACGGCACCTTGAGTGTTGGCGTATGTTCATTATGGCTGTCGGGGCCTAAACATGTATGTATCTTTTGGCGTGAAGCCGTGTTTTTTCTTCATTCCGAGTACTAGGACTCGCCTGTCAGCTAACCAAACCACTTCACCAAGTGTGAGTTGCCTCGTGCGAAGGTGACGAGTGAGGTATCCGCATCCCGGAGGCGCAGGAGTCCCTCGGCTCGGTCGGCCTTGCCGCCCGAGGCTTCTCTTGCTTAGTTAAAGGAACCCTCGGCCGCTCTCCGATGAGCCGGAGCCGAAGGCAGCGATATCAGCGTGGACAGAGGCAGGGTCGGCTCGAAAAGAAGATTTTGTCGGCCAAAGCCTGACCGGGCCGTCCACTGGCAGGACCGGCGCCGGAGTCGAGTTGTCGAGGTCACGAGTCGGGCTGATGTCCACGGGGGATAGCTGGCTGAGGCCTCGAGGTGACCGGTCGAGCCGTCTGCTCAAGCCGGACTCCTGGAGGAGACCCTGGCGGCTGATGGCCCGGGCGTGGTGCTGACGTTGTTTTTCGGAGCGGAGATCCTCCGACTGTGTCACCATTCGAGGCTCGGTCGGACTTCGCCGAAGGTGGTGTCGACACCAAGGGCGCTGCTGCTCCCTCTCCATCGAGGTCCGAACCTGCAGGGTCGGTTTACCTTGTAGTATGCGTATGTTTTCTGCAGCCGCCGAGGCCCAAACACACTGTTGCTGTGTTGTAAAGCTGCGTCTTATTTTTCCTCTATCTCGAGTATCAAGACTTGTTCGTGGGTAATAGAATTGTTTGTTCGAGCGAGGGTTACTTTTCACAGAAGGTGATGAGTGAGGTATCCGTATCCCGGAGGCGTAGGAGTCCCTCGGCTCGATCGGTCTTGCCGCTTACATGTACCCTTGCTCGTCTGCAGGATTCTGCTAATGATGTAGTCAAGAAAAACCCGAAAAGCCATTTCGGCAGAAAGATCTCGAGCATTAAGACTTGTTCGACCGGTGGAATCGCTTATCCAAGCGTGAGTTACTTATCACAGAAGGTGATGAGTGAGGTATCCGTATCCCGGAGGCGTAGGAATCCCTCGGCTCGGTCGGCCTTGGCTGCTTATGTGTACTCCGTCGTTTTCAGGACCTCGCTTTTGAAGCAGTCAAAAAGCACGAAGGACGTTCTGGCAGAAAGACATTTTTCAAGGAAAATTTTGACGCAGAGGGGGTTCCCCCCTTCTAGCCCCCGAGGAAGGGTCGGGCTTTGCCAAGGCAAGGCTGACCCTTCCTTGATGGTTAGACTTTGAACCTGAACGAGGTGTGCGAACGACTAGAAAGCATCTTAAGGGTAGAAGCGACGTAGCTGTTGGATGTTCCAAGCGTTGTTGTAGACCTCGCCTTGGCTGTTGGCTAGCTTGTATGTCCCGGGTTTCAGAACCTTGGCGATGACGAACGACCCTTCCCAGGGAGGCGTGAGCTTGTGCCGCCCCCGGGCGTCTTGTCGCAGCTGAAGCACCAAGTCGCCCGCTTGGAGGTCTCGGGACCGAACCCCTCGGGCGTGGTAGCATCGCAGGGACTGCTGGTACTGCGCCGAGTGTAGTAAGGCCACGTCCCGAGCCTCTTCGAGCTGGTCCAGTGAGTCTTCTCGGTCGGTCTGGTTTCTTCGGTCGTCTTACGCCCTCGTCCTCGGGGAACCGTATTCTAAGTCTGTGGGCAAGACGGCCTCGGTCCCATAGACTAGAAAGAACGGTGTGAAGCTTGTGGCTCGGCTCGGCGTTGTCCTCAGACTCCAGACCACCGAGGGGAGTTCCTTCATCCATCGCCTGCCGAACTTGTGGAGGTCGTTGTGGATCCTCGGCTTGAGTCCTTGCAGAATCATGCCGTTGGCACGTTCCACCTGCCCATTTGTCATGGGGTGAGCCACGGTGGCCCAGTCCACCCGGATGTGGTGATTCTCGCAGAAGTCCAGGAACTTTCTGCCAGTTAACTGGGTTCCGTTGTCGGTGATGATGGAGTTCGGGACCCCAAAGCGATGGATGATGTTTGTGAAGGATGCCACCACCTGTTCGGACCTGATGCTGTTCAGGGGTCGGACCTCGATCCACTTGGAGAATTTGTCGATGGTGACCAGCAGGTGCGTGTAGCCCCCGGGTGCCTTCTGTAAGGGACCGACAAGGTCCAGTCCCCACACAGCAAACGACCAGGTGATGGGTATTGTCTGCAGGGCCTGAGCGGGTAGGTATGTCTGCCTGGCGTAGAATTGACATCCTTGGTAGGCGCGGACAATCCTAGTGGCGTTGGCCACCGCGGTCGGCCAGTAGAAACCTTATCGGAAGGCGTTTCCAACAAGGGCTCGGGGCGCTGCGTGATGACCGCAAGCCCCCGAGTGTATTTCTCGTAAGAGCTCCTGGCCTTCGATGATGGATATGCACCGTTGGAGGATGTCGGATGGGCTGTGGTGGTAGAGCTCCTTTCCGTCACCCAGTAAGACGAACGACTTGGCGCACCGCGCCAGTCGCCGAGCCTCGGCTCGGTCGAGGGGCAGTTCCCCTTGGTGGAGATATTGCAGGTACGGGGTCTGCCAGTTTCGATTAGGCTGGACCCCACTCCGCCCTTCCTCGATGCGTAGTGCCTCACCCTCGGGGGCCGGGGGTGCCTCGGGCCAAGCCGAGGGTGCCTCGGGCTGGACCGAGGCCTCCTCGGGCTCGAGCGTGTCGTCGGTCTTGACTGAGGGTTGATGTAGGTCTCGGGAGAAGACGTCTGGGGGAACCGTTGTCCGTCCCGAGGCTATCTTAGCCAGCTCGTCCGCAGTCTCGTTGTGTCGACGGGCGATGTGGTTGAGCTTGAGCCCGTAGAACTTGTCCTCCAGGTGCCGAACCTCATCGTAGTAGGCTTCCATCTTCGGGTCGCGGCAGTGGGAGTTCTTCATAACTTGGTCGACGACGAGCTGCGAGTCGCCGCGAGTGTCGAGGCGTCGGACCCCTAGCTCAATGGCGATGCGCAACCCATTGACCAGAGCTTCGTACTCAGCCACGTTGTTAGACGCCGGGAAATGGAGGCGCAATACATAGCGTAGGTGTTTCCCGAGGGGCGAGATGAAGAGCAGGCCTGCGCCTGCCCCTGTTTTCATCAGCGACCCATCGAAAAACATGGTCTAGAGTTCCGGCTGGATCGGGGCTGCCGGGAGCTGGGTGTCGGCCCATTCAGCCACAAAGTCTGCCAAGACTTGGGACTTGATGGCCTTCCGAGGGGCGAAAGAGATCGTCTCGCCCATGATTTCCACCGCCCACTTTGTAATCCTACCTGAGGCCTCTCAGCATTAGATGATCTCCCCTAGGGGAAAGGATGACACCACAGTCACCGGATGAGACTCGAAGTAGTGTCGCAACTTCCGCCGCGTCAGGATCACCGCGTACAGCAGCTTCTGAATTTGCGGGTAGCGGATCTTGGTCTCGGATAGTACCTCACTGATGAAGTAAACCGGCCTCTAGACAGGCAATGCATGCCCTTCTTCTTGTCTCTCAACCACGATCGTGGCGCTGACCACCTGAGTGGTAGCGGCGACGTAGATCAAGAGGGCTTCTCCGGTGGCGGGGGCACCAAGATGGCGCGTTCGTAAGGAATGCCTTCAGGTTCCCGAGGGCTTCCTCGGTCTCGGAGGTCCAAGTGATGCACTCGGTCTTTCTTAAGAGGCGGTACAGAGGTAGGCCTCTTTCGCCGAGGCGCGAGACGAAACAGCTCAGAGCTGCAAGGCATCCCATGACCCTCTGTACGCCTTTCAAGTCCTTGATGGGCCCCATGTTGGTGATGGCCATGATTTTTTCCGGGTTGGCCTCGATCCCCCGCTCGGAGACGATGAACCCCAAGAGCATGCCTCGGGGGACTCCGAAGACACACTTCTCGGGATTGAGTTTTACGCCCTTTGCCTTGAGACACCGGAATGTCATTTCAAGGTCGGAAAGGAGGTCGGAGGCTTTCCTTGTCTTTACTACGATGTCATCGACATAAGCCTCGACCGTTCGACCAATGTGTTCGCCGAACACGTGGTTCATGCACCTTTGGTACGTCGCACCCGCATTCCTCAAACCAAATGGCATAGTAACATAGCAGTACATGCTAAAAGGTGTGATGAAAGAAGTCGCGAGCTGGTCGGACTCTTTCATCCTAATTTGGTGGTACCCTGAGTAGGCATCGAGGAAAGACAGGGTTTCGCACCCCGCAGTGGAATCCACGATTTGATCAATGCGAGGCAGAGGATAGGAAACTTCTGGGCATGCTTTGTTTAGACCAGTGTAGTCTACACACATCCGCCATTTCCCTCCTTTCTTTCTCACAAGCACGGGGTTGGCAAGCCATTCGGGATGGAATACCTCTTTGATGAACCCTGCGGCCATCAGCTTGTGGATCTCCTCGCCTATGGCTCTGCGCTTTTCTTCGTCGAATCGGCGCAGAGGTTGCTTCACGGGTCGGGCTCCAGTTCGGATATTCAGCGAGTGCTTGGCGACATCCCTCGGTATGCCAGGCATGTCCGAGGGACTCCACGCGAAAACTTCAGCGTTTGCGCGGAGAAAGTCGACGAGCACTGCTTCCTATTTGGGGTCGAGCTCGGAGCCGATCCGGATCTACTTGGAGGCATCGTTGCTGGGGTCGAGAGGGACGGACTTGACCGTCTCCGCTGGCTCAAAGTTGCCGGCATGGCGCTTCACGTCTGGCGCCTCCTTGGGGAGGCTCTCCAGGTCGGCGATGAGGGCCTCGGATTCGGCGAGGGCCTCAGCGTACTCCACGCACTCTACGTCGCATTCGTACGCGTGTCGGTACGTGGGGCCGATGGTGATGACCCCATTGGAGCCCGGCATCCTGAGCTTGAGGTAGGTGTAGTTGGGGACGACCATGAACTTGGCGTAGCATGGCCTCCCCAGTACCGCGTGGTAGGTTCCTCGGAACCTGACTACTTAGAACGTGAGGGTTTCCCTTCTGAAGTTGGAGGGAGTCCCGAAGTAGACGGGTAGATCGAGTCGTCCGAGGGGTTGGACGCGTTTCCCGGGGATGATCCCGTGAAAAGGCGCCGCACTGGCCCGGACCGAGGATAGATCAATCTGCAGGAGCTTGAGGGTCTTGGCGTAGATGATGTTGAGGCTGTTGCCTTCGTCCATGAGGACCTTTGTGAGCCTGACGTTGCCGATGACGGGATCGACAACGAGCGGATATTTCCCCAGGCTCGGCACGCGGTCGGGGTGATCGCCCTGGTCGAAGGTGATGGGCTTGTCGGACCAGTCTAGGTAGACTGGCGCCACCACCTTTACCGAGCAGACCTCCCGACGCTCTCGCTTGCGGTGTCGAGCCGAGGCGTTCGCCACTGGCCCACCGTAGATCATGAAGCAGTTGCGGACCTCGGGGAACTCCTCTGCCTAGTGACCCTCCTTCTTGTCATCGTGGGGGGCCCTGCCGCCCTCCGCAGGTGGCTCGGCCCTGTGAAAGTGACGCCGAAGCATGGCGCACTCCTCAAGGGTGTGCTTGACGGGTCCCTGATGATAGGGGCACGGCTCCTTGAGCATATTGTCGAATAGATTGGCGCCTCCGGGAGGTTTCCAAGGGTTCTTGTACTCAGCGGCGGCGACAAGATCCGCGTCGGTGGCGTCGCGTTTCGCTTGCGACTTCTTCTTGCCTTTCTTCTTGGTGCCGCGCTGAGCGAACGCCTCGGGAACATCTTCCGGCTGGCGGCCCTAGGGCTGCTTGTCCTTCCGGAAGATGGCCTCAACCGCCTCCTGGCCAGAAGCGAACTTGGTGGCGATGTCCATCAGCTCGCTCGCCCTGGTGGGGGTCTTGCGACCCAGCTTGCTCACCAGGTCGTGGCAGGAGGTGCCTGCGAGGAACGCGCCGATGACATCCGAGTCGGTGACATTGGGCAGCTCGGTGCGCTGCTTTGAGAATCGCCGGATGTAGTCCTGGAGAGATTCTCCCGGCTGCTGGCGGCAGCTTTGGAGATCCCAGGAGTTCCCAGGGCGCACGTACGTGCCCTGGAAATTACCGGCGAAGGATTGGACCAGGTCGTCCCAGTTGGAGATCTGCCCCGGAGGCAGATGCTCCAGCCAGGCCCGAGCGGAGTCGGAGAGGAACAGGGGGAGGTTGCGGATGACGAGGTTGTCATCGTTCGTTCCACCCAGTTGGCAGGCCAGCCGGTAGTCCGCGAGCCACAGTTCCGGCCTCGTTTCCCCCGAGTACTTGGTGATGGTAGTCGGGGTTCGGAACCGGGTCGGGAACGGCGCCCGTCGTATGGCTCGACTGAAAGCCTGCGGGCCGGGTGGTTCGGGCGAGGGGCTCCGATCCACCCCGCTGTCGTAGCGTCCTCCACGCCTGGGGTGGTAACCTCGGAGCACCCTCTCGTCGAGGCGGGCTCGATGGTTGCGGTGGTGGTGCTCGTTGCCGAGGCGTCCCGGGGCTGCAGGCGCTGTGTTGCGCGTGCGCCCGGTGTGGACCGAGGCTTCCTGCACGAATCGGGAAGTCGCGGCTGAAAGTTCCCTTTGACCCGGGAACAGGATCTGGATGTCGCCTAGAGGGGGGTGAATAGGCGAATAAAACTTATTACTTTAAAACTTAAATTCTTACTCTACTCGAAGACTTAGTACGCAGTGGAGTGAGAAGACTCTTCGAGTAGGTTGCAGCGGAATAGAAGATCCTGTCTCAAAATGTCCTACACTTCAAATAAAGCTTATACCACAGATAAGTATTGAAGTGCAGATATAAAGGCGAGTAAGACAGAGAGTCAGGATACAATACAGAACAGAGCACACAGACGCAAGGATTTATCCCGAGGTTCGGCCAAGCTTGAAACGCTTGCCTAGTCCTCGTTGGAGATAGCCACACCTGGGATTAGAGTCTATTTCAACTCCTTCCTCCGTTTGCTCAGATCTGTCAGTCAGACAGATAGAGCCTTCCACTATGTTGAGTTTGTTACAACGAAACCGCGACTGCTTATAATCTTCTTGGCAGCACCCCGACAGAGTAACGATGCGCTCAAGACCTTGCTCTTGCTCTTAGAAGCACTTCTCCACTCTCTAAAGGCTTATAGCTTTGCCTTCTACATAAACTAGAGAGATACACACAAGAGGGAGAGTGAGAATTGATTCGAGTGATGTCTACACTTGTTGGCTGCGCTTGTACGTTGCTTGAGGCGCCTAGGGGTCCCTTTTATAGGCACAAGGGGCCTAGGAGCCGTTGAGAGCAATCCAGGAAGGCAATCCATGCCTTCTGTCGGGTGGCGCACCGGACAGTCTGGTGCACCACCGGACACTGTCTGGTGCCCGATTTCCTTCCAGAATTGGAGCAGTCGACCGTTGCAGTCCTGGAGCCGTTGACGCATCGGACACTGTCCGGTGCACACCGGACAGTCCGGTGCCACCTTCTAGCCGTTGGCTCGGCCATGCGTCACGCGCGAAATCCTCGGCCGACCGTTGCCCCGGCAGACCGTTGGCTCACCGGACAGTCGGTGCACACCAGACAGTCCGGTGAATTATAGCCGTACGCCGTCGGCTTCTCCCGAGAGTGGCTTGTTCACTAGAGTTCAGCCTGGCACACCGGACACTGTCCGGTGCGCCATCGGACAGTCCGGTGTGCCAGACTGAGCTGAGTCTTGGCTGTACACAGCCAAGCATTTTGCATCTCTTTTCTTTTCTTCTTTTCTCTGTTTCTAACACTTAGAAAAATATGTTAGTACACAAAAACCAATGTACTAAGTCTAGAAACATACCTTCTCTTGGATTTTCACCTTTCTATCATTTGACATGCTTAAGATTGATGTTGGACTCATAAATCATCAAGTCAGCTTAACTTGATCTACATTGACATTTCTGAGCTACAACATCATGTAAAGGTCACATAGAATATCTCCAAACATAGGAACAACCCAAACTAAAGGTCACAGTGCACTTAGCTCTTTTGGGCTGCTTCCAGTTCTGTTTTTGACATTTGTTCTCGTTCTAGTGACCTTGATCTCCTTCTTAGAGCTTGGTCTTGAGCCTTTTGACTTACACCACATAACTAGAGATGTTTCCTCATTGGTTGTAAGTCATGTCCTTATGTAGTGATCCTTGATGTGTCGTAGCTGTTCTCAACTCGATCACCCTTGACTTTGCAAGCCTTCTTCTTCACCCTTGGCTTTAGGTTCCTCAGCCTCCTTGACCTTCTCCCGTGCACTTGGTACCTCGAAGCTTTTCTTGCCTCCGTCCTTGGCTTGATCAGTTGTCTCCGAGCTACGCACCCGAGTCTCACTTTATGCAATGTCCATCTTACTTGTCATGTCCATTATGTATCCATAATCCAGTTCTTAGACAATCACATTTGTTCACTTGTGTTGAACCCTGTTAGCTTTACCTTAAGCACCTGTTCAACACTTAGTACACTTGTTAGTCCTTTAATTGAGTTATCGTCCAAACACCAAAACTCACAAGAGAGCTTTCAATCTCCCCCTTTTTGGTGATTGATGGCAACACAATTAAAACTTACATAAGAATAAGATTTGAAGCACAAATTTTGAATTCTAAGTTTGTAGAATGCTCCTCCTAAATATGTGCTTACTTCAAAAACATAATTTTGGCCTCAGACGCCAATTTGCACATACTTAGGCAGTTCGAAACATTTCTACACCTTAGCACTTTTTGGGATGCATTGTGTCAAGAATCAAACCATGATGCTATAACACACAAATGTACATAATCAGAGTTAAACACCATTCACTTAAGTGGATATCTTATAAGACTTATCAACCTACCACTATTCACCATTTAGATACCAATTTATACTAAGATACCAATTTAAAGCAATCTTAAAGCACCATTAATCACATAAACACCATTAATCACATAAACACCATTAGTCTCATGACTAGCTATTACACTATAGAAGCCAATTAATTCATAGCAGCGGAAACATTAAACACTAGTCCATATGATGCAACACACACTACAAGTATATTGACCTTCTATGACGTTTTGATGGTATCATAAGCGTCATAGAAGGTGCGTAATTAAAGATCTTCTGTGACGAAACATAAAAAATTATGACATTCCTATGGAGGAATATTCTATGGAACGCCATTATTTATTATGTTTTGTCACAGAAGACCTTTAATTACGCACCTTCTCTGACGCTTATGATCCCATCAAAACTTCATAGAAGGTTAATATTCTTGTAGTGACATATAATACTGCAAGAAGCATATGATAAGACTTATCAATAACACACTAACAATGCTCAAACTAACACATCATCCCTTAGGATAAGCTTTCCTCTCAGGTTGAGATAAGCTTTAATGCACATATTCTCCCTGTAACACCCGGATTTTAGGGGTCCAAAACCCGGGGTTAACATAAACACCAGGTATGCTGGGACCAAGTCTCAAACATATGATGTATAGTGGCACAGGATCGAATGTCACACCTTTATATATATAACAGGAGTTCTATACAAAATAAATAATTACATTATAAGGAGACAACGGTCCAGCAACCCAAAAGTTGACTGGGAGACGACGACCTAGACCTCTCACGAACTCATCACAGCATCCTCCATGAGCATTATCCTGCAGTACCTGGCCTTGACCTGTGGTGTATGTGAGACTGCAAGAGTGAGCTCACATACGTTCATCGCTCAACAAGTTGTGGGGAATAATGTGCATGAACTCGCCAAAGGTGGGAGCTCATAAAGTGTAAGGCTTACCAAAGAAGATGGTTAGAGCTGAGCATTGCTTTTAAAGTTGGTCAAAATTTTATTAGCAATTACTAAGTATAAGTAAATACCAAACCCAATTAAGTAATAGAACAAAAGTAACCACATCACCTGCAATGCAATGCATATGACAAATTGAATTTAGTTCCATAAGTTAATCATGTGAGGGTCCGAGCTGCTCATGACCGTGAGCACGGCTAGTATACCAGTTTTACACTCTGCAGAGGTTGCGCATCTTTACCCACAAGTCGTGTTACCCATCTGCCAAGGGGTCATGAATCCCATACACCTCTACCAAGGAAGTGAGGCAGGGTAGCACTACGAGGCCTTTACAAAGTTCCACTAGCTTCCGAAAACCCGCTACAGTTTATAGGAAGATCCAGTACAGGAATCCCTTGCAGGACCGCCATCGCAGCAAAATCCTCCCGAGGACCTCCCCGCACTGACCTCTCCCCTACTGCCCTTGCCCCTTTCGGGTAAGGTAGTCTTCCACTAGCTTTCCTAATTAATCAGCCAAGGGCATCCCATACTACCCTTGTGGTAGCACTGTTTTCCCGGGTGGTCGCTCCATGTTCCAATTAACATAATGATCTCAACATGAACAATAAATAACAACTGATAACAAAAGTATGACCATGAATAGTGTAATCTTCATACCCAAAACCACATATAGCACTAGCAAGTACTACCCAAAGATTCAGTGGTGAACAAGGTATAAAGATAGTCAAACTAGGGTAACCTATTGGGTCCCATCAAAATTAACCTATGCAGATCATTATGATTAATTAGAACATGAATAGGTGAAAAGAAGTGATCAAGGGCACAACTTGCCTGGGCCTTGAGAATCCAGGTACTGGGATGATCTTCAGATGACTCGTGACCTCGCACTAGTCGTAGCAATACAAACATACATGGTATAGGCAAAATTAACATTACACCAAACATAAGAACAAAATACACATTAATAATCTACATATTAAAATAAGATCACAGGAAAAAGAATTATTAATTTTGGAGTTGTAGAATTCAAGTTATGATTTTCCTAAGGTTTAATATGATTAAAGTATGATTAAATGATAAATAAATTTTCTGACAGAGTTCATGTCAAAACAAAGACACTAAATGATGAAGAATATTATTACAAAATTTTAGAAACTGGAATGGTTCAATTTGGAGCTAAAATGGATTTTCTATGAATTATCTAAGTTCTAGCAATTATTTTCATATTAAAAATCTATTTTCTATTTTATTTACTCAATTTAAACGTGTTCTGGACTGGGCCTCAATTCCAAAGAAACCCAGGGGGCTCGGGGTAAGTTTCCCTAAGACTCAGACTTCACCCGCGGTGGACGGCGGGTTGATTCCTCGGTTTTCCAGGGTTTCTTTAACAAAATCGCCACAGCGAAAGGGTATCGGATGGGCTGAGCCGTCCGATCAGAAATGGAGGGCTCAGATTAGATCTAACTCACTCTGAAGCGGTATGCCGCGTGTCCCGTTGGATCCGAGATCAACGGCACAGATTTTAAAACGCGGGGATCACACAGGTTCGCTCGATCCTAGATGGACGGTCCGGATCCAATCCACCGAACCGTTATCTTGTGCTCTAATCTCAACCGTCCAAGCCCTGATCGACGGTCGCGAACGTGTCTTCCCAATCGAGCTGACGCACGGCAGCGCCGCCCCGCGCCCGCGGCGGACCATCGCCGGCGCGCCCGCGATTCATCGTTCCAGTGCCCCAAACCCTATTTCGACAGATGCTACTTATAAAGGAGATCAAGGCGAACTCGATGGAGGGCTTCATACCAGCGATTAGGTCGGGGAGTACACCCGTCCACGGCACAGGGCGGATCCGCGGCGAAGCCCCAACTACGGCGAGGAATTGGCGCCACCCCGCCGAATAATACGGCCGGGCTTTGTCGGGGTCGTCTTCCCGGTGTCGCAGGGAAGCCACACGGCCCCCAACCGAGACCACAGCGGCAGCAGGAGCGGATCTCAGTCACGGCGGCGCTCCCCGGTGTTCTTCGTTCGATGCTATGCACGAGCGGTGGTGGCTGGTCTTATAGTCAGTCCCGCGACGATCACGGCGGGGTTGGAGTCTTGGCGGTCGGGTTGCGGACTCCGTTGCCCGAGATCCCCGGCGGCGGGTGCGGAGGAGCTGTTGTCTCCCCGCCGCGAGCGGACTTCGGAATCGTGGAGAGAACATGCTGACAAAAGGGGCCCACACGACAGAGACAGAGGCGAACGAGTCCGCGCGGAGGGAGGAGACGACCTGGCAAGCGGGGCCCGCGGCTCATAGAGAGGGAAAGCAGGCGAGCGCGCGAGAAGCAGCCGACGCACCGGTCCCACCCCGCAGTGACTGAGCACAAGAGCGCAGCAGCAGAGGGAACGGCTGACGGGGCGGGCCCACCTGTCGGCGCCGCGGGGAGGTTTGGGCTGCGCGTGGTGAAAACGTAATTGGGCCAGAATGAAGGTAGCCGGCCCAGTTAGGGTCTTTCTCCTTTTTCTTTTTATTTTGTATTTTCTTTTCTCTAATTTCAAATCCAATTTGAATTCAGGTTTGAGTTTAAACTTTGTGAATATCTTGCCCTCGGTTTGAAAGGTATAATTTATTAATATTAGTGTGAAGGGTGTTTATTCTGATTTTTATTCTATTTTATGTAGTATTTTTCTTAGTTCTTCCCTTCTTTTATTTCTTATTTTCTATTTTCCTTTCCATTTGAATTTCAAATCAACACAAGTTTAAAGTTCAAACACTTAATTTGGATACACATATAGAACTTCAGCATAATGTGCAAAAACATATTTTATATATATTTCTTTATTTATTTTAGTTCTTTTAAACAAGCTTTTAATCATATAGTAGAATAATCCCTACCTTATTACTTCTAGGGAAATCAAATTCATATTGTAGACTATATATATTAAGAAATAGTTTAATCCTAATTCTTTTATATATCCCATTCCAAAGGCAATTTAGATTATCTAAGTATCTTTTTAACATATTCATGAGTGGAAACTTCTAAATTATGATTATCTTTAAGGAAAGGTGTTTTGATTTAAAATCTTTGAGAATTTTTCTTGTCTTCACAAAATTGAACTTTAGGGTGTTACAAATCCTACCCCCCTTAAAAATAATCTCGTCCTCGAGATTTGTAAGAAAAGGGATGTATGCTCATATTGTTCTCGGAACATATGCACAAACAAAGAAATCTCAGCATGAGGTGTAATTCCTTAACAAAACATAGGGTCAATAGACCTTATTATTTCTTCTAAAATATTACCATATCATCTACTAACTAAAGTAACACCTAGATCTTACAAATCATCATAATTTATATCTATGTAGCTTGGTGAAGCTGCTGGTGGTGGTGGAGGTTGTTGTTGTTGTTGTCTCTCCAACCGTGCTTGTCTTATTTCTTGGCGGGCCTGACGTATTTCTTCGCGTTGTTGTCTTATCTGATTCTGCATCTCGGTCACCAGGTCTGTTAATTGTTGTATTACCAGTCTTTGGGTAGCAACCACTTGATTGATTTCAACAGGTGGAGGATTTGGAGGGTTCATTTTTCTGCTTGCGTTTACGTGATAATCTTTCCTTTCCTGGTATTGACCATGAAAGTTAGAAGCATATGGTAATAGTTTTGCAAAGGAATTTATTCAATAAGCGGAATGAATAAGCTAGTAGCGGGTCATAATTCTGAAGATTCTTTAGTAGGGCTTAATCTTTGTTTTATGTCCAGATTGGGGTGACCAATCATATAAGGTGAATATCCAAGGGTAAGATAGAATCAGTCGAGATGAGAGATATATATGGGTGAGATAGACTACAAGATGTAGGTTAAAAGTTTGTTTGTTGTTAGGTGGGAATAGAAAGGTTATACCATTCATCATGGCTCTAGGTTAGGTTAATACATGGCTAGTAGGGTTTAATCACTTCTATCAGTATCACTAATATGTTTAAGATCACATTAGATTAGATCATATTAGATTAGATGGGATCTAGATTAGATTGGTATGTTTGACTAGATAAGACTAGTTAAAGTTAGATAGATCTTCCCGGGTAGGATATATTTTATCAGGATATGTTAAAATCACTGTTAGGTTAAAACAGAGGGGTTATGCAACCGTCTGATGGGCAAGGTAGTTGCATATGGTTAGGTGGGTGTATATGGTAAAGTTGGTCTAGGGCACCAATTTTAGGTTAGATTGGTATAACTAGATTAGACTAGATAGAATCTCATTAATTTTAATTAGGTCATGGTTGTTATTCTAGAGTGGGATAAATATTTCAATTTAGGGCAAGATGAATCCATAAGATAAGATAGAATATTTCGAGGTCAGTTAGGTCTATTAGGATGACGTAAAATCTTTTCAAGATGAGATGAGTATATTTTAAGATGAGATGGATCTATTAAGATAGGGGAGAATCTTTTAAGATAAGATGAATTGGTTAGAATGAGATCTTTTTAGGATAAGATAAATCTCTTAAGCTAGATATGTTCCAATGGGGACAATCTAGGTTGTCTAGTTATTTTATAAATATATTTTAATACCTATGTATATATGCAGATGCAATTGTGGACATTACTCCACAACTCATCACACTCAATCAAAGATCCAAATCAGACAGATATCATAAGAACAAACATTCAAGCATATAGATAAAAATAGTTTTGTTTTGTTCCTAAGATTAGGTCTCCTATTCCTAAAGGTCACTCTAGTCACAGGATTTCAAAGTGTGAAATCCACATTTGTCTTTTAGAAAGAAAAGATAAGAACAATCAGAGTAAAGCGGAAATAGATGAGAAAGATTAAGAAGAGTTTAGAAAAGAATCAGAGTAACAGAGGTAAGTAAAGAATGGTTGTCCAGTTCTATCTAGGTTTCGTCCTACAGTCAACATTCCTCTGATACCACTTCTGTAACACCCGGATTTTAGGGGTCCAAAACCCGGGGTTAACATAAACACCAGGTATGCTGGGACCAAGTCTCAAACATATGATGTATAGTGGCACAGGATCGAATGTCACACCTTTATATATATAACAGGAGTTCTATACAAAATAAATAATTACATTATAAGGAGACAACGGTCCAGCAACCCAAAAGTTGACTGGGAGACGACGACCTAGACCTCTCACGAACTCATCACAGCATCCTCCATGAGCATTATCCTGCAGTACCTGGCCTTGACCTGTGGTGTATGTGAGACTGCAAGAGTGAGCTCACATACGTTCATCGCTCAACAAGTTGTGGGGAATAATGTGCATGAACTCGCCAAAGGTGGGAGCTCATAAAGTGTAAGGCTTACCAAAGAAGATGGTTAGAGCTGAGCATTGCTTTTAAAGTTGGTCAAAATTTTATTAGCAATTACTAAGTATAAGTAAATACCAAACCCAATTAAGTAATAGAACAAAAGTAACCACATCACCTGCAATGCAATGCATATGACAAATTGAATTTAGTTCCATAAGTTAATCATGTGAGGGTCCGAGCTGCTCATGACCGTGAGCACGGCTAGTATACCAGTTTTACACTCTGCAGAGGTTGCGCATCTTTACCCACAAGTCGTGTTACCCATCTGCCAAGGGGTCATGAATCCCATACACCTCTACCAAGGAAGTGAGGCAGGGTAGCACTACGAGGCCTTTACAAAGTTCCACTAGCTTCCGAAAACCCGCTACAGTTTATAGGAAGATCCAGTACAGGAATCCCTTGCAGGACCGCCATCGCAGCAAAATCCTCCCGAGGACCTCCCCGCACTGACCTCTCCCCTACTGCCCTTGCCCCTTTCGGGTAAGGTAGTCTTCCACTAGCTTTCCTAATTAATCAGCCAAGGGCATCCCATACTACCCTTGTGGTAGCACTGTTTTCCCGGGTGGTCGCTCCATGTTCCAATTAACATAATGATCTCAACATGAACAATAAATAACAACTGATAACAAAAGTATGACCATGTATAGTGTAATCTTCATACCCAAAACCACATATAGCACTAGCAAGTACTACCCAAAGATTCAGTGGTGAACAAGGTATAAAGATAGTCAAACTAGGGTAACCTATTGGGTCCCATCAAAATTAACCTATGCAGATCATTATGATTAATTAGAACATGAATAGGTGAAAAGAAGTGATCAAGGGCACAACTTGCCTGGGCCTTGAGAATCCAGGTACTGGGATGATCTTCAGATGACTCGTGACCTCGCACTAGTCGTAGCAATACAAACATACATGGTATAGGCAAAATTAACATTACACCAAACATAAGAACAAAATACACATTAATAATCTACATATTAAAATAAGATCACAGGAAAAAGAATTATTAATTTTGGAGTTGTAGAATTCAAGTTATGATTTTCCTAAGGTTTAATATGATTAAAGTATGATTAAATGATAAATAAATTTTCTGACAGAGTTCATGTCAAAACAAAGACACTAAATGATGAAGAATATTATTACAAAATTTTAGAAACTGGAATGGTTCAATTTGGAGCTAAAATGGATTTTCTATGAATTATCTAAGTTCTAGCAATTATTTTCATATTAAAAATCTATTTTCTATTTTATTTACTCAATTTAAACGTGTTCTGGACTGGGCCTCAATTCCAAAGAAACCCAGGGGGCTCGGGGTAAGTTTCCCTAAGACTCAGACTTCACCCGCGGTGGACGGCGGGTTGATTCCTCGGTTTTCCAGGGTTTCTTTAACAAAATCGCCACAGCGAAAGGGTATCGGATGGGCTGAGCCGTCCGATCAGAAATGGAGGGCTCAGATTAGATCTAACTCACTCTGAAGCGGTATGCCGCGCGTCCCGTTGGATCCGAGATCAACGACACAGATTTTAAAACGCGGGGATCACACAGGTTCGCTCGATCCTAGATGGACGGTCCGGATCCAATCCACCGAACCGTTATCTTGTGCTCTAATCTCAACCGTCCAAGCCCTGATCGACGGTCGCGAACGTGTCTTCCCAATCGAGCTGACGCACGGCAGCGCCGCCCCGCGCCCGCGGCGGACCATCGCCGGCGCGCCCGCGATTCATCGTTCCAGTGCCCCAAACCCTATTTCGACAGATGCTACTTATAAAGGAGATCAAGGCGAACTCGATGGAGGGCTTCATACCAGCGATTAGGTCGGGGAGTACACCCGTCCACGGCACAGGGCGGATCCGCGGCGAAGCCCCAACTACGGCGAGGAATTGGCGCCACCCCGCCGAATAATACGGCCGGGCTTTGTCGGGGTCGTCTTCCCGGTGTCGCAGGGAAGCCACACGGCCCCCAACCGAGACCACAGCGGCAGCAGGAGCGGATCTCAGTCACGGCGGCGCTCCCCGGTGTTCTTCGTTCGATGCTATGCACGAGCGGTGGTGGCTGGTCTTATAGTCAGTCCCGCGACGATCACGGCGGGGTTGGAGTCTTGGCGGTCGGGTTGCGGACTCCGTTGCCCGAGATCCCCGGCGGCGGGTGCGGAGGAGCTGTTGTCTCCCCGCCGCGAGCGGACTTCGGAATTGTGGAGAGAACATGCTGACAAAAGGGGCCCACACGACAGAGACAGAGGCGAACGAGTCCGCGCGGAGGGAGGAGACGACCTGGCAAGCGGGGCCCGCGGCTCATAGAGAGGGAAAGCAGGCGAGCGCGCGAGAAGCAGCCGACGCACCGGTCCCACCCCGCAGTGACTGAGCACAAGAGCGCAGCAGCAGAGGGAACGGCTGACGGGGCGGGCCCACCTGTCGGCGCCGCGGGGAGGTTTGGGCTGCGCGTGGTGAAAACGTAATTGGGCCAGAATGAAGGTAGCCGGCCCAGTTAGGGTCTTTCTCCTTTTTCTTTTTATTTTGTATTTTCTTTTCTCTAATTTCAAATCCAATTTGAATTCAGGTTTGAGTTTAAACTTTGTGAATATCTTGCCCTCGGTTTGAAAGGTATAATTTATTAATATTAGTGTGAAGGGTGTTTATTCTGATTTTTATTCTATTTTATGTAGTATTTTTCTTAGTTCTTCCCTTCTTTTATTTCTTATTTTCTATTTTCCTTTCCATTTGAATTTCAAATCAACACAAGTTTAAAGTTCAAACACTTAATTTGGATACACATATAGAACTTCAGCATAATGTGCAAAAACATATTTTATATATATTTCTTTATTTATTTTAGTTCTTTTAAACAAGCTTTTAATCATATAGTAGAATAATCCCTACCTTATTACTTCTAGGGAAATCAAATTCATATTGTAGACTATATATATTAAGAAATAGTTTAATCCTAATTCTTTTATATATCCCATTCCAAAGGCAATTTAGATTATCTAAGTATCTTTTTAACATATTCATGAGTGGAAACTTCTAAATTATGATTATCTTTAAGGAAAGGTGTTTTGATTTAAAATCTTTGAGAATTTTTCTTGTCTTCACAAAATTGAACTTTAGGGTGTTACACTCCCCCTTTGACATCAAACACCAAAACCATATGCAAGCAAGACCATAGGATGATGTCAAGGGACAGCAGGGTGTTAAGGAGGAGAGACACATTATCAAAACTCCCCCTTACTTATTGAGCATATGCACTACCATATTTTAAGTAAGATACATATACGCAAAAAGAATAATACTTCCTTTTGTACCTTTACCATGTTGTAGTGTACTTTCCATCTTGAAAGTATTTAATCTCTCGATAGCTTCTCCACACTTGTGCCTGATTCTTTATCCTAACCTTTTCTTGTTGCTAAGACACCAAACTTAGAACAAGTTATAGTATTGGACACAAGAAGAAACTTCTATTCTAATGATTATCAAAGGATGTCAATTGAAGCAACTTATCATAGCTACCAATTGAAGGATACCAATTGCAAGATCATTTATTATCATAGCTCCATGATAGGCATAGAGTATCACCAAATATTATAGAGCATGAGCAATCTAAAAATATGTAATTACTCATGACTAGATACCAATTCCTTGACTTACAGAGGTACCCCAGTCCTGATTGCTCCATTTCTTGCTCATCTTCTTTTTTTCACCTAGAGATTATACAAGATCGCTCAAGAACCAGTTAGTCTCAAGAGACACAAGTTATGTGTGCTCCCCCTCAAGTTGTGCATCAAGTATTTGAATGACTTGCACTTTGCACATTCTAGCTTCCTCAGAACTAGAGGGGATCACAACATACCTTGGTCAAGGCATACTCTATCACTTTCATCACACAAAGATACCAATTTGAATATCAAATGAAAGATTGACTTAATCCAACAATGCATGCCTCAAGAAGTATAACATTTTACGAGCAACCTAGACATGCTTCATACTTGACAATCATTGCACCACATATACCAATTGAAAAACAACACGATCATGCATATAAAGCGCAATGTCTAAGCACATCATAATTAAGAAGGTTCCTTAGATACACCAAAAGAATCAACATTATAAAGAAGGAGCACCTAAGCCAAGATACTACCAATTCAGAGGCAAAACCATAGCTGTGATCACAATTAATGGAACTTCAAGATATTCAATGAAATTGCATAGTTCCATTCTCCATACCTTTGCCTTTTTCCTGAATTGCTATGAGAGCACCAGTTGTCACTAATTGAGGGCTCCTTTTGTTCATGCACCTTATAGCTCAAAAGAGTGCATTAGAGGCACAACATGGAGTTGGTATTCACACAATACCAAACTAGAGTAATCGTGTGAACTAAACAAAATATCATATTTGCACATAGGTTAATCATTAAAACCATATAGCATAACTCACAAAGGAATACATGTTTATTCATGAACACGAAAAGAGTTAATTATTGAGGATATATCTAATGAAAAACTACCCATTAAATGATTCAAGAGACAAAACCTCTAAAGCATACAATCATGATTAAGCACGCATGGTTTCGGTCTTGGAAATCACTAATCATTGATTGAAAGGTACTCAACACAGGCAATCAAGAGGCATAACTACTCCAAGGACAGGTATCACAACAATCAGTTTTAAGAGCAATACTGATTATCAACAAAGTACTTAAGATACAAGGGTACCATCCTATGGAGAGCAAGTTGAAGAATCTCATCAAGGTCCTTTGTTTGATTCACCAATAATGATTAAGGACCTATTCACCTTATTTCACTTGAGATGAACATGGGATTAGTGTCTCACAATAATTCAACCTTGGGTCAATAAACACCAAAACAATTAACAACTTAAGCATAGAGTTTTAGATAACCGTCTTAAGCTTTCCCATGGTCTCCAGTTCATCTCAAGGCACTTGCATGGTCTAGTTAGAACAGTTTGGTACCCATCTCGGGATGGGTCCATATTGATCATCCAAAAAAGCCTTTGGTACCCAAATAGCATGTGTGCTAGTCCTAGGTGATCTCATGATTGATCTAGCACAAGAGTATGATTTGGGTCTCCTAAGCGAATAAGATTGAGACAAATTTACTTGTTTAGGAACCTCACCTTTATTACATACCTTGAGTAGATGACCCTGCTCACCACACTTGTAGCGGAAGCGTCGCTCAACCTAACATGACGCTTGTTGTTTGTCTTTTTCCTTGGTGAGAGTCATCGTGCTTGGTTCATCACTAGCGGACATGAAGTGATCATGTGGTCCTTGTTGTTGCAACCAAAGCATCTCCTTATCCCTTCGTCTTTGTCTTTGTATGGACAAGATGCGATGAGGTGGCCTAATGCCTTGCACTTGAAGCATCTCCGTTTTCCTCTTCTCTTGTTACTTTTAGATGATAGAGAGACATGGTCAGTGCAAACAACATGATTAATTAAATCTTTACCTTTTTTCAAGCTCATGTTGATTTCTTCATCTTTAGGAACATCCTTTTTATGGAGCTTAACACTTGCTGCAGTTTTTCCTTTCTTAAGCTTCTTCACCACTTGCCCGTGGATATCTTGAGAAAGTTGAGCAATGTGTCTTCTCCTTAGTTGTCTTTGCTTCTTGTTCCTACACAATTTCTTTTGTGACCCTAAAACTTGTTGCTCAATCAATGATTGGCTTTCTTTTGAGCAACAGGGGTTAGCACATGGTGATATACAATTCAAATGCGCACACGTGCGAGATTGAGGTTCACATGAATTTAAGTTCGCAATTATAACCTCATGAGCAACATTAAGCATGATATGTCTATCCAAGAGATTATCATGAGAATAAGACAATGAATCATATTTTCCAGTGAGAGCTAGTTTATCATGACTTAGCAATTCTACTTGCCTCTCAAGCATGGCATTTTTCATTCTAAGTTGAGCAACACAAGATAAAGCATTATCATTACTACTTTGCTCAATTAAAATTGAATCATACCGTTGGACCAAGACATCATGAGAGCACCTTAGCTCCTCATGTTCTTTGGTCATTTTCTCCAGGCTGTTGTTTGTTTTGTTGAGAGTTTCCTCTAGCCTGAGAAGCGTCTCGCCTTGTTCCTTGTTCCTTCTCAACAGCTTAATTAAGAATGCTTTGTCTTCTTTGTTGAGATGGGTGTAGAAACGGCGAATCTCCTCTTCTTCCACATCGTCGGTCTCATTTTCCCTGTCATTACTATTAGTGGAAGCAAAACAGGAAAATGTACCTTGTGATGATGTAGACCCCTCATCTTCTCCCTCATCATTGCTTTTGTCTCCATCATTATTGTTAGCAATAAAACATTTATTACTAGTGGAAGACAAACCTGTTGATGAGGTGGATTCATCATTTGGTTTCCATCGTTCTTGTTCTTCTCCCTTGGACAAGTTAGTATTACCAGCAATAAAGGGAGCAGAAGAAGTGCATATGGACTTAAAAAATTCCAACTTAAGTTTAGTCCATAGATCATGAGCATCGACAAATAAGTCACTATCACTACTCATGATGGCAAAATAGGCACCTCTAGATAGAGAATCAACTAAGATGTTGCATGCATGGTGATTTAGAGTTAGACATCTTAGTTCTTCATTAGAAGGATTTTTACTAACATTAGAGGGAAAAATACTTCTACTAAAGACCTGTCTCAAATCATGATCAACACTCATGAAAGCATTATAAATAGAGACAGACCAAGACTTGTAATTAGAGCCATCTCCTAAAAGAAGTTCTACAGTTACCTCTTGTGACGACATCGTCATCTCCGGACGGTTAAGCCCACACTGGAGAGGCCTAGCTCTGATACCAATTGAAAGTTCCCTTTGACCCGGGAACAGGATCTGGATGTCACCTAGAGGGGGGGTGAATAGGTGAATAAAACTTATTACTTTAAAACTTAAATTCTTACTCTACTCGAAGACTTAGTACGCAGTGGAGTGAGAAGACTCTTCGAGTAGGTTGCAGCGGAATAGAAGATCCTGTCTCAAAATGTCCTACACTTCAAATAAAGCTTATACCACAGATAAGTATTGAAGTGCAGATATAAAGGCGAGTAAGACAGAGAGTCAGGATACAATACAGAACAGAGCACACAGACACAAGGATTTATCCCGAGGTTCGGCCAAGCCTGAAACGCTTGCCTAGTCCTCGTTGGAGTTAGCCACACCAGGGCTTGGAGTCTATTTCAACTCTTTCCTCCGTTTGCTCAGATCTGTCAGTCAGACAGATAGAGCCTTCCACTATGTTGAGTTTGTTACAACGAAACCGCGGCTGCTTACAATTTTCTTGGCAGCACCCCGACAGAGTAACGATAAGCTCAAGACCTTGCTCTTGCTCTTAGCAGAACTTCTCCACTCTCTAAAGGCTTATAGCTTTGCCTTCTACATAAACTAGAGAGATACACACAAGAGGGAGAGTGAGAATTGATTCGAGTGATGTCTACACTTGTTGGCTGCGCTTGTACGTTGCTTGAGGCGCCTAGGGGTCCCTTTTATAGGCACAAGGGGCCTAGGAGCCGTTGAGAGCAATCCAGGAAGGCAATCCTTGCCTTCTATCGGGTGGCGCACCGGACAGTCCGGTGCACCACCGGACACTGTCCGGTGCCCGATTTCCTTCTAGAATTGGAGCAGTCGACCGTTGCAGTCCTGGAGCCGTTGGCGCACCAGACACTGTCCGGTGCACACCGGACAGTCCGGTGCCACCTTCTAGCTGTTGGCTCGGCCACGCGTCACGCGCGGAATCCTCGGCCGACCGTTGCCCTGGCAGATCGTTGGCTCACCGGACAGTCCGGTGCACACCGGACAGTCTGGTGAATTATAGTCATACGCCGTCGGCTTCTCCCGAGAGTAGCCTGTTCACCAGAGTTCAGCCTGGCGCACCGGACACTGTCCGGTGCACCACCGGACAGTCCGGTGTGCCAGACTGAGCTGAGTCTTGGCTGTACACAGCCAAGCATTTTGCATCTCTTTTCTTTTCTTCTTTTCTCTGTTTCTAACACTTAGACAAATATGTTAGTACACAAAAACCAATGTACTAAGTCTAGAAACATACCTTCTCTTGGATTTTCACCTTTCTATCATTTGACATGCTTAAGATTGATGTTGGACTCATAAATCATCAAGTCAGCTTAACTTGATCTACATTGACATTTCTGAGCTCCAACATCATGTAAAGGTCACATAGAATATCTCCAAACATAGGAACAACCCAAACTAAAGGTCAGAGTGCACTTAGCTCTTTTGGGCTGCTTCCAGTTCTGTTTTTGACATTTGTTCTCGTTCTAGTGACCTTGATCTCCTTCTTAGAGCTTGGTCTTGAGCCTTATGACTTACACCACATAACTAGAGATGTTTCCTCATTGGTTGTAAGTCATGTCCTTATGTAGTGATCCTTGATGTGTCGTAGCTATTCTCAACTCGATCACCCTTGACTTTGCAAGCCTTCTTCTTCACCCTTGGCTTTGGGTTCCTCAGCCTCCTTGACCTTCTCCCGTGCAGTTGGTACCTCGAAGCTTTTCTTGCCTCCGTCCTTGGCTTGATCAGTTGTCTCCGAGCTATGCACCCGAGTCTCACTTTATGCAATGTCCATCTTACTTGTGATGTCCATTATGTATCCATAATCCAGTTCTTGGACCATCACATTTGTTCACTTGTGTTGAACCCTGTTAGCTTTATCTTAAGCACCTGTTCAACACTTAGTACACTTGTTAGTCCTTTAATTGAGTTGTCGTCCAAACACCAAAACTCATAAGAGAGCTTTCAGTGGCGTGGTGCTCCGAGGGGTATCCCTGCCTTCGGGAGGCAGAGCTCTTGGCCCGTCGGACCGTGGCATCCTCCAGGAGATTTTTGAGCTCCCCTCGGATCCGCCGCCCTTCGGTGGTTGATGGTTCCAGCATTGCATGGAGAAGTATCGCTGCCGCAGCCAGGTTCTGGCTGACCCCACTAGAAGCCGGTGGTGGCCTTGCCCTGACGTCGTCGGCGATGCGGAGCTGGATGCCCTGGGGTAGATGACGCGCTTCTCCGGCCGGAGCTTGGTCTACTCATTCCTGCCCGATGTTCCGGCGGAGCGGCTCAAGTGTTCCTGCCCCCTCGTCGAGCCTAGCCTGCATCTCGTGGATTTGCTCGAGCTGTGCATCCTGACCCCCCGTAGGGACTAGGACCACAGCTAGCTTCCGAAGGATGTCAACGCGAGGCGCAGGCCTAGGGGGATCACCGTTTTCCGGTATACCAAGATGGTTGCCTTTGTCAGGACCCCCTAGATCGACGTGGAAACATTCACGACTTGGGCCGCTGTCTCCGTCGCCGAAGCTATGGCTACCGTCGGAACAATCGGAAAGGCAGTAGTCACATGCGGTCATGAAGTCCCGCATGGCCCTGGGGTTACCGAGCCCGGAGAAATCCCAACCAAGGTCGGGCTCGTCATCTTCCCCAGAACCCGAGGGTCCGTAGGTCGAGACGGCCGTCAGCCAGTCCCAGGGCGACCGCATATGATACCCCGGAGGGTTGGTGCATGCCTCTATGAAGGCTTCCACCAAAGCGGGGTCGCTTGGTGGGTCGAGGCCGAATCCAAAAGACATGAGATGGGAGTCGGTCGGTACCCCTTGGTCGACAGGTGGTGACATTGTCACGTCAGGGGCGGACTGCACCGTCGTCTCAGGTACGAGGGTGACGCCTAACAAGTCCTTCGCGAGCGTGCTGGCGTCGTCCGTCCGCTTGGAGTTGGCGTGTTGCAGGGAAACGACGCTCATCTTCGTCTCATACGCGAGGTCGACGCCCGACGTGTCCCCTGTCGGGGCGCCAGCGCCGTTGACTCGCTTGACGGCCGATGAGGTGCCGCCTCCTGCCTGGCCATGGTTGCCCCGCCTCCTCCTCCTCCTCCGGTGGGGGAGGTGACGGGACAAACTCGGACGTCGTTCTTCCGCCTCGTGGGAAGACTTCGCCGATTCCGCCACCGGCGGGCGGGTTGTCGACTGCCATTGTCATCGTCGCGCGGCGGAGGAAGGAGTATCATGTCATAGTTGCCGTCGAGGGACATGAACTCAAGGCTTCCGAAACGGAGCACCGTCCCGGGTTGGAAAGGTTGCTGGAGACTACCCATCTGGAGCTTGACAGGGAGCTGTTCGTCAACACACAGCAGGCCCCTACCTGGCGCGCCAACTGTCGGCGTTTTGACCCCGGGGGGTCCCCGGACCGACGAGTAAATTGTCGCCGCGTGTCCCAGCCCAGATGGGTCGGCGCGAGGCGGAGCACGAAGGGGGGTAGAAGAGAGGGAGAAAAGGGGAAAACCCGCGACCTCCGTGTTGTCCCGCGCCTAGGTCGGGTGCGCTTGCAGTAGGGGGTTACAAGCGTCCGCGTGGGGGGAGAGCGAGAGACTCTACGCGTCGTTCCGTCCTCCCGCGCGGCCAACCTCCTTGTAGGAGAGCCCTGTACCTTCCTTTTATAGGCGTAAGGAAAGGGTCCAAGTGTACAATGGGGGGTGTAGCAGTGCGCTATCGTGTCTAGCAGAGAGGAGCTAGCGCCCTAAGTACATGCCGTCGTGGCAGCCAGAGAGGTTTTAGCACCCTGTTCATGTGATGTCGTGGCCGTCGGAGGGGCGTTGGAGCCTTGCGGAAGGACAGCTGTCGGGGTTGTCGAGTCCTTGCTGACGTCTCTTTCCTTCCGTAAGGGGCTGAGAGCCGTCGTTGTCATGGAGCACGCGGGGCGTCATCATTATCTGTTTACCGGGGCGTGCCGGATGGGACGCCGGTCCTGTTACCCGTAGCCTGAGCTAGCTAGGGATAGGGTAATGATGGCCCCCCTGTGACGTGGTCGGTCCGAGCCCCTGGTCGGGCGAGGCGGAGTTCGTCGTCTTCCGGGGTCGAGCCCGAGTCCGAGCCCTAGGGTCGGGCGAGGCGGAGTTCGTCGTCTTCCAGGGCCGAGCCCGAGTCCGAGCCCTGGGGTCGGGCGAGGCGGAGTTCGTCGTCTTTCGGGGCCGAGCCCGAGTCCGAGCCCTGGGGTCGGGCGAGGCGGAGTTCGTCATCTTCCGGGGCCGAGCCCGAGTTCGAGCCCTAGGGTCGGGCGAGGCGGAGTTTCCTATGGCGCCCGAGGCCGGACTTGGCTGCTGTCAGCCTCACTCTATCGAGTGGCACAGCAGTCGGAGCGACGCAGGCGGCGCTGTCTTCTTGTCAGGCCGGTCAGTGGAGCGGCGAAGTGACTGCGGTCACTTTCGGCTCTGTCGACTGAAGGGCGTGTGACAGGATAAGATGTCAGGCCATCCTTGCATTAAATGCTCCTGCAATTCGGTCGGTTGGTGTGGCGATCTGGCCAAGGTCGCTTCTCGGCAAAGGCTGGGCCTCAGGCGAGCCGAAGGTGTGTACGCCGCTTGAGGGGGTCCTTGGGCGAGACGTGAATCTTTCGGGGTCGGCTGCCTCGCCCGAGGCTGGGCTCGGGCGAGGCGAGGTCATATCCCTTGAGCGGACCGAGCCTTGGCTTAATCGCACCCATCAGGCCTTTGCAGCTTAGTTCTGATGGGGGTTACCAGCTGAGATTAGGAGTCTTGGGGGTACCCCTAATTATGGTCCCCGACAATCTCCAACGGCTCCTAGCTGCCTTAGGACTATAAAAAGGACCCCTAGGCGCATGGAGCAGTACACCAAGCATTCACTAAGCATCATAAGACTCCTAAACTGCACCTCCACGCATTTGATTCGTTGTGTTAGTGATTTGAGCTCCATTTGAGTTGTGAACTCCCTGTGCTGTGTTTCGAGCTCAAGTCTTAGCTTGTGTGCGTGTGTGTGCTACGGATTCGAGTATTGTGTGCGTTGCTTTCCCTCCCTTACTCTTGTGCTTCTTTGTGATCAATATTGTAAGGGCGAGATGCTCCAACTTGTGGAGATTCCTCGCAAATGGGAGAAGAACACTAAACAAAAAGACCGTGGTATTCAAGTTGATCATTGGATCACTTGAAAGGGGTTGAGTGCAACCCTCGTCCATTGGGACGCCACAACGTGGAAGTAGGCAAGTGTTTTACTTGGCCGAACCACGGGATAAAACATCATATCTCTTGTGCTGCTTTTCTCTGTGATTGTTTTGTTCGCAAGAGCTAGCTTCATAGCAACTTGATTAACTCGCACTAACACTTTTATAATCAAGTTTGTGACTATTTAGTGTTTGATTTCACAGGATCATCTATTCACCCCCTCTAGGTGATCTCAAGTCGACATTCACATAAGTTAAGGGACCAGAAATAAAATTTACTCTAATTTTTTTTGTGTGTGCCGCAAGGGATGAAAACAGTCGGGAACGGTCAGAAAAATACCTCTACCGTTTTCATTTTCATGTTTAACTTGCGCGACGAAAATGAAAACGGTATATATCGGTAACGAAAACGAACGGGATAAATACGAGAATCGAAAAACGATAGGATCCGGTCGGGTAAACGTCGAAATCGGACGGGAACTGGTATTTTTGTTCGATAAAATCACACCATGGAACCATATATTCAGAACTTAACAAAAAATTCTAGTGCGCGCATAGACTATTATAACCAATGCTCATTTGCTCACATCTCTTAACAAACATAAGACATATTTGCTCATGGAGAGGAGCCACTTGCCACATCTTCATTATTTTTAAAAAATTCTAGTACGTCTTCATCACCTATTAATACACAAAAATAAGTCAGTTGGAAAATTCTAGTGCTGGAGGCCTGGACAGCGGAGGCTGGCAGCCCCTGGAGCCTGGAGGTCTGGACGGCGGAGGCCTGGTCACCTGGACGGCGGATGGACAGCAGAGCAGACCCTGCACGACGGAGGGGCAGAGAGAGAGAGAGAGAGGGACGGCGGAGGGCCGGACCGGCTGGGACCTGGGACTGGGAGAGGGATGTGCTGCCGACCTGCCGTGCTGGGCGACGGGCGTTTGGACTTTGGAGAGAGGGCGGCGGCGTGTGGAGAGCAGGAGGGACGGCGTGTGGAGGACTGGAGTAGAGATGTAAATTGGTAATTCCTTATTGGGTTATAACATCTCAGATCCATTCCTATCATGTTTGATACATCCTCATACCCATATCCATACCCATCATGGGTATAAAACTCATCTCATACCCATCTCCATTCAAGTTTCGGGTCCTCAATGGGTCCCCATCCCAATTAATGAATAACTAGGTACTATCATCTAGCACAAACTATCCAGATTTCATACATCACCACATCGACAAGCACTCATCCATGAACCATTATCCATTCATCCATTCATCAGAAAGGAAATCAGTACTTGGGACTAATATAAAAAATGGAGTCTGCTGGGTTTGATAGCCGACTCGACCTCAACTCATTCATACAAACAGGACAGATGTACGCGTATGAAATACCCATGGGTAATCAGGTTTGGATTATTGCTTCCCAAACCTATACCCGTTTACCCAATGGGTGAAGATTTTGTCCCACATCCATACCTATGGGGACAATTTTTTGTCCCATACCCGTACCCTAATAGGGGAATTCCCACGGGTTATCGGGTCCCCATTGACATCTCTAGACTGGAGGCTGCCAGGCGCTAGGTTAGCTGGTTAGTTTTGGGCTTAGATGGGCTGAGCCTATTGTTCCCGAATTACAAAATACGGTAACAAAACGGGATCATCCCGATTAAAAACAGGATCCCGGTTAAACGGTCGGAAAAACAGCTCTACTGTTTTCGTTTACCGTTTTATATATCTCGTTTTTGTTCCGTTTTTGTTTTTTACATAGAGTTTGAAATTGATCGGGACAAAACTAACAAAACCGGTTATATGATAACGGTCGGTTCGGGATTTTCCTATCCTACTTTCATCCATTCTGCCGCAAAATAAGGTAAAAATGACTTGGGCAGCTGTGGTAGGGCAGTGGCACAAAAAAAGGCGCCAACAAAACATTTCGAATCCTAGTCCCCCTGAAGGCCTCAACCGCAAAAGCCCCTCCTCGTTGAGTTGTCTTGGCCCTCCTCCATCAGTCCATCGTCGATCGATGGCGAACATGCTGGTCTCGGAGATGCGGCTTCCTCTCTACCTCGCCCACCTACTCGCCGCGCGCCGCCTTGACACCGCCAAGGTCAGCCTCCCGATTCCACCGCCTCCGCTAGAACCCCACCTCCCCTAATAACCGCGCGCGCTAGTGCCTGCGCTCTGTTCCTATCCAGGACGTGCTGTCGCTGCCAGAGGTGGAGCTCATGGCCATTCTTGACGCCGGCCTTCCCACCGCACGCGCTGCCATCGCCCACGTCAGCGAGGCCGTCTGCCCGCCCTGCCAGACGGTACCTCTCATCCCCCCTTATGCTCTGCTTGCGACTCGGTGGTCGATTTGGGGTTTAGTCTGATTCTCTGGGTCGGGGTTTACGCTGCATTTACCCGCCCTGCGCAGGCGCTCTCACTTCTGGAGGAGCGCGTGAGGTTAGGAGGCGGCGGCCGGCTGGCCACCATGCTCTGCGGGTTGGACGAGGCATTGGGCGGAGGAATCCCCACGGGGAAGCTCACTGAGGTCGTTGGGCCCTCGGGGATCGGCAAAACGCAGGTGAACTGCTGTCGGAGGTCCAAAGCTTAATTTGCGCATCCCGTAGTATTAGTGGTGCTGTGGTTGCCCGTATTTACAGTGTTCAGTGTACGCAAGTGCGCACCAGGTGTTTGTGAATATGTAAATGCTATGCGTCTCCATGAGTTTGGTATGCAATACGGAACCAGAAGGAAATGTACCTTGTGTATATGCTTATGTGATGCTGCATCATGCACCTGCTTGTGTTGTGATTTCTTTTCCAATGATCTTGGACATTTTGATCGAATCTACCGATCAATCACCATTTCGTTGAGCCAAATGGTTATCGAGCCAGAACATTTTGTGCTAAATTTATTGGGCATTACCTCATTCTGTTGCTTGCCTTGTATGTTTTTTAATTTGTTGTTATGGTTTTGCGCACCGCAGTTCTGCCTGAAGCTTGCGTTGTTAGCAGCATTGCCGGAATATTATGGAGGTTTAGACGGTCGAGTTGTGTATATTGACACGGAATTCAAGTTCTCTCCAAGGAGGTTGCTGAAGCTAATGGCTACTGTTTACTACTTCCAAGTATCTTATTTAATATTTTTCTTTATTTGAACTTCTCATGTTGCCATTGATATGTTGCAGGATGATTGAGATTGGTCAGAAAAGCTTTCCTCAAATATTTCGACAAGAAGGCTTGGCGCAGAAGGTTCTCATCCTCCACATTTTAATACTTGGGAACCTTCTTCCTCACCAAGAAACAATGCTAGGGAACCTTGCTGATATTTCTTTCAGTTCTTGTAGTATTGTTCTGTGATAGGGCCTCTAGCTAAGTTGGTTAGGTGGTCTGAGTAGCACTCCTTTGGTCCTAAGTTCAAATCCCAATGTGAGCGAATTTCAGTATGAGATTTAAAAAGGTCAATCGCTGGTTCCTCTGGTTGTGTGCACATGAGATGGACTAACCTATGGGAGCGGATCCTTGTGCAGGGGCTAAGAGGGCTCAAAGCACAAGTAAAGATTCGATCTATAGGGGGTAGACCTACTCCTCATGTTGCATGGGGGCCAACTTTCGTGACATTTTTTCAGTCGGGGCTCCGATTGAGCTTTTTCTTAATATAACACTGTGGGGGCGGTCTTTTCCCTATCGTCCGAGTTTTTTTAGTACTGTTCTCATAATCCTAAAATGTCTTGCTTGTCGTTTCATATTCTTTGCTTTTTTGCAGATGGCAGGGAGGATCCTAGTAATGCGACCAACATCTTTAGCTGATTTCACCAAGAGGTATAACTGTTCTTGATATCAGAGAACTTCAGTACCAGCTCTTTGTACTGACATTTCGAGTATTTTATTTAGGCGCATGAAGGACCGAAAGTTCCTTAAGCTATCTTTGATATTCTAGTACCATGCTGTCGAGTGTTGAAAATTTGGCTTCTGCCCAATCTCGTGCCATTATAGTTTAGATCTTGCGCTTTAGGTTTATGCTCCTGACTAAACTTGAACAGCCCCTCACCCTCCTTTACTGTCTTTCTACAGTTTGGAAGAGATGAAGGTGACTCTTCTCCAGCATGATGTGAAGTTACTCATTGTTGATAGTGTGGCTGCTCTTATGTCGATGTAAGGGACATGGAATTCCTTAGTCTAGTTTTCAATAACTTGCTGTATATTTTATAAGTTTGAAGTGTATCCTTGTAGACACTGTTCTACATATATATAAGTATAGTCTAGTTTTCAATAACTTGCTGTATATCTTTCGCTGGCAATCAGATCGTCAAAGTATCCAATTTCAGATTGAAGTATCAAGTATGTTTGACTATTGTTGTAGAACAAGAGCCATGGCCACTATGTATACGGACTAGTTTCTGTGCCATCTCACTGCCAGCTACATCTCCAATTCTTGCAATGTTTTGGAGCATTTCACATGTGTAGGCTTTAGATTTTTACATAAGCTGTTCCTGAATATTTATGGTACCGGTTGATGGAAAACTAATCTTCTATTACATCCTGTCTGTAACAGGGAAAATGAGAAGGCTACAGCAGATTTCAGGCAACACCCTTTAAGATGGAGCCTTTCTTTTCTTAAGTATGTCTCCCAGTCTCTTAATGCTCACATAACTTTCTCTAGATTGTTCTAGACTGTAGAAAGGGAAGAATTGAGTGAATCACCACACACCCATTGAGGGTGGGGAGCCTGTCATATATAGCCAATAGGCATACATGGAAGGTACATGTATGGAAGGCTATTCCCTGTACAAGGAAACAGTCATAGGCTATAGATAGAAGGTAATCCTAGACTATACAAGGCAGCTAGCCAATCTATGGGATTACAATCAATTGCTAATCAGGCTCTGATTGATCCTGATAGATACATATCCTAATACCCGCCCGCAGTCTGAGCGAGCGGATCACGGACGCAAAGACTGGTCCGAAATTCAGTGAAGAGCTGTACGGGCAGACCCTTGGTCATGATGTCGGCGAACTGGTGTGTAGACGGAACATGAAGAACACGGAACTGCCCCAGAGCTACCTTCTCACGGACGAAGTGGATGTCGATTTCAATGTGCTTCGTGCGGTGGTGATGGACTGGGTTGTCTGCCATGTACACAGCGCTTACATTGTCACAGTAGACCACGGTCGCACGCGGGATGAAGATGTACAGCTCATGTAGAAGCTGACGCAGCCAGCAGCACTCAGCAACAGCATGGGCCACAACACGGTACTCTGCTTCGGCGCCGGAGCGAGAGACAGTCGTCTGACGCTTGGACGACCATGACACCAGATTGTCGCCGAGGTAGACGCAGAAGCCGGAGGTGGAGCGACGTGTGTCGGGGCAGCCGGCCCAGTCGGCATCGGAGTAGGCTGTGAGCTGATCAACGGCGCCGGGTCCCAAGTGCAGACCTGCTGATAGGGAGCCCTTGACGTAGCGCAGGATGCGCTTGATTAGCGCAAGATGCGGCTCGCGAGGGTCGTGCATGAAGAGGCAGACTTGCTGGACAGCATAGGCCAGGTCCGACCTGGTCAGAGTGAGGTACTGGAGAGCACCAGCGAGGCTTCGGTACTCCGAGGGGTTGGCGACTGGAGCGCCCTCGGAGGCAGACAACTTGGTCCGGGCATCCACCGGAGTAGCTGTCGGGTGGCATTCAGACATGCCAGCGCGCTGGAGGAGATCAACGGCGTACTGCCGCTGGGAGAGGAACAGTCCACTGCTGTCCCGTGTCACCGAGATGCCGAGGAAGTGGTGAAGATCCCCGAGGTCCGTCATGGCAAACTCCGACGATAGGCGGGAGGTGACGTGCTGGAGAAGAGCCGGTGATGATGCAGTGATGATGATGTCGTCGACGTAGAGGAGGAGGTAGGCCATGGCGTCTCCAGTCTTGTAGATGAACAAGGAGGTATCCGTTTTGGAGGTGGTGAAGCCAATACCGCGAATGAAGCTGGAGAAGCGCTGATTCCAAGCGCGTGGTGCCTGCTTAAGCCCATACAGGGACTTCTGCAACAGACAGACAGAGTTAGGTGCAGCGGGGTCGACGAATCCTTTCGGCTGCTCGCAGTAGACAGCCTCCTCGAGGTTGCCGTGGAGGAAGGCATTCTTCACATCAAGCTGCTGGATGGGCCAGTCTCGGGACGCAGCAATGCTGAGGACGGTGCGGATCGTGGCCGGCTTGACGACCGGCTGAATGTTTCGTCGTAGTCGACGCCTTCTTCCTGGGAGAAACCACGAACGACCCAGCGTGCCTTGTGCCGGGCGAGGGAGCCGTCTCCAGCTTGTGTTTGAACAGCCACTTGCCAGTGACAATGTTCGCACCAGGTGGCCGAGGTACGAGGCGCCAAGTGCCGTTGTCGATCAATGCCTTGTACTCGTCCGCCATCGCAGCACGCCAATTTGGATCGGCCAGGGCACTGCGATAGTTCGCCGGGATTGGCGAGGCGACGGAGGCGGAGAAGCCGAAGCGCTGGACAGTGTGGAGGGAGCCAGTATGTGAGCGTGTCACAGGCCGGTTCGCTGCAGTAGATAGGAGCCGAGCTGCTGGAGCCGCTGGTGGCGAAGTTGGTGCAGCCGCTGCTGGCGCTGGAGGTGCAGCAGCCATAGGAGCCACCTCCGCGGTGATCGGTGCTGCTGGGGGCTGGGCGCGGCGAGTGTAGGTGTTGCTGAAGCGTTGCCCATCAGTCGGAGGAGCCGCCGGCTGCCCCACTTGGGGCCCATGAGCGCCCAGCTGTGGCCCGCCCGCAGGGTGAACCCGGGGGTCGAGCTGAAGTATGGCCGGGTCCAGGAGCACCTGGAGATCATCCTCGCTGCTAGCAGCGAGCGACGAAGGGGTGTTTGCAGGGGCCGTTGAGGAGGTGAGGTCCTGCATCAGAAAGTCAAGTGACGACGGCATGGAGCCCGCCGATGGTGCAGTCGAGAATGGGAACACGGACTCATCAAAAATAACATGGCGCGATATAATGATGCGGCGAGTGGACATGTCAAGACAGCGATAGCCCTTGTGAGAAGATGGGTATCCGAGGAAGACACAAGGAGTGGATCGAGGGGCGAGTTTGTGAGGGAAGGTGGCAGTGAGGTTCAGATAGCAGAGACATCCGAAGATGCGAAGGGAAGCGTAATCTGGGAGTATGCCGTGAAGGATTTGGTGAGGTATTTGGTTTTGTATGGAGGAGGGGCGCCTATTGAGGAGGTATGTTGCTGTAGTGAGGGCCTCAGCCCAGTATGGAGGTGGCATGGACGCATGGAGCAGCATGGTGCGTATGGTGTTGTTGGTAGTGCGGAGCATACGTTCGGCCTTGCCGTTTTGTGGTGAGGTATAGGGGCAGGAAAGACGGAGAGTAATGCCGTGGCTGGCGAGGAAGGAAGTGGTGGCGCGGTTGACAAACTCGGTCCCATTATCGGCTTGGAAGGATTTAGGCGTGGTACCAAACTGGGTCTGAGCGTATGCAGTGAATTCAATCATGTAGTGGTGCACCTCAGATTTGTGACGAAGTGGGAAGGACCAGCAGTAATGGGAATAATCATCGAGTATAATAAGGTAATATTTGAACCTAGAATTGCTTAGCACGAGAGATGTCCATACGTCGCAGTGAAGTAAATCAAACGGAGCATGAGTAACAGATGTTGAATGACTAAATGGAAGGCGCACATGCTTGCCTAGTTGACAGGCATGGCAGAGGCATGGCGAGCTTTTATTGAAGGAAATGACCGACATGCTTCGAAGTTTGGCGAGGCTGGAGGGACCGGGGTGGCCGAGGCGATGATGCCATAGAGACGACGTGGTGGCGAGGCTGCAGGAGGGAGTTGTGGTGGAGGGGTAGGTGTAGAGGTCGCCACCACTATTGCAGCGAAGAGTCACGTGCCCCGTCTGTTTGTCCTTGACAGAAAAACCACAAGCGTCAAATTCAATTGAACAAGAGTTGTCACGAGTGAATTGACGAACAAATAGGAGATTGCGCACAAGTGCAGGTGCAACAAGAACATTGTTAAGACGATAGGTAGAGGTGGGGGAGGAGAGTGTAGATGTGCCACGGCAGGTGATAGGTATGGTGGTGCCATTTCCAACGGTGATGCCGAATGGAGGAGGGGGGAGACGGGACAGGAGTATACCAGCCGAAGATGACATGTGAGCTGTGGCGCCAGTGTCGAGGACCCAAGGAGAGGACCCCTGGAGGACATCTGATTCAGTGCGGCTATGAGGCCAGCCTGATCCCAGCCGCCCTGCGCTGCCATTGGTGGAGCAGGGTTGTCGGAGGACTGAACGGGGGCAAGCGCAGTGTGCGTCTGAGCCTGAGTGAAGGGGTCGAGGATGCCAGGACTGCGCCAGGCTGGGGTCGGCGCCGGCGGGCGCCAGGGCTGCTGATGCACCCCGGCGGTCCAAGGGGGGTAGCAGTACCAGGGGGCGGCTGGGAACCTGGGACCACCGCCAGAGTGAGGTCCGCCCTTGCCCTTCTTCTTCCAGCGGCCGCCGCCGCCACCACCTGGGTTGCCGCCGCTGCTGGAGCTACTGCCGTGACCGCCCTGTCTACTGGCAGTGGAGCCGCCGCCGTTGGTGGTGGGGGTGGTGCGGCAGCTGGTGCCGCACGATGCGTGGAGTGCCGTCTGGGCCGCAACCGTGCCTTCATTAGCGAGGCGGAGTTCCTTCAGCACGAGCTTCTCGCGAGTGGTGGCGAAGTCCGGCAGCGGGTGTGAGTCGGCAATGTTGTCGGCGGTGCTGGCGAAACGTGGGTTGAGGCCGCGGAGGAGGTTGAGGACGAGCTCCGCGTCGGTGGCCTTCATTCGCTGGGCATAGTCATTGATGGAGGAGTCGCCCTGAGTCATCGAGTGAAACTCGTGGCTTAGGAAAATGGCGCGTGGAGCCTTATTGGCCTCGAAGAGGCGCTTGATGGCGACCCAGAGCTCGCGCGCAGTCTGGTTTGGGGCCGCGGCAAGGCCGATGACGTCGGGCCCAGCCGAGCCGAGGAGCCAGCTGCGGACGCAGGCATTGGCGATGCCTTAAGAAGGATCGGTGGGACGGGCTTCCTGCAGTCCGTCGATATGCGAGAGGAGAGTGAATTTTCCACACAGAGAGGTGAAGAATGGTTCCCACTGGTTGAAGTTGGATTTTGCCAGTTCAAGAGTCACGGGGATGTGGTTCTTGACATTGATCGTCGCATAGGGGACGACAAACACTGCGGGGGCAGGAATGGTGGCGTCGGTCATGGCGACCTAGGGGGGAGAATGTGCGGCGCAGCAGGGAGGTGTTGGCGCTGCGCACAGCAAGGAGATAGGCGCAGGATCTAGAGAGCTGATACCATGTGGAAAGGGAAGAATGGAGTGAATCACCACACACCCATTGAGGGTGGGGAGCCTGTCATATATAGCCAATAGGCATGCATGGAAGGTACATATATGGAAGGCTATTCCCTGAACAAGGAAACAGTCCTAGGCTATAGATAGAAGGTAATTCTAGACTATACAAGGCAGCTAGCCAATCTAGGGGATTACAATCAATTGCTAATCAGGCTCTGATTGATCCTGATAGATACATATCCTAATATAGACTACTACTAGTTCGCCAATATTCATCATGCTGAAATACCTTTTGTTTCCTCTCTTTCTCTTTTCATTGTGCAGGTCTATAGCAGAGTTCTCAAGAATTCCAGTTGTGGTTACAAACCAAGTACGCAGCCAGAGTAATGATGATGGTTACCATTTTTCCTTTGAAGGTTTGGACTTTCTTCCTTCAACAGCCATGTTTTAGATAATTTGTCGAACTAAACTAAAGTATCTGTCAAAATCATCTGCAGTGGACAGAAAGGATGGTAGTAACTGTGCTGAAAGGTTTGATTCTCATCTTGTTGCTGCACTAGGGATTCAGTGGGCTCATGCTGTAACTGTCCGTCTAGTCTTTGAATCCCATTCAGGTCTGTCCTGATATTTTTCTAAGCACAGAAGGGGCTTATGTTCTCTTTTCATCTGCCATTGATAGACCGCAAGTTCGCAACCCTCATACCTGGATTTTGGAATTTATATCAGATCAGTACCTATTATTAAGATCACATGAATGCTTGAATCCGTAGTTATGATTGCATCACGTAAGTTTTACCTTAGAGAATCTGACTTCTGTTTTGATGTTTGATTGAAGAGTGCAGAAGCACAACTAAACACGAGTGGCATTTAAAAACACATCATTTTTTTTATCTTGCAACATAGCACTACAGCAGTGAGTAACATTTAGTGCTGCGTCATTTATATGACAACTTTGGCATCACTTGGTAAAAGTTGGCAGGATTTGAATAGCAATGAAAGAAAAATACAAGTATGTTTAGGACTAGTTTGGCAATTATATTTTTACAAGGGATTCCCATTTTCCTAAGGGAAAATGAATTAATTTTCTTTGAGAAAATAGAAATCCTTTGAAAAAATGGGGTTGCCAAACTAGCCCTTAGGAGGCTTGCTCTGACAGTAAAATATTTATATGAGTTGCTGAAGATGTGCATTTTGGCTTATTAAAATACTCCCTTTTTGCTATCATGTTTAGCCACTTGCTATTTTACTAACCAAATAGCAATTTCACATTTATCCATTGTATCATTTTAGACGAAATAATTATAAATTGCATTCTCCATAGGCCACAGGTTCATTAAAGTGGCAAAATCACCTATGTCTCCGGCAGTAGCATTTCCATTCGCTGTTGAGTCATCAGGTATTACATTACTAAGTGACGAGAGCATTGATGTGACAGGTCCTGAGATTACCTCAATTCGTTGTCAAGGTACAATCTATGTTTGTTCTGCAGATAATGGGCTTAAGCTTGCAGTCTTCTTGTTATTTGTCCTTCTAACACAGATATTTCTCCAGGGCAAAATGTTCTGGCCTGATAACAATTTGAATGCTACTGTGGCTACTGAAAAAGTGTAATCTTGCTCTTTGTTGTCTACTGGACAATATGAATATATTTAATTTAATTTCAGTGCACTCTCCTCAAAGTTCAGTAGTAGTCTTGCTTCTGTATCCTGTTTTCTCCACACAGTGTAGCATGTAAAAGATACAAGATCATTTTAGCATTGCTGTGACTATAAAAGGGATTAAGTGCTTTGCAATTGTTTGGTTGGGGCTATTAAGGAGATGAAAATGCTTTTGACTTGAAACTGTGGGGTCAGTTACCCATATGACATATTTTTTTCATCAAATAAAAGGAATATACAAGGGTGTTTTATGGGCTGGAGGCCCATTAAAAGCGAAAAAGGAAAGAAGCATCATGAGAAACTACTAAGCCAATTACTAAGGAAATGCACATCTGAAGGTTTTACTCTAAGTAAACCCTTAACAAATTCAACTTTGAATTGTCTGTTTCATCTTGAAGGTAATATTGGATCATTACCACTCCTTAAGTGATAACATAGAAGTTGCCAGTCCTAAATATCTTGACCCTAGATGCTCTTTTGTGTTGCAATTGTGACCTGTAGGTACAGTTCCATCCTGTATAGTTCTGGTACCAATATGACTAACTACAGTGATGATCTGGTTCGTTATTTTGCACTATGAGATGTATAGGAATAAGGCTCACCTGCGTGGATCAAACTGGCTGATGTCAAATCTGGTTCGTTATTTTGCACTATGAGCTGTATAGGAATAAGGCTCACCTGCGTGGATCAAACTGGTTGATGTCAAATCTGGTTACTGTGGGTGGTATGGTCTCTTTTCTGTTCAGTGAGTGGGAAGGGTATTCCTGCTGCTGCCTGCTTTATTCTGCATTAAAAAAACACGAAAACTATGTTAATCTTCTCAGTTACGTTTCTGTGAAACTTCCCTCCTGCAACCGTCCAACTAAGACCCTGTTCCAATCTCGCGAGATAAACTTTAGCAGCTTTTTTTAGCTACTTTTAGCCATTTGTAATCTAAACAGGAGAGCTAATGGTAGTAATTGAAGCTAAATTTTAGCACTTTAATTCATATAGCTAAAGTTTAGCCGGAAGCTAAAGTTTATCCTGTGAGATTGAAACGGGACCTAATTTGAAAAGATCAACTCTCTTCCTTTGAAAGTCTGCAGGTCTCTATCCTTTGACAAGTTCTGCTCGAGTGTAACGATTGAGGGTTCCTTCGTTCCACGAGGGCCGAGGAAGATTGAAGTAGCCGGTATTCGGTTGTTGTTTCTTCCCAAGTACTATCCTTTTGTGATAACCTAGCAAATTGATGCAGTTTCGTGTAACTCATGTAGAAAGGTCAAAGCAACAGTTTTTGTTTTTACTGAATTGACTTATTTTGCCTTTGTATGAACTCTGGACTTGTAGGTTTCTTTGCGCTATCTGTACCTGATGATGACACCTGCCGTTTCCGTCTTCCTCAACAAAACACGCGGTACGGCAACTTTTACTCGCAAGCTCCGAGCTAAATTGATGCAGAAAATATGATTTAATCTCAATCTGTCCCTGTTTTTTGTTACGCGTGCGTGACTCTGGTGCCTGATCCGTTACTGTCATTAGATAATGCATAAAAATCTCATAGAATCCCTGATTGGAGCACGTCGTTTTTAAGTGGAGGTGATGTCTGACCTGCGGGTTTAATTGGGTATGGAGGACTAGTGGACTTTCTAAGAATGGACACCAATCCTCCACGTCTCGCGATAGCGTTTTTTATTTATGCCTCGATAACCTCGTATGGTTTGTGTGCGGCACATCATCACGTTTCCGCTTTCCGTTTTTTCCACCCACGGAAAAGAACAACAGGAATTGCTGTCACACCTTGTGGCACCAGCACTCGATGGTCCAAATCCTTTGAATCCTTGGTAGGCTTTTTTTTTTGTTCACTCCAATCTAGGACTTGCTCTTCTCGTCTCTTCGGCCGCCCTTCCTGCCTAGAATGGACAGCTAAAGACTTGTTCGATTACCAGGGATAAAATTATACTATAGATTTAATATAGGTCTAGATTAGATGAATCCAGGGAAAGGGTCTCTAGTATAATGATTAAGACTTTCGATCCAGATCCTAGGTTTGATCCCCTCGGGGACGAATTTCTGGCTTGGTTAAAAAAATTCCTTCGCTGTGCCCCACCCGCTCTCAGGTTACGTCCCGCGCGCCACCCTCTGGCTGGACCGTTGCAGAGTGGGAGGTGACGACCCGCTAGTGATGGGGGCCAGGGTTCAGGGATTTTCTCGACTGAGACCATGTTTTGGTCTCTTCTTAATATAATACTTGGAGGACGGTCTTTCCCTCCCCGACCGAGTTTTTTTAGATTAGATGAATCCATACCTTATACCCAATTTCATAGTAGGATTAAATCCATCATTTAATCCATATATCTCTCAAAACTAGTTATTTTTTTCTATGGAGTGTAATATTGTCATAGATTTGTTCCATACCTAATGAGTTATGGATAGAATCCATGCTTTCTATAGTTAAAAAAAATTCCAAACCCTTGGGTTATAATCCACGAGGCTTTGTTTGGTTATCCCTGTCTCATGTGAATTGAATGAGATTGGAAAAAAGTTATGAAAGATTTTCATTTTGTTTGGGAATTAAACCCACTCAATCTCACTCAATCTACATGTATTGAGAGCAAAATGAACAAGCCCTGATGTGTTTAACCGAATATTTTTTTAGTAGACTTGGATTATTTTAGGACATGAATTGTGATATAAATTTAATTCCAATCTATGTTAATCTAAAACTGGATTTGTATAAACGAACAAGAACAAGGCTTTTTAATTGAGGCGAAGCAACTGAGCTGACTTGTCCGTAGACAGGAAGAATCACTTTTACGTGCGGGGGGCTCTGCCGGTCGCTCGGCAATTATATAAATAATAAATAGATCTATATAAACAAAAAGCCCGATGCTTCCTTTCGTGCGATCTGGACGGAATGCTGTCGAGCAGCAGGGCCACTTTGGTGGGTTTATCCTGATTGGACGAAATGGGTATGTCTCTAGAAGCAACATATTTTGATGCGTGATGGGACTCATCATCGACATCGACAGGATTATATTTGCATGCGGAACAAGCACACCAGGATGATGATTTAACACCGTGTGGTGTGCAGTTGCGACTGCAAAGACCTAATTAACAGCTTATTCCCCCCACATGCCCTGGAAAAAGCTAGCAGGAAATAGTCACCACATATATATTTATATACTACTATGTTACTAGTGCGTTTCCTTATTTGGCGATAAGGTATTTTTTAAAAAAATAAAAAATAGCTACCTGGCCACTGCTAGCTATTCTGAGTATATGCATGAGATAAAGGTTTTAACGGGCATCTGAATAAACATGAAGACCGGATTCTGTCTAGAAGCAGCAACTTTAATTGAAGGGCAGCTGATTCTCGTTGTAATCGCACCGCCGTCTTGTCTAGCTAGCTAGGGCTGGTTATTTGTGTAGATGGAGTTAGGCCCTGTTCCAATCTCGCGAGATAAACTTTAGCAGCTTTTTTAGCTACTTTTAGCCATTTGTAATCTAAACAGGAGAGCTAATGGTGTTAATTGAAGCTAAACTTTAGCACTTCAATTTATATAGCTAAAGTTTAGCAGGAAGCTAAAGTTTATCCCGTGAGATTGAAATGGGGCCTTAGGTAGTTGATCTGAAAGTTGGCCAGGGTTGCTAGAGTCAGCTAACCAGAGTTGCCTTTACTTTCAGTTGGGTCCCGGACCTAATCATCGTCGTCGTCGTCATCGTACTAACTAACATGGCAGTACGTAGTACTACTAGCATGCAGTATGGCGGTACACATACTAATGGGGAAAGGTGTTAGGCTGTCTCCAGCAACGATCGGTAAAACATCCTGTCCGCTATATTTACCATTTCATACGCTCTCTATCCTCTCCAACAACGAACGCTATAAGGTCCGGTAAAATACAGGCGTACTCCTTCGACCGCTAAAGCTGGTGGTTCACTGTTGATCCGCTATATGTCTTTGTCGTGGGAGAAGCTGCACAACCCGATGCAGACTACGGTGGTCCGGCAGCGCGGATGACCTTGGCTGCGGCAGCGCGGAGCAGGTCGGTGGCGGCGACGAGGAGGACCTTGATCTGGGAAGTGCTATGTTGCGGCGGCGTAGAGTTGCTTGGCTGCGGAGATGTGGAGAAGGTCGGCAATGGCGGAGCTATGGAAGTCGGCGCGGAGTCGCTTGCCTGCACAGAAGGCGATATCGTCGAAGTCGATCGATGAAGGAAGCCTCCAGTCGCCTGTACGAAAGACCCCCACCGAAGAACCGCACGAACATGAAAAAAGTCCTATGTCCTCATGTCTACGAGGTAGTTGGGAAACATATTTAGTAATATAAATAAATACAAAAACAATTTCTAATATATAAACAACTCAAAATTTATATACAAACAAGAAAAATTGTTATGTTACTCACGCATTATTTCACAAAATAGTAATTACAAATTAATTAAATATACTATGTTGCGCATTATAAAAATGCAAACAAAACAAAAAAACTAAATCAATGAAAAAAGGAAATCTATTAACACTGTAGCTTTAGAGACCGAATTTAAGGGACGTTGCTGGAGAATGAGAAGATATAGAGGACAGAATCTTTTAGAGTGTGCTGTAAAGGACAGAGAATATTCTTTTAGGTGATGAAATTTAGGGGACGCTGCTGGAGACAGCCTTACTACTAGGTTCCTAACCTAGGAATGGCATTAAACATGGGCGTCTAGCTAGCTAGCTAGTAGTAGTTTGGCAATGGCAGGGCACAGAGTGAGTGGCGTAGGTAGACTCACTAGACACGCGTGCCTGATAGCGAAACCTGAACCGATCTGATTGATTGGGAGGAAGGAAGCGGCCGGGCCGGGGAGGAACCTAGAATAGAAATATAGAATAGGACAATCCCCATCCTCTGTAGCAGTAGTACTAGCTAATTGAACTCCTTTTCACCAAGGGGCGCACACAGCCAGCAACAGCTACGATCATATCGTGTAGGGACACAAAGTAACCAGTACCATATCGCTACGATCAATCCAATTCAGTTCTGGACGATAGGAGGGAGGGGGGGACAGCAGCGGCAAAGCGACGCGCCCAGGATGAGCCGTTCAGTGGTTAGAGGCCAGGACTCTTTTGGACGGTTCTAGCTCGAGCTAGCGCGAAGCCCTATCAAACAGTAAAAAAAGAGCTTTTCATTAAGAATCTTTTAAGAGCTAGACTTGTTTTCTTGTTAGAAGTTAGAGCATAAAAAAACATGGCTTCTACAGCTCTTCCTATATTTTTGTCATAAATCATTCAAAAGAAGCATAGGAGAAACTGTTTTGCAAAACGAATTGTAAAACGGTCTTGACTCCGGAGTCGGAGTCAGAGCCCTACCAAAGGGGCTCTTAGCGTGGATATGATGGGACAGGTTGAGGTCCACAAAACAAACAGACAATTAAACCTTGGTTTTTAGTTTGTGATTGGTTGAGCAAGTGGCTCCGTAGGAATTGAACTCCATCCTACTACCGGTACGCTCTCCTGTCATTTGATTCGAGCCATCCGTTTTCCTTTTCATTCGGCTAACTAGGGCGGGCTATATATGATGTGTTGTGTGTGGGCTATTAGTTGGAAAGCGTCTCCTCGTTGCCGAACATAAATAAACATATCATATCATACATAGCTTGTCGCTGCCTGTCTCCACTAGGACCTCCTCCCTCTGTCTCTTGTCCATTCTAGCTACCCATCAGCATAGTAGCATAGTGTTTCTTTTCTTTCTCTGTCTCTCTCCTTCGTTCCCTCTCGTAACACATGTCGTACGTACTGTACGTTTGCTTGCCGCCGGCGGCGAAGCTAGGTAGACCGCCGCAATCGACGACTGCAAGAGATGCTGCTGAGCTGTCACGCGGCCATAGGTTGTTGGCTGGCCCCCGAAGTCGCACTTGCGTCTACGGACTGCGATCGCCCAGGGCCGGCCCGGGCAGCACCTAGCGCCTGTCACCGGCGGTGTACGGTGTACCACGCCCGCGCGCGACAGTTTGGGCCACACCGCTGGGCCTGTGTGCAGAGCTTCTTGCCTCCTGTCCGCGTCCGCATGCAACCGGTTGAAGAAGAAGAAACACATGAACGCCATATAGGGTTGAAAATGGACCGGTAAAATTTAGTCCGGATTCGTACCGTTTTCTACATTTGATCTGACTAATTCCGTATTTACGAAAAAATATAGAAACGGGACGAAAACATAAGAGAGTTTATTCCGTCCGTTTTTGTGTGATCTCATTTTTATTCAGATTGACTATTTCGGACCTGATCCTATTTTCGATGAAAAAATGTAGATACCGAAATGAGAGAGGTTTTTCGTTCGTTTTCATCCCTATCGCTATGCATCGTCTCTCCCTCTCCCTCTCTTGTTCGTCCACTCTATTATCTCTTTAAAGAGGGAGTAACACATTTAAATTCAAAGGAGGTAGTACCTTTAAAGAGAGAGTAAGTGTATGTTTTGGTAGGACTTTGGCTCTTCTAAAAATGGTTCTGGCTCCCGCTCCTCTGCAGAGCAGCAACTCCACAGGAGAGTCTGTGCCTTTTTAACCAATCATTTGGCGAAACAGTGTGGGCATCTAACCTCTAAGTAGTGTCTTGGTAATTAATGACAAATATGTGTGGACTGACTGTTTCTCTGAGAAAATAAGATTGCAGGCTGGTCCATGTACTCCCTCCGGTCTTCAAATACTTAATGTTTTGGACATGATCCCATATATATACCAAGGAACTATTAAATAGGGTTGGTTTTTTTTTTCTAGTATATTGAAACACAAGATGTTGTTAGCTTAGATGGTTGCAACGCTGGAAGTAAAAATTGACACAGGTTGTGAAGGTCGAGTTCTAGCTAGGTGTGTCTTTTTTTTTTTGCAATCTTTCAGGACTGATTGAGTTCTAGCTTCTAGGTGTGCCTTTTTTGCGTTTTTTCACGGCTTCAATGCACGCACACATGTAGTGGGAAGAGGAAGCAGCGTGTCTCTGAGTAATTTGTCATGCCTAGGAGAATATGTGGACCACCTAGACCAAAGGTATTCTAGTCTAAAATGAGCTTCAAATGTTTCAACACCAAGTATTTACATCCAAAGTGAAAACCCCTTAAACATAAAGTATTTGAAGGCTGGATGCAGTACATGTGAGCTCCTTAGAGTCTTGAACGACTTATTTTACATCCACTCATGCAGTCAGCGTTCCTCGTGTAACAACAATCAAATAGACGTTCGATCAAAGTCAACGCACACGATGATTCAGGATAGAATGGTACGGGTAACCAATCAGGTGGTATATATATGATTATATAATCTATAAGCGGGATTATATACAAACTGTGTCTTAAGGTATATATATAGCCGTGCGCTCCACATAGTGGACGACCTATGTACGTTATTAGGTAGATGACGTCCAAAATGATTAACCAGAGAAACAGTGAAAATTAACAAAATCCTATACTATTATTAATTTTGCTCGAAAATAGATTCCGGGGAAGATAATTCCTTTTCTGGATTTGGAAAGAAATAAATAAAGAATCCGGTCTTTATGTAGCACCTTTATCTATTTATTTCCTTACCATCTCTGTGGACAACAACAACCAAAAAGAAAAGAAAAAAAAGACGAGATCGATATATTCCCGCGCGCGCGCGTTCCTTTCTTTATTTGCTGTTCTTTTGTTTTTGGCAAAGTGTCACTGTACCTTTGGCCGCCGCGGAAGGCACTGTCGTTTGACTGTTAGTACATCTGATACTACTACCTACCGGTCCGGACAGAATAATGACACACGCACTGGCACTGCACTTGCGCGGGAAAGGGAGGGGGACCCACGTACCTCACTACCGGAATCAATCGCTTTGCCGAGTGCCTGAAGCACTCGGCGAAGCGTTCAAAACACTCGGCAAAGGCTTTGCCGAGTGTTACACTCGGCAAAGAAGGCTCGGCGAACAGTGCATCGGCAAAGCCTTCTTTGCCGAGAGCTTTTTATCGGGCACTCGGCAAAGGTCTTTGCCGAGTGCCAGAGAGCACTCGGCAAAGAAAAGCAGCCGTTACGGCGTCGAGTGACGGAGACGGCGGCTTTGCCGAGTGTCCCATGTGACACTCGGCAAAGAAGTTAGTTTTGCCGAGTGTCTTCTGTGCAGCACTCGGCAAAGAATCCATCTTTGCCGAGTGTCACTTGGGACACTCGGCAAAGAACCCGCCAGGGAGGGTCCCCATGTCAGGTTCTTTGTCGAGTGTCCCGAGTGGCACTCGGCAAAGCCGACCTCTTTGCCGAGTGCCAGGGACGTAACACTCGGCAAAGAACCTAAGCCGGTGCCCAGGTCTGTGCTCTTTGCCGACTGTTATGACCCAGACACTCGGCAAAGAGCCTCTTTGCCGAGTGTTACACTCGGCAAAGTGACCACTATATACCTTTTTTATTTGTTTTTTGTATTCCATCCACACAAACAGAAGATATCACATATATATCACATATATACATCACAGATATCATCACAGACATAAATAGCCAACACAAACATAAAACCGTCACCACAAACATAAATATCCATCACAAACATAAGTGTTCAACATAAGTATCAAACACAAACATAAGTCTCTAACGTCGCAAGCTCTCACATAAGTATCAAACACAGACATAAGTATTATACACAAGTACAGAAGTCTAAAACAATGAAAACACAACACTCATGGAGGTGGGCGGCTTGACCGGGGCTGCGTTGGGCTGAACCCTTCCGGAGGGTTGTTGGATGCCGCCCCAGATTGGCCCTGCACAGAGAAGAGATTGCATGTGTTATACCAGATGCATTACAAACATCTAACTACAATTTTGATACTCACATGAGTGTGGAAGAGAGCAGGGTCAACTGGAGGGAACAATGGAGGTGGCGGAGCGATGCCCTGTGCGGCGCCAAGGCTCTGCATGTACTGGAACATCTCCGCCATCCTCTGATGATCTGCCCGGCGCTCCGCCTCCCGCTCCGCCATCATCCTCGCCTCCATCTCGCGACGTTCCCTCCTCTCTTCTTCTAGTTGGGTCTGTAATATTACAAGCCAACGTTATAGTAACTCAAAGAGTAGGTATATAACTCAAGGAAGGACGAGTTACACTAACCTCGAGTTGCTGTATGCGATGCTGTGAGCTGTCGTGCCGAGGTCATATGGCTGGACTCGAGCCTGTGCTCCTTGCTCTCACCTGAGACAGAGTGGGAGTGGAGGACGAGTCGATTGCCCCGTCGGCAATCCAGTAACGCCCATGTCTCTTGCCTCCTCCGACCCTCATGAGCACATCGGTGTCGATCGGCTCGGTGCTCGGATCATAGTCTGGGCCATGGACCTCCTGCGCCATGGCGGTGTAGTCATGGAGGCGGCTGTAGACGGCGGGGTTGGTGTAGGCCTCGGGCCCGTCATCCGGGTTGTAGGTGACGTCGGACGTCGCCTTACCCTTATGGGCCATAGCATAGGCCGAGAAGGTGGAGCAAGGCCTTCCACCATGTGACGCCGACTGCAACGAAAACCAACGAGATAGTTAGAAATAATATCTAACTTAGTGCTATATATCTAAATAAAAAAGGTGGCGTACCCATGCTTCGGCATATTGGCCCAGGCTCCGGCTGCCTTGGTGGTGGGAGGGGCCTTGCATCATCAAACGTCGTTCCCGGCTAGCTGTGTGCGCCTCGTCCCACTCAGCCGAACACCACCTATCCACCATCTGCTCCCAGCACAGAGGATGTGCGGCGCACCAATGTGGAATCATCTGCAAAGTAAACACGTAAAGTGCATATCAGAAGATAAAATAAAATTCATGTATGGAGTACTGGTACCAAACATGCATGACTTTACCTGCAGGTACTGCTCCCTGGTCAACGACATGGTTCGGGCTTGAGTTTTGGTCACCTTCTCCCCAAGGACGGAGCCGTGGTAGGTGATGATGGCCTGGATGCGGGCCTCATAGTGCATGTCCACGACGAGCTTCTTACAGCTCGTGGTGGCCACCACATCCGCCCTAGCCTCGTATCCAGCATCGCATCTGAAGAAATCCTGCATAAAAAAACGATGTATCCATACATTATTTCAAGAATTTGCAACGAATGCGACATATTTTACATTATACTAAGACTTACCCACAGCTCTTGCTTCACCCGCTCCGCCTTGTTATTGAATTCCCTGCCGTCCCGGTCTACTGCATCGGGGGCGACGGCGTAGTGGTCAAAGGTGAAGGCTGGGCTCGTCACTCCGGCGTACTCCACAAGTCCAGGGAAGTGTTCCCTGCACAGCAGGCCGAGGATGCCATTGGGGGGGGCGACGATGACCCCCAGCATAATCCAAAACCGTCCAAGACCTGTCCAAGTGATAAATAAAAAGTATTAGTTTATATTATGATTTTGAACACATAATATGAACAAGAATGAAGAACATAAAGTTACATACCTCTCCCCTTCCGGCCGAATCAGCGGCCGTCTGTCCCGAAGTATGGGACGCTGAGGGAGACTCGCGGGGCCTCGCAGGTAGATGCTCCTCGAACTAGAGCCGCCTGAACCTGAGGCGTCCTGCTGCTGGTCGTCGTCGTCCTGCTGCTGGCCGTCGTCGTCCTGAGGCACCGCCTGCTGCTGCGCTGCCTGCTCTGCCTCGTCCTGTTGCGCTGCCTGCTCTGCATCGTCCGCCGTCCTACTCCTCCTCCCCCTCCTCCTCCTCAGGAAACCACCCACCATATTTGTCCAACAACCTGCAATTAAGAGTAAACAAATAAGCACATATAAAAAGATGTATTTAAAAACAGGTGCGAAATAAAAAGTCATATAGCATTACATCGATTAAAAATAATCTTCATATGTGTCGGGGTTAGCCGGATCATAACTCTCATCATCACTATCAAGCATTTCAATCTCGACACCATCGGAAGACGCAAGTTCGTCAGTAATGTCATTGCCTTCAAGGATTACTAAGTCATTATCATTTTGCACCTCATCCTCCTCCTCATCAACAACCATTTCAATATCTACGTCCATTCCGATAGCTTCGGTTAAGTCTATCTCAAATCGCCCTTCTAGCCCATCTTCTTGGAAGAACTCTCCATCATATGTGTCCGGGTCTAAGTTGTAATCTTCATCGTTAGGAACAGGTAACCTCCCGTGCGGCGATACCTTATACACAACATCCCAACCCTTAAGATGTTCTTTCGTTTGACACGCATATGGGAGATAATACACTTGTGTGGCCTGTTGGGCAACGATATAGACATCGTCTCCTGCTAAGATGGAATCTTGTCGAATTTCGACTATCCCAAGATTAGAATGTGTCCGTCTCGTCACTTGAGGGTCAAACCAATGACATTTGAATATCACTGGAGTAAGAGGTTTGGAACCATAAAAATTGAGCTCATATATTTCTTCGATTCGTCCAAAATAATCGACATTGTCAAGGCCCGGCGTAAAGACCCCAGAACACGTTGTTTTCCGATTGGGCCGACTTTTGTCGTAGTGTGTTGTGCGAAAACGGTATCCATTGACGTCATACCCAGAATATTTCTTGACCCTATAAGCAAAGCCGTTGGCTACTTGTCTCAATTCGGCACTCATAGACGGATCTCTTTGGCCCTGCAAGTATTCGCAAGTTAAAAGACGCTAAATTGAGTTTAAAGACGTATCTCTTTTACAAACTAAGCACGTACCTTATGTTTGAACCAGGAAATGAAATCGGGCAACCCATTTCTCGCACCCTTTCTAAGAAGAGCGTCATATTCCTGTGGAGTGGGGTCCCTTGATCGACGCCAGAATTCATGAAGAAATTGTTCCATGTATGGCGTCACCTCTTCAAGGTTGGTCAATACGTATAGCATGATATGCCGCCACTCTTCATGTGTCAGGGTCTTGGTGGTCGAGCCACTTGCGCTTCCGAGTTGGCCTCGAAATATGCTAAGGTTCGATTCATTGTCGCCATCATTGTAACGAGGGGGTGGATTATGCACGCTCGGCAGTTTGTCACCATAATAAGTTGTTGTGAAGTTTGAGACCTCCTCTAGAATGTATGCCTCTGCAATGGAAGCCTCGATTTTGCATTTATTTCTACATTTCTTTCGAATAGTCTTTAGACATCTCTCGATTGGATAGCACCAACGTCCCTGCACGGGGCCCCCCATTCGTGCCTCATAGGGGAGATGAAGAATCAAATGCTGCATTGGATTGAAGAAGCCAGGTGGAAATATCTTCTCAAGCTTACACAGTAACACGGGGGCCAATCTTTCCAAGTCTGTAACCACGGTCCGAGATAACTCTTTTGCACAAAGCTGACGGAAGAAATAGCTCAACTCTGAAAGCGCTAGCCAGACATGCTCAGGGACATAGCCTCGAACCATCGCAGGAAGAATCCGTTCAATCCATATGTGGAAGTCATGACTCTTCATCCCTAAGACTCGCATAGTAGATAAGTTCACCCCCCTACTCAGGTTAGCTGCATATCCATCAGGGAACATCAACATCTTTATCCACTGAAGTACTTCCTTCCTCTGGGCCCTGCTTAGGACGAAATCGGCCTTAGGCCTTCTCCACGTCTTTCCCCCACTTGGCGGCTTCATCTCTAGTTTTGGTCTATCACATAACGCTGCCAGATCCACTCTTGCCTTCACATTATCCTTTGACTTATCAGGAATGTCCATAATTGTTGCCCACAGTGCCTCGGCAACATTCTTTTCAGTGTGCATCACGTCAATGTTGTGTGGAAGGAGCAGGTCATCATAATAGGGGAGCCGAGTCAAGCCAGACTCATGTGTCCACATATGCTGCTCACCATATCCCACAAAACCACCTTCTGTATTGGCCACGAGCCCATCTATCTGTTGACGAATTTCGGCACCAGTCATCGTTGCAGGTGGGCGGTCTGTCACTACGACACCTTTCGTAAAGTTCTTGATGTCTAGGCGGAATGGATGGTCAGCAGGAAGAAATTGTCGATGTTTATCGAAGGACGAATATTTGCCACCCTTTTTCAACCAAATGAACCTGAGAGCTTCCTTGCAAACTAGGGCATGGGAATTTACCGTGAACACACCAGGCACAGAATAGCCCATACGCCGGTAAGTCATGCATGGAGTACTGGTACCAAACATGCATTCTGAAGTTTGTCTTCGTAGCTCGGTCATATGTCCATACCCCTTCCTCCCAGGCACGTACCAATTCATCGATCAAAGGCTCCATGTACACGCCCATTTTGTTCCCCGGGTGTCCGGGAATTATCAACGACACGAATATATTCTGCCTTTGAAAGCACACACCAGGGGGGAGATTGATTGGGATAACAAACACGGGCCAACATGTGTACGGGGCAGCGCTCATTCCATAGGGATTGAACCCGTCTGTGGCCAACGCAACACGTACATTACGAGCCTCTTCGGCTTTCTCACGGTGAATGTCATCAAAGTGTTTCCATGCTTCACCATCTGACGCGTGCACCATCTTGTCAGGATTGTATCGTTTTCCATTTTTGTGCCATGTCATCTGTTTCGCGGATTCCTCTGTCATGTAAAGACGCTGGATCCTCGGTATGAACGGAAGGTGTCGTAGGATTGTCAAGGGGATGTCGAGCTGCCTCTTCTGTCCATCACCAGAGTCTACCTCCATAAACCTAGACGAATTACACTTGGGACAGTACTTTGCCTCCGCGTATTCTTTCCTAAATAGCACGCAGCCCTTCGGACAAGCATGAATCTGCTCATACGTCATCTTAAGTGCACGAAGTAGTTTCTGTGCCTCGTACATGCTCTTTGGCAGAACGTGATCATCCGGAAGCAGACTCCCAATAACTGTCAACAAGCCATCGAATGCATCTCTACTAATGCTGTACTGTGACTTGAACGCCATTACACGCCCAATGGCATCCAGTTGAGAAACCTTTGTCTGGCCGTGAAGGGGCTTCTGTGCCGCGTCGAACATGTCGTAGAACGCCTTTGCAGTCGGCTCTGGCTCGTCATCCATACATCCTCTCGTGTACTGTGCCTCCTGATAGTCGTTCAACATATCCGCTACCCCCGCATCCGCGTCATAATCCTCGACACGTTGTCTCAGCACCTCTTCTCTCGTACGATGCGCTTCACCATGAAATATCCACCGAGTATAGCCCGGCGTAAATCCATTCTTCCAAATATGTTCTACCATGGTCTTCTTTGGTTTTCTTTTCCGGTTGTCACATTTGCTGCACGGGCATGGGACTAGACTCGCTCCTTTAGCAGCTTCGCCATATGCCCGTTCCACGAAATCATCGGTCTTTCTAATCCATTCAGTGGTGACATCGTTCCTTCCTCTACGGCCCGTGTACATCCACTCACGGTCCTCCATCCTCTAACATATATAACCGAGTATAGTTTAATATAGACATGTAATGCATGTACACTACGTTCCTACCTTCTAATAGGTGACGATAGGTCCTAATCCCACCCGCGGTTGCGTAGATGGAGTTAGTTTTCATGCTCTACTCCGATCCGAGATAGAATTTCGGCAGCACCTCCCCGCTGTTCTCCGGATACACGTCCTGGCAGGGAGAGTGTACTGTCCCGAGAACAACAGGGAGGTGACGCCGAAACTCTATCTCAGACCGGAGTAGAGCATGAAACTAACACCATCTACGCAACCGTGGGCTGTCCAAAAAACGTGGACAATTCGAAACTGATACATTTGTAGATATGCAAAGATCTGCATATCTACACCGTATCACTTTCGAACGGGAGACGCCTAACTGGGTTAGGTGATCTACGACCATGATGCGGATGTAGAGGTTATACCTAGGGTGGCGGTGGAGTCAGGCTAGTGGAGCTGTGGCGGGTCGGTGCAGTGGCGACGGGACGCGGTGCAGGGAGACCCGCAGCGGCTAGGAAGACAAGTATCTTCTCTGTAAAAAAGAAACACAAGTCTGTTAATACAAAAGCCTAGCAACAGAAAATTTCGGCAGCACCTCCCCTGCACGGGGAGGTTTCAAAATCCTGCAAATAAAACTATCAGCACGATGGCTGACATCCACGCATAATTCAACGGCACGATGGCCGGAAATCCATGCATAAAATGATAAGGACATTCAACCTACGCACAAATACCACTACATCGATGTACGTATGCATAGAGAGAGCACGCTTTATATTGTGAGACAAAAACAAAAAGTGGTTACATCTTATATCCTGGAACGGAGAGAGTATAACATACACTCATTATCTCGTATGTTACAGGTCCATTACACCTCAAGGGCCTCCGAAGGACCCTAATGGCTCCGATGCCTCCAATGGCCAATAAAGGACCTCGATGGCCCTAGAAGTTCTAGATGGTCCTAACAACCTCGACATATGGCCCCGACGTCCATGAGGGCTCATGAGGGCTCCAAATGTCCCTGATGGCCACGACGCCCCCGATGGCCCTGAGGATCCTCGAGGCCATGGATGTCCCGATGGCCCTAAGGCCCCTGAGCTACTATGATTATGTATATCAGTATATGAGATGACATGCTGCGTTATCCATCACATCTATGGTGTAGTTCGCAAGAATAGATTCAGGCACGAGACCCTTAATGCCATAGGTTCTTCCCTACTAGCATAAGTCCCTCGCATCATGCCCTCGAGGCCCCTCATGCCTCGAGCCACCTCGATCCACTCATAACCTAAGTACCCATGGCCCTTCGTTCCCTAGAGTGCTAATGGAACTAGGTGTTCGGGTCCCTCTGACCCACAAGGCACTCGACAACACTTAGTCGCTTGGGGCCCTCTGTTGGCTCCTGGTGCCTAAGGTCCCTGGCATCGCCTAATATGAAACATCGGGCCTCAAACCCTTGGGGCCCAAGCTCTCTCCTATAAACAATAGACTTATTGCTACTAAGTGTAATTCTATCCACAAGACAGAATTATTTTCCTAGACCCACTAGGGCATTAGTACCCTAAATCAGGGACTCCATGTCTAGAGTTCATGAGTGGGTTTGTAGCGATAGCGTATTGGATAAACTTAGGTACAACACATTAAACATGTGATGTGTGGCATTACAAGTATAACAAATGCACTGTCACAATGACTTAGGAAATATGGTACTCGAGGCCACTATTCAGTATGTGCATCGACCCTGTAGCCACTATTTACGTACCGGAGGCGAGCGGGCGGACGACGGCGAGCGGGCGGACGACGGCGCGTGGGCGGGCGGACGGTGGGGCGCGGGCGGCGGTGAGGCGGGCGAACGGCGGCGGTGGGGCGCGGGCGGCCGGGCGCGGGCGGCGGTGAGGCGTGGGGAGGCCGGCGGCGGTGAGGCGGGCGGCGGTGAGGCGGCCGGCGGTGAGGCATGGGAAGGCGGGCGGCGGTGAGGCGCGGGAAGGAAGAAGAAAGAAGAAGCAAAGCAGAAGGAAGAAGAAAGCCAGCCGCGCGGCCGGTTAAAGTTAGTTTCTTTGCCGAGTGCCCGTGATCCAGCACTCGGCAAAGATTTTTTTAAAATTTTAAAATATTCTTTGCCGAGTGCCAGATCAGCGGCACTCGGCAAAGAGTTCTTTGCCGAGTGTCCCCCGTTGCGGCACTCGGCAAAGGTTCTTTACTACCTCTTTGCCGAGTGCCACACATCTAGCACTCGGCAAAGAAGTCTTTGCCGAGTGTCATCCCTAGACACTCGGCAAAGTGCATTTGTATTTTTTTTATTTTGTCTCCCAAACTTTTTGTGGTATGTTCCTACACTATGTAGATCTACATGTATCATTTGTGGACAATTTTAACAGAGTTTGAAATAGCTAGTAGATTTAGTTTGTTTATTTGAATTTCTTCGGAAAATTCAAATTTGAACTGCAGGTCACTCGAAACTTGGAAAACCGTGCATGAAAAAAATGATATTCATGTTACTTAGCATAAGTTACGACCGATTCCATGAGCGGACCGAAAACTTCGAGCAACATGCTCACTAAACATGGCCGTGAACTTGCCATCCACATGTTTAAAAATTGTATAAAACACAAACAAAGTCAGAAAATCATGAAACTTGTCCACGTGTCATGATATCATATGTACAGGTTGTGATAAAAAATTGAGAATGTTTGGACAAAGTTGTGAGACACTATGTGTAGAAACCTAAGAGAACTACACATGAAATCATAGAGTTTCAATGTGGATCTCATAGGTTTGTACACATAGCGCGTCATAGTTTTCTCGAAATTTTTTCAATTTTTTATCGCAGCCTGTACATATGATATCATGACACGTGGACAAGTTTCAAGATTTTCTGACTTTGTTTGTGTTTTATACAAGTTTTAAACATGTTGATGACAAGTTCACGACCATGTTTAGTGAGCATGTTGTTCGAAGTTTTTGGTCCGCTCCTGGAATCGGTCGTAACTTATGCTAAGTAACATGAATATCATTTTTTCATGCACGGTTTTCCAAGTTTCGAGTGACCTGCAGTTCAAATCTAAATTTTCCGAAGAAATTCAAATAAACGAACTAAATCTACTAACGATTGAAACTCTGTTAAAATTATCCACAAATGATACATGTAGGTCTACATAGTGTAGGAACATACCACAAAAAGTTTGGGAGACAAAATAAAAGAAATAAAAATATACTTTGCCGAGTGTCTAGGGATGGCACTCGGCAAAGAGTTCTTTGCCGAGCGTCAAATGGGCGACACTCGGCAAAGAAGACTCTTTGCCGAGTGCCAACCATTGGCGCTCGGCAAAGACTGACGGCCGTCAGCTTTGGGACGGCCGCTGACGGCCCTTTGCCGAGAGCCCCATTTGCCGAGTGTTTGACACTCGGCAAACATGGATTTGCCGAGTGTGGACCTGTACCGAGTGTCCTACGCTCGGTAAAGACGCTCGTTACCGAGAGCCGAGCTTTGCCGAGTGCGGCTCTCGGCAAAGCCGTCTTTGCCGAGTGCCCGAGAAAAGGCACTCGGCAAAGCGGCCGGCACTCGGCAAAGGCTCGGATTCCGGTAGTGCCTGCGTTCTTTCCATTTCTAGCAGTAGCAGAGGCCGTCCGATCCAGCGGCGGCGGCGGCGTTGGTCCTGTGGGCTGCTGCCTGCACCGGCGCCGGCCGGCCACCATACCACCGCCCGCCGCCCCGTTTGTGTGGCGGGAAAAAACGTACAGAGGGACAAGTTGCCCCGCAAGCCCACAACACTGTTGCCTCTTGGCCGTCTCAAGGGACAAGTTGTACCAGCTCCCTCTGCTCACCGCCCGGATAATAATAATAATAATAATAATAATAATAATAATAATAATAGTAATAATAATAGTAATAAAATAATTGTTGTAAATAAAGCTAATAATAATGAAATTTACTGGTGAATAACATAAATAAATCTTGATGCCCTTTCCAGAAAAAGCGGGTCGTCAAAAGGAGGAGGAGCAGGAGATGCGTTGGCGATGAGCTTCCTGCTTTTCCGTTTACGTTTGCCTACCTTCACACATTCTGCATTTGTAGAAGATGCCTGAAGTGGAAGGTGCCTAGGCCTAGGTTCACATGTTTATTTATGGAAAGCGACACCCTCCCCTCTCACAGTTTGCCTACCTTCACGCATTCTGCATTTGTAGAAGATGCCTAAAGTGGAAGGTGCCTAGGCCTAGGTTCACATGTTTATTTATGGAAAGCGACACCCTCCCCTCTCACAGTTTGCCTACCTTCACACATTCTGCATTTGTAGAAGATGCCTGAAGTGGAAGGTGCCTAGGCCTAGGTTCACATGTTTATTTATGGAAAGCGACACCCTCCCCTCTCACAGTCTCACTTCACATCCATTCTCCATCCATGCATGCGTGTAGTGATGACGAGAAGCCGCCGGTCGTAGGAGTGATCTGCATAGATTTATACTCTCTCCGTTTCTTTTTATATGTCGCTGGATAGTGCAATTTTGTACTATCCAGCGACATATAAAAAGAAACGGAGGGAGTATCATATACATGTATGTCACGGTACCTTACATGCATGTACATAGTTAGTTCTCTTGCCGGCGGTAACAGTGTACCTTCGCTACTTTGCCTTTGCCTTGCTTCGTCTCGACGCAAGCTTCACAATGTTGCCATGTGTCATCTCTGGTTCTTCTTGCTCCAACATCAACTAGATTCAAAGGTCCAAACTTAAAATCTGTCCGCTGATGGTTTTGATGTCCAAACCACCTGACCCCTCTTTGCGAGAGTAGTGTATCTATATATTTTTTCCATGACGTTTGCCAAATAAAACTCGTCCTATTGAGGGATGGGAAAGTCCCACTAGGTTAGGTCTGGTTGGGCTTCTCTTTGGCTTAGGCTTATCTGAACGGATAAGCTCTACCAAACAGTTTAGGTGGCCACGAGGTTAAATACACCTTCCTCAATTTTGCTTTAACAATATAGTCTTTGTATATTAATCTTTTTACACCAAGTAAGGACAAATTTAAGAGCCATGTTACGTAGTACGTATATGCACGAACTATATATAATAAGTAAATTTTGGACACAAAAAGCGATATAATATAGTTTCTGGTTCGTGTCTCACAAACTAATTAAACGCTAGCTCCGTATCGTCGTTTTATGACGATGATGGATTTGACGTTAATTGCTTCTTTGTGGGGAATTCTTTGGATCATACATTCGTATTCATGTCGAGGAGGGATGCAAGTGGTACTGAATGGAGGCTTGTTCCGTTCTACCCCAATCCATATAGATTGAGGGGGTTTCAATCTATAATAAGTCAAAATCCCCTCCAATCCATATGGATTGAAAATAAACGAACAAACTCTGGATGGGTCTGGGGCTCACCGCTCATGTAAGGAATGCGCACAGTCTGCGTCTCAGGTAGAAAAATCGTAGATTTGTACTCCCTCCGCTCTAATTTATAAATTCGTTTAATTTTTTTACACCAAATTTGACACACTTGTCTTATTAAAAATTTTGCAAAAAATAAAAAAATTCAAAGCTACACTTAAAGTATCACACTAAAAAAATCAAATAAATTATAAATTGAAACAGAGGGACTAGCATTTAAAATCTCGAGCTAGAACTGATGATCTAAACAGAATAGCTTTTGTTATCCTGTCTACTACAGGAATGATATATATTTAGTACCGGTTGGAAGATAAGCGCTATTATTTTTAGTATCTTACTTTTTAAATGTCTAGATATGTCTGATTCGGGTCTATTTGGTTGGCTCTCAGAAATTCAATTAAACAAACTAAATCTAATAATTATAGCAAACACTTTGATAATTGTGTTAAAATTGAATATGTATGTCTATATACTGCAGAAAAACATCACAAAAGTTTGGTGAAAAAAGAAAAAAACAAATATTCTTTGTCGGGTGTTAAGGGAAGGCACTTCGCAAAGTATACTTTTGCCGAGGGTTTGCCAGGTTACACTCGACAAAGAAGATATTTTTCCGAGTGTCAACAGCCGACACTCAAAAATGTTAATGGCCGTTAACAATAGACGACTTCTGATGACCCTTTATTGAGTGTCGTATTTTATCGAGAGCTTGGAATTCGGTAAAGTCTGCTTTGCCGAGTGTCTTTCTACGCCGATCGAGTGTTCCGCTCTCAACAAAAGAGGTCTGTCCCGAGAGCCTTAGTTCACCGAGGGTGGCACTTGATAAAGAATGGCAAAGTGCCAAGCACTCAGCTGGATTCTGGTAGTGATGTCAGATTCGGGTCTGTTTGATTGGCTCTCCACGAAAGTGGTCTGGTCCAAACAGCGTTACCCGGTGTAGAATTTTGATGACATAGGGTTAGGGTTGCAGCAGGGGCGTCCCAGCATTTTTGGAGATCGCGTGCAAAATAATAAAAAAGCCTAATTTAATAAAGAAAATATAAATTATATGTACTAAATTATACTGGTTACATTTATCACAAATTTACAATATAAATTGTGACAGCAAGATTTTTAGGCTCTTTTGTCATAATTTTGATACTGCTCAAATCTCCTTGGGGACATGTTGTTATTTACCTTGTATTTCTTACTAGATGATTCTCTCGAAGATGAGTTGCCCTTGAGCCTCGACGCTTGTATATTTATATTCTACTGACGTCCAGGTCTGAGTTAAACACATAGTATTTAGAAGAGCAATGGTCACCACTTGAATTTTAGAGTTAAGATGCAATCCAACACCATCTGTTCAGCTAACTGAAATAATTTGGTATAAAATATATAGAATATAATATTTTTTTATTTAATACATATATGGACCTCTATTAAAATTGGGGGCGCTGTGCGGTCGCACAGCCCGCACGGGACGCCCCTTGGTTGCAGGCAAGTGCCATGCCAGGTCTCCAACCAAAGAGCCTAGTCTTGCCTGATTTTTTTTCACCAGGAAGCTCAATCTTAATTCTACACATTCATAAATCGACCGTAAAGATCGTTATCTAAAAAACATAGTATAACATATTTCAGGCATTTAAAATATAGCAAATCCATGTTTGATATGTGGCCGGCCAGCCAGCCAGCCAGGATGATCCCAGTGATGGGCAAGCCCGATCTTGGCGATAAATGCGTGCGAGCGGCCAATCAAAGCGTATACGAGAGAGGTGGAGTGTGAGTGTATGTAGTAGTCGTCCACCTGTGCACGTACGCGTTTGTCGTCCTGCTCATACCTTGCCAAACCTGCACTACACAGGACGAGAGAGAGAGACACACTATCTGTATAATCCATCTAAAATCATTTTATTAATTAAAAAATATACCGTTAAAAATATTTATATCTTCAAAATAAATTTATTACAAAAGATATTCAATATTTAATCTAATGGTATTTATTACGTACACAGGACACACCAATGCAATGAAAGGACCTGTTTACTTGTTATATATACATGTATACTAGTTAGGTAACCTGCATGCTACGAAATCTATATACATCATATAATTAGATCTTGTTTGAATAGAAATGTTATTCAAACATGTTCTAAACATTTCTTTACAATAATGTGCATTCTATTTGATCTGGTCACTGTGCCCGTTCTCAATGTGTCTACCATGTAATCATAATTCCAATCTATGTACCGTCTCTAGTGAGGTGGCTCGGATGACACCAAACCCTAGCCACTGCCACTGCCACCGCCCCATCCTCCCCCCTCTCCATCTTGCCGCCACCAGAGTAAGCAGTCGAAAGTCCGAAGTGACTTGCGTGGATGGTGGCTGCGGGGTCCTTCTAGCATGGCTCAGCACGGTTTAGCCCGGTCCGACCATCGTGTCTTGTTTATGCCTTAGGTGCGGCACGACGGACGAGACCCGACATGGTCTGGTTTATGTTTTTCCTATTTTCATAAAGATATCTATATTATATTTAGGGTTTAGAGTATTGTCTGGGAAATGATTCCCAGGCCCCCGAGGCCCACTAATCAATAGAAGGACGTGGAAAAGATCCACCTAGGAAGGGCTGGGCCTGCAACGCAAGGGGTTGGGCGAATCGAGGGGAAGTCACTCGAGTGATTCCACATAACTGACCCACTGTGCCACAATAACTGTGCCACATAAATTATTAGGTGGATTATATAATCTTGATGACTAGGTTATGATAGTCTATAAATAGATCATTATATGCTTATATAATCTATAAGCTGGTGGAAGTCAACAAAGGTCTTGTTCGATTATTCCTATTATACATAGATTGGATGTGATTGGAAAAAAAAATAGAAGAAATTTGACTTGCTTGGGATTTAAACCTACCAAATCTTACTCAATCCACATAGATTGAGAGCTAACCGAACAAGCCGTCATAAGGTATAGCCGTGCGCTCCACATAGTGGACGACCTATGTACGTTATTAGGTAGATGACGTCCAAAATGATTAACCAGAGAAACAGTGAAAATTAACAAAATCCTATACTATTATTAATTTTGCTCGAAAATAGATTCCGGGGAAGATAATTCCTTTTCTGGATTTGGAAAGAAATAAATAAAGAATCCGGTCTTTATGTAGCACCTTTATCTATTTATTTCCTTACCATCTCTGTGGACAACAACAACCAAAAAGAAAAGAAAAAAAGACGAGATCGATATATTCCCGCGCGCGCGCGTTCCTTTCTTTATTTGCTGTTCTTTTGTTTTTGGCAAAGTGTCACTGTACCTTTGGCCGCCGCGGAAGGCACTGTCGTTTGACTGTTAGTACATCTGATACTACTACCTACCGGTCCGGACAGAATAATGACACACGCACTGGCACTGCACTTGCGCGGGAAAGGGAGGGGGACCCACGTACCTGCGTTCTTTCCATTTCTAGCAGTAGCAGAGGCCGTCCGATCCAGCGGCGGCGGCGGCGGCGGCGTTGGTCCTGTGGGCTGCTGCCTGCACCGGCGCCGGCGCCGGCCGGCCACCATACCACCGCCCACCGCCCGCCGCCCCGTTTGTGTGGCGGGAAAAAACGTACAGAGGGACAAGTTGCCCCGCAAGCCCACAACACTGTTGCCTCTTGGCCGTCTCAAGGGACAAGTTGTACCAGCTCCCTCTGCTCACCGCCCGGATAATAATAATAATAATAATAATAATAATAATAATAATAATAATAATAATAATAATAATAATAGTAATAAAATAATTGTTGTAAATAAAGCTAATAATAATGAAATTTACTGGTGAATAACATAAATAAATCTTGATGCCCTTTCCAAAAGCAGGAGGAGCAGGAGATGCGTTGGCGATGAGCTTCCTGCTTTTCCGTTTACGTTTGCCTACCTTCACACATTCTGCATTTGTAGAAGATGCCTGAAGTGGAAGGTGCCTAGGCCTAGGTTCACATGTTTATTTATGGAAAGCGACACCCTCCCCTCTCACAGTCTCACTTCACATCCATTCTCCATCCATGCATGCGTGTAGTGATGACGAGAAGCCGCCGGTCGTAGGAGTGATCTGCATAGATTTATACTCCCTCCGTTTCTTTTTATATGTCGCTGCACTATCCAGCGACATATAAAAAGAAACGTTGCACTATCCAGCGACATATAAAAAGAAACGGAGGGAGTATCATATACATGTATGTCATGGTACCTTACATGCATGTACATAGTTAGTTCTCTTGCCGGCGGTAACAGTGTACCTTCGCTACTTTGCCTTTGCCTTGCTTCGTCTCGACGCAAGCTTCACAATGTTGCCATGTGTCATCTCTGGTTCTTCTTGCTCCAACATCAACTAGATTCAAAGGTCCAAACTTAAAATCTGTCCGCTGATGGTTTTGATGTCCAAACCACCTGACCCCTCTTTGCGAGAGTAGTGTATCTATATATTTTTTCCATGACGTTTGCCAAATAAAACTCGTCCTATTGAGGGATGGGAAAGTCCCACTAGGTTAGGTCTGGTTGCACTACAGGGATTCACTTAATTCCCGTCGGCCAGAAACCGACGGGAATAAGCATATACCGACGGGAATTACTTAATTCCCGTCGGTTTAGGGCTTATTTCCGTCGGTTTTCAGCCGCCAGGCGTCCCTTGTCGGGGATACGTTTATCCCCGTCGGCGACCGACGGGAATTATTAATTCCCGTCGGCCATTAACTAGCCGACGGCAATTAATGCTAACTCCCGTCGGCTCACCAGGCCGACGGGAGTTATTAGTTAATTCTCGTCGGCTCACCAGGCCGACGGGAATTATTAGTTAATTCCCGTCGGTTCCCTAGGCCGACGGGAGTTAACTGGGCCGACGAGAGTTATTAGTTAATTCCCGTCGGTTCGACCATAGCCGACGGGAATTAACTGGGCCGACGAGAATTACCCTATACTGCTACAAAAACAGCACGAAATTAGGACACTATTTCTGCACACATAACATATATCACACATAACATAAATAACAGATAACAGCCACATTACAAACACATGCATTCATAATAAAATCACGCATTACAAACATAACATCCACCAACATTTCAAATATAAGTTCAACCACCACATCGAGTCAACGAGTACGATATAGTATTGAAATATAAGTACGACATATGTTCAAGTACGACCAAGAGTCCACGAGTTAAGAAACATGTTCATGTGTTTAGAAATAACCACCACTTGGGTGGTTAGAGCTTTGACCGCTGCCGCCACCACCACCAGGAGGAGGGTACGCGAAGAGCGAGTCAACAAATCCAGTCCCTGCTGCGGGATCAGATCCACTACCACCCGCTTCGGGCGTAACCTATGCAAGTTAGCAAATATCATCACGTTAAATGCAAATATCAAAAAAGTATACAAGTATATAAATTAATGGAGAGTTATCAAACGTACCCTATCTCCAGGTGCAGGTATATGTGTCGGAGGGGTGGTGAACTGTGGTGGTGGAACTGGTGTGTTTGCAAATTGGCTCCATTGTGGTGGCGGTGGAAAATTTGATGTCATGCCCTGTTGCTGCATTAACTGTTAAACATATATGTGTTACTACCGAAGATGTTGTATTGAAATATAATAATTTAGAGTTCGGATTATGTGTACTCACTTGATACATCGCTTGGTTATGTGCATTGCAAGCCTCCATAAATTCGCGTTGTTGTCTCATCTCTTCGCGCATCCTCATAATCTCCAACTCCTGCTCGTTCGGTCGACGAGAGCATGAGCTACGGGAAGATGAACCCGTCCTCTGAGATCTCACCGACGACGAGTCAATGAATCCGTCGAAGAGTGCGTATCTATAAGTTATTCAAAAAATGTGATTATTGTATAATCAATTTAGTGTCAACCATATAATTTCATAAGTTAGAGCTTACCGTCCATGCGCTTTGCCACCACCACTTGCGTACACCACCGAGGGATCCACCGGTTCATGGCGCCAGTCGAAGTCAGGGCCATGGTGACGAACCATCTCCTCCCCATATGCCGCCTATACGGTGGACGACGGTGGTGCACGACGGCGTTGTGGCGACGACGGGCGGGCGGCGGTGCTAGGCGCGGAGGCCGGTCGGGCGGGCGGGCTGCGGCGGTGGGCGCCGAGGCCGGACGGGCGGGCGGCGGCGCTTGGCCGGTCCGGCGGGCGGGCGGACGGGTGGGCTGCGGCGGCGTTGGGAGCGGAGGCCGGACGGGCGGCGGCGGCGCTTGGCACGGTCGGGCAGGTGGACGGACGGGCGGCGACAACGGTGGTCGCGGTGGCCGGACGGCGGTCGCCCTTGCGCGGCGGGCGGGCGGGCGTTTCCGGGGAGAGGAAGAGAAATGAATTCGCGGTGGCGTGGCTGTTGACTTATTCCAATAACTCCCGTCGGCCAGAGCATTGGGCCGACGGGAGTTAAGTTATTCCCGTCGGCTGCCAAACTGACCAACGGGAATAAAGTAATCGTCGTCGGCTGGCGTTCTGGGCCGACGGGATTTAATTAATCGCCGTCGGCCTTCTTTTGGCCGACGGGGATTACGTTATTCCCGTCGGCCCGGTCTCCGGCCGACAGGAATTAAAGTAGCCGACGGGGATGCTTCGGATTCCTGTAGTGTTGGGCTTCTCTTTGGCTTAGGCTTATCCGAACGGATAAGCTCTACCAAATAGTTTAGGTGGCCACGAGGTTAAATACGCTTTCCTCAATTTTGCTTTAACAATATAGTCTTTGTATATTAATCTTTTTACACCAAGTAAGGACAAATTTAAGAGCCATGTTACGTAGTACGTATATGCACGAACTATATATAATAAGTAAATTTTGGACACAAAAAGCGATATAATATAGTTTCTGGTTCGTGTCTCACAAACTAATTAAACGCTAGCTCCGTATCGTCGTTTTATGACGATGATGGATTTGACGTTAATTGCTTCTTTGTGGGGAATTCTTTGGATCATACATTCGTATTCATGTCGAGGAGAGGTGCAAGTGGACTCGATGGAGGCTTGTTCCGTTCTACCCCAATCCATATAGATTGAGGGGGTTTCAATCTCTAATAAGTCAAAATCCCCTCCAATCCATATGGATTGAAAATAAACGAACAAACTCTGGATGGGTCTGGGGCTCACCGCTCATGTAAGGAATGCGCACAGTCTGCGTCTCAGGTAGAAAAATCGTAGATTTGTACTCCCTCCGCTCTAATTTATAAATTTGTTTAATTTTTTTACACCAAATTTGACACACTTGTCTTATTCAAAATTTTGCAAAAAATAAAAAAATTCAAAGCTACACTTAAAGTATCACACTAAAAAAATCAAATAAATTATAAATTGAAACAGAGGGACTAGCATTTAAAATCTCGAACTAGAACTGATGATCTAAACAGAATAGCTTTTGTTATCCTGTCTACTACAGGAATGATATATATTTAGTACCGGTTGGAAGATAAGCGCTATTATTTTTAGTATCTTACTTTTTAAATGTCTAGATATGTCTGATTCGGGTCTATTTGGTTGGCTCTCAGAAATTCAATTAAACAAACTAAATCTAATAATTATAGCAAACACTTTGATAATTGTGTTAAAATTGAATATGTATGTCTATATACTGCAGAAAAACATCACAAAAGTTTGGTGAAAAAAGAAAAAAACAAATATTCTTTGTCAGGTGTTAAGGGAAGGCACTTCGCAAAGTATACTTTTGCCGAGGGTTTGCCAGGTTACACTCGACAAAGAAGATATTTTTCCGAGTGTCAACAGCCGACACTCAAAAATGTTAATGGCCGTTAACAATAGACGACTTCTGATGACCCTTTATTGAGTGTCGTATTTTATCGAGAGCTTGGAATTCGGTAAAGTCTGCTTTGCCGAGTGTCTTTCTACGCCGATCGAGTGTTCCGCTCTCAACAAAAGAGGTCTGTCCCGAGAGCCTTAGTTCACCGAGGGTGGCACTTGATAAAGAATGGCAAAGTGCCAAGCACTCAGCTAGATTCTGGTAGTGATGTCAGATTCGGGTCTGTTTGATTGGCTCTCCACGAAAGTGGTCTGGTCCAAACAGCGTTACCCGATGTAGAATTTTGATGGCATAGGGTTAGGGTTGCAGCAGGGGCGTCCCAGCATTTTTGGAGATCGCGTGCAAAATAATAAAAAAGCCTAATTTAATAAAGAAAATATAAATTATATGTACTAAATTATACTGGTTACATTTATCACAAATTTACAATATAAATTGTGACAGCAAGATTTTTAGGCTCTTTTGTCATAATTTTGATACTGCTCAAATCTCCTTGGGGACATGTTGTTATTTACCTTGTATTTCTTACTAGATGATTCTCTCGAAGATGAGTTGCCCTTGAGCCTCGACGCTGGTATATTTATATTCTACTGACGTCCAGGTCTGAGTTAAACACATAGTATTTAGAAGAGCAATGGTCACCACTTGAATTTTAGAGTTAAGATGCAATCCAACACCATCTGTTCAGCTAACTGAAATAATTTGGTATAAAATATATAGAATATAATATTTTTTTATTTAATACATATATGGACCTCTATTAAAATTGGGGGCGCTGTGCGGTCGCATAGCCCGCACGGGCTCAAGGACGCCCCTTGGTTGCAGGCAAGTGCCATGCCAGGTCTCCAACCAAAGAGCCTAGTCTTGCCTGATTTTTTTTCACCAGGAAGCTCAATCTTAATTCTACACATTCATAAATCGACCGTAAAGATCGTTATCTAAAAAACATAGTATAACATATTTCAGGCATTTAAAATATAGCAAATCCATGTTTGATATGTGGCCGGCCAGCCAGCCAGCCAGGATGATCCCAGTGATGGGCAAGCCCGATCTTGGCGATAAATGCGTGCGAGCGGCCAATCAAAGCGTATACGAGAGAGGTGGAGTGTGAGTGTATGTAGTAGTCGTCCACCTGTGCACGTACGCGTTTGTCGTCCTGCTCATACCTTGCCAAACCTGCACTACACAGGACGAGAGAGAGAGACACACTATCTGTATAATCCATCTAAAATCATTTTATTAATTAAAAAATATACCGTTAAAAATATTTATATCTTCAAAATAAATTTATTACAAAAGATATTCAATATTTAATCTAATGGTATTTATTACGTACACAGGACACACCAATGCAATGAAAGGACCTGTTTACTTGTTATATATACATGTATACTAGTTAGGTAACCTGCATGCTACGAAATCTATATACATCATATAATTAGATCTTGTTTGAATAGAAATGTTATTCAAACATGTTCTAAACATTTCTTTACAATAATGTGCATTCTATTTGATCTGGTCACTGTGCCCGTTCTCAATGTGTCTACCATGTAATCATAATTCCAATCTATGTACCGTCTCTAGTGAGGTGGCTCGGATGACACCAAACCCTAGCCACTGCCACTGCCACCGCCCCATCCTCCCCCCTCTCCATCTTGCCGCCACCAGAGTAAGCAGTCGAAAGTCCGAAGTGACTTGCGTGGATGGTGGCTGCGGGGTCCTTCTAGCATGGCTCAGCACGGTTTAGCCCGGTCCGACCATCGTGTCTTGTTTATGCCTTAGGTGCGGCACGACGGACGAGACCCGACATGGTCTGGTTTATGTTTTTCCTATTTTCATAAAGATATCTATATTATATTTAGGGTTTAGAGTATTGTCTGGGAAATGATTCCCAGGCCCCCGAGGCCCACTAATCAATAGAAGGACGTGGAAAAGATCCACCTAGGAAGGGCCCGCAACGCAAGGGGTTGGGCGAATCGAGGGGAAGTCACTCGAGTGATTCCACATAACTGACCCACTGTGCCACAATAACTGTGCCACATAAATTATTAGGTGGATTATATAATCTTGATGACTAGGTTATGATAGTCTATAAATAGATCATTATATGCTTATATAATCTATAAGCTGGTGGAAGTCAACAAAGGTCTTGTTCGATTATTCCTATTATACATAGATTGGATGTGATTGGAAAAAAAAATAGAAGAAATTTGACTTGCTTGGGATTTAAACCTACCAAATCTTACTCAATCCACATAGATTGAGAGCTAACCGAACAAGCCGTCATAAGGTATAGCCGTGCGCTCCACATAGTGGACGACTGGCCTATGTACGTTATTAGGTAGATGACGTCCAAAATGATTAACCAGAGAAACAGTGAAAATTAACAAAATCCTATACTATTATTAATTTTGCTCGAAAATAGATTCCGGGGAAGATAATTCCTTTTCTGGATTTGGAAAGAAATAAATAAAGAATCCGGTCTTTATGTAGCACCTTTATCTATTTATTTCCTTACCATCTCTGTGGACAACAACAACCAAAAAGAAAAGAAAAAAAAGACGAGATCGATATATTCCCGCGCGCGCGCGTTCCTTTCTTTATTTGCTGTTCTTTTGTTTTTGGCAAAGTGTCACTGTACCTTTGGCCGCCGCGGAAGGCACTGTCGTTTGACTGTTAGTACATCTGATACTACTACCTACCGGTCCGGACAGAATAATGACACACGCACTGGCACTGCACTTGCGCGGGAAAGGGAGGGGGACCCACGTACCTGCGTTCTTTCCATTTCTAGCAGTAGCAGAGGCCGTCCGATCCAGCGGCGGCGGCGGCGTTGGTCCTGTGGGCTGCTGCCTGCACCGGCGCCGGCGCCGGCCGGCCACCATACCACCGCCCGCCGCCCCGTTTGTGTGGCGGGAAAAAACGTACAGAGGGACAAGTTGCCCCGCAAGCCCACAACACTGTTGCCTCTTGGCCGTCTCAAGTAGAGATGGCAATGGGTACCCGCTACCCGAAACCCAGTGGGTTTTTGCTTTATTAGGGTATGGGTTTGGGTCAATTTCTCTACCCATGGATTTGTTAATGGGTTCAAATGGAAATCCAGCGGGTATGTGGGCATGGATTTGTTCTTCCACTACCCATACCCGCAAACCCATGGGTTTTTAAAACCCGCCTTAAAATCAACATTCCTTATAAACATGTCTCATAATATTTTTAATTGAATATGTTCTAATAGAAATAAACTTCATGTAACAAACTTTAGGCTAAAATTAGTTATCACTTGTTCTATTTATGCTAGCTTATTAATGTATTGATTGTCATTTACACGATGAATTATTTTTTATGTTGATGTTAGTGGGTATGGGAAACCCGTTGGGTACCCGAAACCCGCATGGGTATGGGTTTGGGCAAAATTTTATACCCGTCATGGGTATGAGTTTTTTAGCGGACATATTTTTTCTTCGCGGGTATGGGTTTGGGCAAGTAATACCCAGCGGGTTTTTACCCATTGCCATCTCTAGTCTCAAGGGACAAGTTGTACCAGCTCCCTCTGCTCACCGCCCGGATAATAATAATAATAATAATAATAATAATAATAATAATAGTAATAATAATAATAGTAATAAAATAATTGTTGTAAATAAAGCTAATAATAATGAAATTTACTGGTGAATAACATAAATAAATCTTGATGCCCTTTCCAGAAAAAGCGGGTCGTCAAAAGGAGGAGGAGCAGGAGATGCGTTGGCGATGAGCTTCCTGCTTTTCCGTTTACGTTTGCTTACCTTCACACATTCTGCATTTGTAGAAGATGCCTGAAGTGGAAGGTGCCTAGGCCTAGGTTCACATGTTTATTTATGGAAAGCGACACCCTCCCCTCTCACAGTTTGCCTACCTTCACACATTCTGCATTTGTAGAAGATGCCTGAAGTGGAAGGTGCCTAGGCCTAGGTTCACATGTTTATTTATGGAAAGCGACACCCTCCCCTCTCACAGTCTCACTTCACATCCATTATCCATCCATGCATGCGTGTAGTGATGACGAGAAGCCGCCGGTCGTAGGAGTGATCTGCATAGATTTATACTCCCTCCGTTTCTTTTTATATGTCGCTGGATAGTGCAATTTTGCACTATCCAGCGACATATAAAAAGAAACGGAGGGAGTATCATATACATGTATGTCACGGTACCTTACATGCATGTACATAGTTAGTTCTCTTGCCGGCGGTAACAGTGTACCTTCGCTACTTTGCCTTTGCCTTGCTTCGTCTCGACGCAAGCTTCACAATGTTGCCATGTGTCATCTCTGGTTCTTCTTGCTCCAACATCAACTAGATTCAAAGGTCCAAACTTAAAATCTGTCCGCTGATGGTTTTGATGTCCAAACCACCTGACCCCTCTTTGCGAGAGTAGTGTATCTATATATTTTTTCCATGACGTTTGCCAAATAAAACTCGTCCTATTGAGGGATGGGAAAGTCCCACTAGGTTAGGTCTGGTTGGGCTTCTCTTTGGCTTAGGCTTATCCGAACGGATAAGCTCTACCAAACAGTTTAGGTGGCCACGAGGTTAAATACACCTTCCTCAATTTTGCTTTAACAATATAGTCTTTGTATATTAATCTTTTTACACCAAGTAAGGACAAATTTAAGAGCCATGTTACGTAGTACGTATATGCACGAACTATATATAATAAGTAAATTTTGGACAAAAAAGCGATATAATATAGTTTCTGGTTCGTGTCTCACAAACTAATTAAACGCTAGCTCCGTATCGTCGTTTTATGACGATGATGGATTTGACGTTAATTGCTTCTTTGTGGGGAATTCTTTGGATCATACATTCGTATTCATGTCGAGGAGAGGTGCAAGTGGACTCGATGGAGGCTTGTTCCGTTCTACCCCAATCCATATAGATTGAGGGGGTTTCAATCTCTAATAAGTCAAAATCCCCTCCAATCCATATGGATTGAAAATAAACGAACAAACTCTGGATGGGTCTGGGGCTCACCGCTCATGTAAGGAATGCGCACAGTCTGCGTCTCAGGTAGAAAAATCGTAGATTTTTACTCCCTCCGCTCTAATTTATAAATTCGTTTAATTTTTTACACCAAATTTGACACACTTGTCTTATTCAAAATTTTGCAAAAAATAAAAAAATTCAAAGCTACACTTAAAGTATCACACTAAAAAAATCAAATAAATTATAAATTGAAACAGAGGGACTAGCATTTAAAATCTCGAACTAGAACTGATGATCTAAACAGAATAGCTTTTGTTATCCTATCTACTACAGGAATGATATATATTTAGTACCGGTTGGAAGATAAGCGCTATTATTTTTAGTATCTTACTTTTTAAATGTCTAGATATGTCTGATTCGGGTCTATTTGGTTGGCTCTCAGAAATTCAATTAAACAAACTAAATCTAATAATTATAGCAAACACTTTGATAATTGTGTTAAAATTGAATATGTATGTCTATATACTGCAGAAAAACATCACAAAAGTTTGGTGAAAAAAGAAAAAAACAAATATTCTTTGTCGGGTGTTAAGGGAAGGCACTTCGCAAAGTATACTTTTGCCGAGGGTTTGCTAGGTTACACTCGACAAAGAAGATATTTTTTCGAGTGTCAACAGCCGACACTCAAAAATGTTAATGGCCGTTAACAATAGACGACTTCTGATGACCCTTTATTGAGTGTCGTATTTTATCGAGAGCTTGGAATTCGGTAAAGTCTGCTTTGCCGAGTGTCTTTCTACGCCGATCGAGTGTTCCGCTCTCAACAAAAGAGGTCTGTCCCGAGAGCCTTAGTTCACCGAGGGTGGCACTTGATAAAGAATGGCAAAGTGCCAAGCACTCAGCTGGATTCTGGTAGTGATGTCAGATTCGGGTCTGTTTGATTGGCTCTCCACGAAAGTGGTCTGGTCCAAACAGCGTTACCCGGTGTAGAATTTTGATGGCATAGGGTTAGGGTTGCAGCAGGGGCGTCCCAGCATTTTTGGAGATCGCGTGCAAAATAATAAAAAAGCCTAATTTAATAAAGAAAATATAAATTATATGTACTAAATTATACTGGTTACATTTATCACAAATTTACAATATAAATTGTGACAGCAAGATTTTTAGGCTCTTTTGTCATAATTTTGATACTGCTCAAATCTCCTTGGGGACATGTTGTTATTTACCTTGTATTTCTTACTAGATGATTCTCTCGAAGATGAGTTGCCCTTGAGCCTCGACGCTGGTATATTTATATTCTACTGACGTCCAGGTCTGAGTTAAACACATAGTATTTAGAAGAGCAATGGTCACCACTTGAATTTTAGAGTTAAGATGCAATCCAACACCATCTGTTCAGCTAACTGAAATAATTTGGTATAAAATATATAGAATATAATATTTTTTTATTTAATACATATATGGACCTCTATTAAAATTGGGGGCGCTGTGCGGTCGCATAGCCCGCACGGGCTCAAGGACGCCCCTTGGTTGCAGGCAAGTGCCATGCCAGGTCTCCAACCAAAGAGCCTAGTCTTGCCTGATTTTTTTTCACCAGGAAGCTCAATCTTAATTCTACACATTCATAAATCGACCGTAAAGATCGTTATCTAAAAAACATAGTATAACATATTTCAGGCATTTAAAATATAGCAAATCCATGTTTGATATGTGGCCGGCCAGCCAGCCAGCCAGGATGATCCCAGTGATGGGCAAGCCCGATCTTGGCGATAAATGCGTGCGAGCGGCCAATCAAAGCGTATACGAGAGAGGTGGAGTGTGAGTGTATGTAGTAGTCGTCCACCTGTGCACGTACGCGTTTGTCGTCCTGCTCATACCTTGCCAAACCTGCACTACACAGGACGAGAGAGAGAGACACACTATCTGTATAATCCATCTAAAATCATTTTATTAATTAAAAAATATACCGTTAAAAATATTTATATCTTCAAAATAAATTTATTACAAAAGATATTCAATATTTAATCTAATGGTATTTATTACGTACACAGGACACACCAATGCAATGAAAGGACCTGTTTACTTGTTATATATACATGTATACTAGTTAGGTAACCTGCATGCTACGAAATCTATATACATCATATAATTAGATCTTGTTTGAATAGAAATGTTATTCAAACATGTTCTAAACATTTCTTTACAATAATGTGCATTCTATTTGATCTGGTCACTGTGCCCGTTCTCAATGTGTCTACCATGTAATCATAATTCCAATCTATGTACCGTCTCTAGTGAGGTGGCTCGGATGACACCAAACCCTAGCCACTGCCACTGCCACCGCCCCATCCTCCCCCCTCTCCATCTTGCCGCCACCAGAGTAAGCAGTCGAAAGTCCGAAGTGACTTGCGTGGATGGTGGCTGCGGGGTCCTTCTAGCATGGCTCAGCACGGTTTAGCCCGGTCCGACCATCGTGTCTTGTTTATGCCTTAGGTGCGGCACGACGGACGAGACCCGACATGGTCTGGTTTATGTTTTTCCTATTTTCATAAAGATATCTATATTATATTTAGGGTTTAGAGTATTGTCTGGGAAATGATTCCCAGGCCCCCGAGGCCCACTAATCAATAGAAGGACGTGGAAAAGATCCACCTAGGAAGGGCCCGCAACGCAAGGGGTTGGGCGAATCGAGGGGAAGTCACTCGAGTGATTCCACATAACTGACCCACTGTGCCACAATAACTGCGCCTGGCACCAAGCCGCAGAGGGTGAGTCAGTCCACTTTCCACTCGTGACCTATGGGCTCCTAGGCATGCGACCCACTCATGACCTATCGAGCCTAAGCCTGAGCGTGATGGCCACCTGCAGGCCCCACAACACGACGAGACCTAGATTACGGTGGCTAGGGGTCGGTGCAGCACAGGGACGATAATAATGGTGCTAGGGCTCCTCGCCGCCTACCATAAGGACCATGACTAGGGACACCTGGGTGACCAAGGCATATACGGACAAACGTAGCCTTACCAGGGTAGAACGCTCAGTTTTACCACAACAAAGTAGCTCCTTCTCAAGGAAGCTACCGGTGGCCGACTCCCACCTTGGCATATATAAGGAGGAGGTTAGCTAGGAGTACACACTCAGCAAGACCAGAAGACCCAGATGTGAGGGATGGATATCACCTGGATCACCATGGAACAACTATGCTTCATAGGCCGTCCTATAAGGCCCATGATGGGTCGCCTATCGGATGAGTCGTGGGCCTCAGTAGGGTGCAACCAAAGCCAAGTAAAGCAATCACGCACCAAGTCAAGGAGATCCTCGAAAGCGTGTCCCATGCATGCAGTCATGTGCAAGCCTCACGGGCAACCAACTGAACACTAAAAGACACAACACGTCTGTAGCGGAAGTGGTTAGACATGTATAGGACTCTGATTCGTATAGGGTTATCTCTTCAGTAGGCCATATAAGGCTGAGGAGGTATGCCTACAAAAACATTAGACTCCATTAGATATGTTAGAGAAAAAACTCCAGCCGAGTGGCAAAGTGCACCCACCTAATCCTATGAATAGGGGGAGCCTAGGGTTTGCCTGCCGAGCCAGATGAACACAAAACACACAAGGGTTTAGAGTGGTTCATGCCATCCGTAGCGTAATACCCTACTCCACTTGTTAGTTGTATTGCTGAGAGCTTGTGAAAACCTAGAATTGGTGCTTTAGGTCGGTCTTCTTTCTACCGAGTGTGCCCTTCCTTTAATACCCTAATTGAGGGGCCTACATGGCACCTAAGCCTCGACAAGTGGGCCTAGGGATACAAAGAGATCACATAGTAATGCTAGTGGACCGAGGTCTTCTCTGTTCGGTCTTGTTCTCTGCCTTGTCTTATTAGCGTGTGGGCAAAGGTTGCAGCGTAGGTGAGCATAAGGAGAATACGGACAATGACGTCCCGTCCCCTCATGCCTCGTTAACACCCGAGGAATGGTGGAGGTCATAATGAAGGGCGTCCAAGCAGCGCATTGAGTCGATGGTCTTGCCTTGGTAACATGTGGGTTTCTGATGTGGCACGGGCCTTAGGCCGTGCACACCACCTAGCACTAGCATGAATAGTCGCGCACTCTGCCCACCTTAAACGCTGGTGGCCCCCTGCTAGAGGCTTACGTCAGGTTCTTCCTGACGGCTTACGTCACGCGCCATAAGACATGTGGCAGCACCAAGTCTTCACACGAGCAGCGAGCGACCAACCATGAGTGTATATAGACATGGTACATCCGGACAACCCCTTGTTGGGGGTCTGGAAGGTGCTCGAAGGAGTCTAGGACCCTCTAGCATGGGTCTGGACACTGTGGTAGTATTGAACTTCTTTAAGTCGAAGGTACATGTAGCATACATGAGGACACCTAGAGGGGGGTGAATAGGAGATCCTACAAAAATCAACTCTAAACAACACAAACTTGATTTATAATGAGTGTTAGTGGAAGCTAAAACCAAGTTGGTATCAGTAGACATGGAGAGAGGAGAACTCTTCACTTGATTGCTCCTTTGAAATGTGTATCAAACTTAGGAGCAATAATACAAGTGAATATGAGAACTCAAGAAGATGATAATCGCAATAAAGTAAATGGACAAGAGACACAACGATTTTATCCAGTGGTTAGGCCAATGCCTACTCCATGTTGTGGCGACCTCCTTCGGTCAAGGGTTCCACTCAACCCCTCTCAAGTGATCCAAAGATCAAACTTGAGTACCACATTTGTATTTCTTATATCAATTCTCGGTTGTGAGGAATCTCCACAAGTTGGAGTCTCTCATGCCTTACATAATTGATCTTAATCAAAACCGGAGTAAGAATTGGAGTAGAAACACACACAAGAACACAATCGCAACAATAACACACACATACAAGCCAAGAAGAGAGCGTAAGAACCAAAACAGCAGAGCCACAGCTCAAGAATGCGCTCAAATCTCTATCTAATGAATTAACTGCGTGGTCGCGGAGTCTCAGAGTTGTAGTGTGCTCAAAGTATGCTTGTGTACCACTCCATGGCGCCTAGGGGGTCTTTTATAGCCCAAAGGGACCTAGGAGCTAGTTGGAACTCAATTTGTAAGGCTCTGGTTGCCTTCTGTCCGCGGGTGCATTGGACTGTCCGGTGCACACCAGACATTGAACAGTGGCCGATTTATTTCTATGTTTGGTTGAGCTGACCGTTCAGTCAGCCGTTGGAGCCTTCGATCGCCTGGCACACCGAACTGTTCAGGTGCACACTGGACTGTCCGATGGTGCCTCCCGACCGTTGTCCCAGTAGACGTGGCTGCCACGTGGTCGTCGTTGATCGCGCGCCGAGCGTTGGTGCTAGCGAGGGCATTGGTTGCCTAGCACACCGGACATTTCCGATGCACACCAGACTATTCGATGAATTATAGCTAGCGAGCCTCGTCATCTTCCCGAGAGTGACCTGTTTGGCCAGTCGAAGACCAGTCAATCAGCTTGTGCACTGGACTGTCCGGTGCACACCAGATTGTGCGATGAGGCCCAAACTAGTCCAACTTTGTCCTAACTTAGCCAGTATTCTCCACTTCAATTTGTCTTAACTTGTATAGTTTCCTAGAACTTGTATGAACATTGCTAGCCTCTCAAATAATTTACTAAGTGCTAGAATCTTACCTTTGTTCTTTCCATAGGATTTGCAACATACACACATATGCACTTTTCCCATGTTTCTCAATTTTCCTTTCAATACATGTTCTTATGCTCATACATCAAGATGTTAGTCCAAGACAATGTGTTGAGCATTTAATCACCAAAACAAACTAGAAATGGCCCAAGGGAACATTTCCCTTTCAATACATAGGTGTTCGGGACCATCCATAAGGGGTTCGACCCCTGAGACAACTGAAGGGATTCCCCATACTTGGAGCACATGGTGGTTTCGGAGCCCAACTAATGGGGATTCGGAGAGCCCTACATGGAAGTTGCCCCCACCCTGAGGCCAATGGCCTCGTCGGACGGACCCTTATATTGAGCTAGGGTGGACCATCTGCGGCTATGCGATAAGGGTCCCGCCTTGGTCCAATAGGAGTGCATACCCTAGTCTTGAGGTACCAAAAGTGGCCCCGGGTCGACCTTGGGTGTGGCGGTGAACTCGCTGGTGGGGCCATCTCTATATCTTGTTCCTAATGTGTTGACGACAAGTATACGTTTGGAACAGTACTAGGAAGCTCAGTAGGCTAGGTTTTTCGGAGACGTACCCTACTGGACTAGACCTTGTTGCCTACTGTAAAAACAAGTTTTTCCTCTATCGGGACCTAGTTATCAATATTGTACCAGTGGTTGACCTAGGGTATCGCTCAAGGTCGGTGTATAGCAGCGCACCCTTGGGACCCCTACTTCTGTTGTATTGAATCCATCGAATCATGCATCTGAGTCTTGCTGAACCTGGTTTTGGGACCAGCCCTTGAATCAGTATGAGGTTTAGACTTCTAGGTACCTAGTCTCGAAAGTACTAAGTTAGCTATTCTTGGGTGGTGGAAGATGTAGGCTTACAGTACGGGACGAGGCTAAGCAACTACCTAGCTCCAGATCACCCGTGAGAATGTGGACTTTTCCCTTAGACCAAGTTCCTAGTAATCCAATCCTCATTCATCATCAAGTCGGGTCCAAAACCAAGTGTAAGGCTAGATACATGACTCTGATTTCATGATTGCAATAGAAGTCTAGACCCACAAAAGGGGTAGAGAAAAACAACATGTGTAAATAGGAAAATAAATCGATGGATGAGAACAAATTCTTCCTTTATAACTAAATACATGAGATCTGTGCAGTAAATACCTAAGACCAGGTTTATAAGGGCGACCCTCGCTGGGCTGGTCCACATATGGTGCCAGCGGCTGGGCTTATGAGGGTCGGACCTTACCGGTTGGGCCACAGATAAATGCTATCCTATTACAGAGGAAGAGTACATTCTCTTGCTTTTTCAGACAAATGGTATGTGGCTGACCTATGTTGCGTGAGCATTGCCTACCCTTAGACATGAAGGAGAAGCAGCACCCCATTCTGCCTTGGCGATAACCGAAGGCAAGTGCTTCACGATGGTCATTAGCAGCTACCCCGAATGCCAAGGAGCTCGGTCTACTGGCCGACGCAACAAACCCCGAATGACATGGGCTTGTGCCATGGCCGACAAGTTGGGTCTGGCGCCACGAAGTCCTGTAGCAGGTCAACACAGGGGCGACATAGGTCTTGGTGCTGCCCTTTAAAACCTACCAGAGTGCGTGGTGGGCCCCCATGGCTGGTAGGCCACCTCTAGAGTGATGAAGTTGACGAAGGCGTAGCGCTTGTTGGCCTCCCTTTTGAAATCCATTAGCAGGTAGAGGAAATCACGGTGTGACTTCCCATAGCTAGCCAAATCATTCCAGGAAGGAGTGCCAACATAGGTTGGGTGACGGGAAGCACCCGCCTCGCCCTCACCGGTTGTTGGAGGGAGAATTTCATCACCTAGTTGGAAGAATCATCTTCGAGATTCTCCCTACCAGAATGAGGAAATGACTCTTAGAGGGAAACATCTCTAGTTCCCTCATCCCTCTAGCGTAAAATGTCAGAGACGTAGACTCCGACCAGGTGATGGAATGCACCAGCTGGAGGCGCTAGAGGGAGGGCGCAAGAACTTACTAGAGCTTAGCATCCCCTACCTGCATGCCAAATGTCGGAGAGAAAACTTCAAACGGGTAAGGAAGTTCAGCTTAGAGTTTGGCGCTAGAAGGAGGGTGACTCTCATGAACACTAAGAGTTTTTTCAAGCTGGATGGAGATGCCTTGGGTGTTTCCCCTATGGAGTCATCTCGACCTAAACAACTTTAGGTTGGTCTACTTTCTACCGAGTGCGCCCTCCCTTTTATAGCCTAAGGGAGGGGCCTACATGGCACCGAAGCCCTGACAAGTGGGCCAAGGGATACAAAGATATCATATGGTAATGCTAGTGGACCGAGGTTTTCTGAATTCGGTCTTGTTCTCTTCCCGATCTTGTTGGCATGTGGGTAAAGGCTACGACGTAGGTTGCGACATAGGTGAGCATAGGGAGAATACAGATGGTGTGATCCTATCCCCTCCACCTATTCTCTCATACCTCGGTAACACACGAGAAAAGTGGTGGTCATAATGAAGGTCACACCCGGTTTTTAGAAGGCAAACCTGTAGCATCCCAAAAATTCAAATCTTGAAATTTTCTCAAACTCGCCCTAAATTTGAAATGAATTTCAAATTTCATTTCAAAATGTTTGTTTGCAAGTTGATATCAACAAATAAATTATAGTGGTCTATATTCTCTCCAAAATCCTCCTCAAAATATACTACAAATATTTCCCCAGTGATGACCCTCAAATTCTTCCAGAAATACCGCCCAGATATTTCCCGAGTAATCCTCTTAAAATTCTTTCCAAAAATACTGCCCAGATAGTTCTCTAGTGATCCCCTCAATTTCTTTCCAGAAATATTGCCCAAATATTCCACCAATATATCTCCAAATATTTTCCTGCCTGAGAAATACCTTCAGAATCATTTTTCAAGTCCCTACAAATATTTTCTCCATAACTTTTCTTAGGCTCATACGTATACGTATGCCTCCGGTGTCATACGGTGAGCTCTACAAGCTAATTACACTCATATAAGACAAATCCATGCTAATCTCCCACTAATCCTCTCATCCTCCCACTAATCCTCTCATCCCTCCCCCTAATCCCCCCACCATGGCTATAAATAGAGGGGCAAGGGCCTCCTCTCATCCCACCCCAAAGCCATTTCATGGCAACTCTCTCCCCCCCACACATGCCCCCTCCATGTTCCACACAAGCACACACTAGCACAAGGATCGTTCGGTCGTTCTTCGATCGTTCGTCCCCCTGTTCTTAGTTTGTTCGTTCATTCGTCCGATCGTTCGATCGTTCATGGTTCGTTCGTCCGTTCGTCCGATCGTTCGATCGTTCGTCCGTTCGTTCGTCCAAATAATCTTTTTCCTGCCGTTATGCTGCCGAAATTCCGATCGTTCGTTCGTTCGATCATTCGATCGTTCCTTGTTCGTTCATAGTTCCTATTCATCATTCATCGTTCGTTCATAGTCCCTATTCATAGTTCATCCAGATAATCTTTATCCTGCCGTTATGCTGCCGAAATTCCGATCGTTCGTTCATCCGATCATTCGATCGTTCGTCCGTTCGTTCATAGTTCCTATTTATCATTCATCGTTCGTTCATAGTTCCTATTCATCGTTCGTTCATAGTCCCTATTCATCGTTCTTCCAGATAATCTTTGTCCTAGCTGTTATGCTGCCGAAATTCCGATCATTCGATCATTCGTCCGTTCGTTCATAGTTCCTATTCATCAGTTCGTTCATCGTCACTATTCATCGTTCATCGTTCGTTCATACGAACTATTCACCATCATTATTCACCATTACTATTCATCAGTTACTTTTGATCATCGTTACTATTCATCGACATTATTCATCATCGTTACTATTCATCATTCATCCGATCACCCCCAAATTTCAACTACTCATCCGTCATGTTGTCCAGTCCACCTAGACCTGCCAGACCAATATTCTAGTCATACGAACTCCAGTGACTATGATTTTCCTTCCAGTAGGGAACTTCCCATCTGGTCACCCATCCCTGGTTTCTCCAAGTTAAGCATGCTTAACTTTGAGATTCCTTTGAACCAGGCTTCCAAACTCAGAATCTAATAATTCTTGTTTCTAAATTCTTATCAAACTATTCCCTATCTGTCGGGGACCGTAATTAGGGGTACCCCCAAGACTCCTAATCTCAGCTGGTAACCCCCATCAGCACAAAGCTGCAAAGGCCTGATGGGCGCAATTCCGGTCAAGGCTCCGTCCACTCAAGGGACACGATCTCGCCCCACCCGAGCCCAGCCTCGGGTAGGAACGGTAGACCAAGGCAGATTCACGCCTCGCCCGAGGGTCTCCTCAAGCAACGGGCGCACCTTCAACTTGCCCGAGGCCCAGCTCGGGCAGGCTTCGCGGAGAAGCAAGCTTGGCTGGATCGCCACGCTAACCGACCGGATCGTAGGAGCATTCAATGCAAGGATCGCTTGACACCTTATCCTGATGCGCAGTTCTCCAGTCGACAAGACCGAAGTGACCACAGTCATTTCACCCCTCCACTGACTGAGCTGACAGGAAAACAGCGACGCCTACGCCGCTCCGACTGTTGTGCCACCCGCTAGGGTGAGGCTGACAGCAGCCAAGTCCAGCCTCAGGCGCCATAGGAATCTCCACCTCGCCCGACCCCGGGGCTCGGACTCCACCTCGACTCCGGAAGACGGTCTCCGCATTGCCCGACCCCAGGGCTCGGACTCCACCTTGACTCCGGAAGACGGTCTCCGCCTCGCCCGACCCCAGGGCTCGGACTCCACCTCGACTCCGGAAGACGGTCTTCCGCCTCGCCCGACCCCTAGGGCTTGGACTCAACCTCGACCTCGGACGACGGTCTCCGCCTCGCCCGACCCTAGGGCTCGAACTCCACCTTGACTCCGGAAAACGGTCTTCGCCTCTCCCGACCCTAGGGCTCGAACTCAACCTCGACCTCGGACGATGATCTCCGCCTCGCCCGACCCCAGGGCTCGGACTTAGCTTCGACCTCGAAGGAATCACCGCCTCGCCCGACCTTGGGCTCGAACCGACCACTGCCACAAGAGAGGCCATCACTTACCCTACCCCTAGCTAGCCCAGGCTACGGGGAACAAGACCAGCGTCGCATCTGGCTCGCCCCGATAAAACAAGTAATGATGGCATCCCCGCGTGCTCCATGACGACGGCGGTTCTTAGCCCCCTACGGAAGCAAGGATACGTCAGCAAGGATCCGACAGCCCCGACAGCTGTGCTTCTACAGGGCTCAAGTGCTCCTCCGACGGCCATGACGCCACATGAACAGGGCTCCAACACCTCTCCGACAGCCACGTCGGCATGTACATAGGGCTCTGGCTCCTCTCTTCTAGACATGTTAGCACACTGCTACACCCCCCTGTTGTACACCTGGACCCTCTCCTTATGTCTATAAAAGGAAGGTCCAGGGCCCTCGTACGAAAAGGTGGCCGCGTGGGAGAACGGGCTGACGCGCAGTCTCACGCCCTCTCTCTCTCTCTCCCTCACGAACAGCTTGTAACCCCCTACTACAAGCGCATCCGCCCTAGGGCGCAGGACAACACGAGGCCGCGGTTCCCCTTACTGTTTTACCCCCTTGTGTCTCCGTCTCGCGCCTGACCCATCTGGGCTGGGACACGCAGCGACAATTTACTCGTCGGTCCAGGGACCCCCCGGGGTCAAAACGCCAACAGTTGGCGCGCCAGGTAGGGGCCTGCTGCAGTGTTGACGAACAACTTCCCGTCAAGCTCCAGATGGGGAGTCTCCAGCAACCTCTCCAACCCGGGACGAAGCTCCATTTTGGGAGTCTCGAGTTCATGTCCCTCGACGGCAGCTACGACATAATACTCCTTCCTCCTGTCGCGCGACAACGATAATGGCGGCCGTCAGCCTGCCCGCCGGCGGCGGAATCGATGACGTCTTCCCCGTGTGGCGGAAGAACAGCATCCGAGTCTGTCCTGTCACCTTCCTCGTCGACGAGGAAGGAGGCGGGGCAATCATGGCCAAGCAGGAGGCGGCGCCTCATCGGCTGTCGAGCAAGTCAACGACGCCGGCGCCCCAGCGGGGGACACGTCGGGCGTTGACCTCACGTCTGAGACGAAGATGAGCGTCGTTTCCCCACGACATGCCAACCCCGAGCAGACGGAAGGACGCCAGCACACTCGTGAAGCACTTGCTGGGCGTTAGCCTCGTACCTGAGATAACGGTCAGTCCGTCCCTTGACGCGACTTCATCACCATCTGTCGATCAAGAGGTACCGTCCGTTTCCCATCCTGTGCCTTTTAGATTCAGCTTCGACTCACCAAGCAACCCCGCTTCGGTGGATGCTTTCATAAAGGCATATCTTGTGACGGAACCTTCCAAGTCATTAGGCCCACCTACGGTTGTCCTTGTCCAACAGACATCAGGACAACCCCGTAGATGTTCCTGAATCACTTGATAAGTTCGGTATCTTTCCTTACCTTAGCAGGAACTGTTTCACCCGTCTTGCAGACATTACAGAACATCAGAGATATCGAAATGCAGGAAGTGATTACATAAACTTACATTTATTTAAAAAGTAAGATTAGGTTATTTATTACAGACCAAAACTATAAACGAGTGCAAAGTAGTATTATTACATAACCAAGGGAGGCAAAAACTCCTCCCATAAAAGTTTATACATAAAAGTTTTCTTATGGAGGACCATGTCCTCCCGTATCTTCATTCCTGATTTTCTTCATGAGGAACCACCTTGGTACAAAAGCAACAGAAATCTGCTGCTCCCTCACCTAAAAACAACGAGGGGATAAACCCTGAGTATGGGAATTACTCAGCAAGTCTTACCCGACTAAAGAAAAGACTCTCAAGGGTATGCTGGTTATAAGGGAGTCAAGGTAAGGCTTAACAAGAATCAAAGACTCTGTTTTGCGGAAAAGCTTACTATGAGTGGATCCTTAAAAATCCAATTTTATTGTCAGGTTAAATAAATTACCTGCAGCTAGAGTTCTTGCTAACCTAGTTCATACACTTGTCCTGCACTAGCCAGTTTCTCATCAATCCCTTCATCTTTAGTGGATTGCTACGTGTAAGTCAGTGGCCAAGTCTCCATAACCGCGGAGGTACGGCGATCCGAATCGATTATACTCAGCTGAGGATCTCCGATCACACGACATATGTAGCACTTAACCCTTGCATATGTCAACCCGCCACCGGGTTTCTTAAGACCAGATCAGGTTCACGCAAACCTGAGAGCACAGATACACCACCGTCCAGCCTCTTGCCACGGAGGGTACACTCTACTCTCGCCACCGCTCCACGCTCATTTCGTGTTATCTTATTCTGGCCTTAGTCTGCCCGAGGCAAAGCTTACCCATGACGAGGCATGTGACCAGTTAAAGGGTCCTCGGTCAAGCAGGCCTACATCGACAAGGTCCTTAATCGACTCAGACTGGAGACACTACACCGAGACTCTCTTCTCGTGCAAGTCACCCGCCCGGTCTCAGCTTAATCATTTACCCAAAAACTTGGTACCTGGCAGAGGTACATCTTTTCCGATGTTGAATCCATCAAGGCCCTGATGGATCCACCATCAAGTTTTATTTTCGAAAACATCCCACCCACTTTTGCCACATCAACTTTTGTAAAAACAAAACATTTTGTTTTTCTAAAGCAAGGCTAAGCATAAAAAATCTTTTGTAAAACGGGTGATCAAGGAAGGTAATCAAGTTCAAGGAAGCTAATGCAGGAATTGTTTTAGCAATCAACTCCTATCACCTAATGCATCAAGCAAGTGAGAAAGATTTTAAAAACATCAAGGGAGGTGGCAAATGCACCGGGGCTTGCCTTCGTTAACAGGTGAGTCTGGCTCGGATCCACAAATATCAAAGTAGAAGCAGTTTCCTGCTTGAGAATCCGAGGGTGGTGGTGTCCTTTCTTCGTTGACTTCTACTTCTTCTTCGCGTTCTAACATAACCATATATATATATATATAAGAATGGATGCCATGTGATGCTCATGAGAGTGCAAAGATAATAAAGATTTATTATCTAAGTATTGAATACAACTTTCCTTCACGGAACTCCGAAAACTTAAGGTTTCCGGAGTCAGTGAAAGGAGTTCATAGGGCAGGGGAGTGGTTTTGGGTTTTAGTTATCAAATATGGTCCAAATCAATTCAAATTTTACCCAAGGCTTCTAAATATTGTTTTAAGTTCATACAAAAAGTTTGGGCATTTTTGGACTTACCATTTATCTTTTAAAAATCTATAATTACTTGTTTAAGCTATTTTAAATGCCCTAAAATTCTTTGTTTAAACTAAAAATAATGACATTATTTTTATTAAATTCTAGGGAAAATAAGGAGTCTAGGAAAATTGGTTTCACAATTTTATCATTTTTCTACAATTTTCTAAAATTGTTTTGGCTCTGGAGAAAAAAGAAAAAGAAAACCAGTGAATAGTACTGGGCTGATTCCAGCCCAGTGGCCCAGTTCAGAGGGAGAAAGCGCCTGCGCGCGCCTGCGCCCTGGCGGTTTTGCATGAACGACCCCCATGTTTCTGTCAAACAGCGAATGGGTTCAAACACTATTTGTATCAGTCACTGACACATTACACCGAGCCCCCCGTAGTTCTAATTCTTTGCACGCCCAAGTCCCCGACGACGGCAGCGCGGGGAGCACTCCGGCGAGCACCTGTACCAGCCGACTGGGGCAACGGCTAGGTTCTCTGAGCAGCAGACATGAAATCGGGGCTACCTTGATCATTTTCCCCAACCTAATTGCACGAATGACCAACTAATGGGCTCTGGCCACGATGACCGTGAACGGTGTGGCCAGATCGTCGTGTTCCCGGCGACTGGGGGTCTCCTGGTTCAATTCGATGGCCCAGCAAGCATCACAGGGTTACTAGAATCCTCAAACGAGGGAGCAGTCGGTATGAACTGACCTGGTTCACGCTGGCCGCGGCGAGCTCAGTTCTACGGTGGAAGAAATTTGATTTGGGGAGAATTAGAAATTCTCGAGCTCTGGTGAACGACTGTGGCTAATTGACGGTGGCTGGTTAGCTGATGACCTTGCGGAGCTAGTTACGGGCTCAATTTATAGGAAGGACGGGCGGTGGTGATCAATTTGAGTGGATAGCGGAGGCGGCCGGAGATGAGGAAGACTCCTAGGCGTCGTGGTTACGTGTTCTCAGCCAGTGGCAAGCTCGTCGACGATGATGGGACGGTAGTAGGGAGTCGCGGCGGTACCGTGGAAAGGCTCGGACATGCGGTGGGCATAGAGATGGCACGACGGCGGCGAGCGGCTTCAGCTACGGCGGTGGGCAAAGGGAGGAGGATCACGGTTAACCGGGGTGGCCTCCAGCTCACCGCCGGTGAGGATCCTTTACCGTGTGTCCTTATCTGTTCCTCCTGAGCACAAGCTGGGCCATCCACGGCACTGAATCACGGCGAGGTCGGTCATCGGCGGTGGGTTTGCTGGCGAGCTGATCTTCTTCAGTTGAACACTGTACCATGGTGAGTACTCCATCAGATAACCTGACAGAGCAAGTTCAGAGCAGTATTTCTCCAAATTTTTCATTGCAACTTTGTCAAAACTCTGTACCAAAGTTGTAGAGTTATGAACCAGCTACAATTCAACTATAGGACTTGAACACATTTGAGTACTAAATCAAGGTTGAATTCGTGCTCAAAGTTGGCTCCATTACACTGAAACTCTGAATTTCAGACTGAACCAATCTGACAACCTAATCTTTGAGCAGGATTATCTCCAATAATTTCTTAACAACTCTGCTCCCACTCTTAAGCAAAGTTGTTCTCCTATAATTAGGCTACAATTTTGATGTGGTGACCTAATATGAATTCTCACTATTTTGAAAGTTACACAGCTCCAAAGTTGGGCCTTTAACCCTGATTTTGGACTTAGCATAGGAATCAACATTGGGGTCCTTTTTGCAAAAGAGTCCAAAACTTAGGGTTTGGCTTTCAAGTCCACATATTTGTGAACCAAATGACTTAAAATACTTATTTGACTTGGTTTTTGCACTTTAGCCCAAAAGTGGACTAATTTTGCACATAAGTCCCTAGGGTTTGGTTTTAGGGTTTTCCAGGGTTCTAATTAGGGTTTTTAATATACCAAGGGTAATAAATGTGATTCAACTTTGTTTTTGGGGATATTTTATGACTCTTTCCCAAAAGCCTTTAGGTTTTTCTCATTTGGGTTAAGTTTTGCCCCAATAATCCCTAATTAGGGTCAAGTTACTTAACCAGGGGTCTATTTGCAAAATATCAAAAACAATACACTTGTTTGAAATTTTTACCTAGTGAATGCACTCTAGGTGTGTCAAACATATGCAATGCCAATGTTTATGATGTCATGCTCAAGTTTTAGTTACAGTAACACCAGGGGTGTTACATCCTTCCCCCCATAAAAGAATTTCGTCTCGAGATTAAAAGTCCTAGGGTGAGTAATGGAAAAGGAAATATGTCCCATTTTTATTTCCTTATTTCTGGTATAAGGCAGGGGTGGTGTGGGGGTTCACTCCTTTAATACAATAACCAAATTTACTTTACAAATTACATGAGGCTAGAAAGCCTGGGAAATTCTTATTCAAAAAGTCTTGCGTTTCCCACTGTAGCCTCTTCTTCAGAATGTTGGTTCCACTGTATCTTATAGAACTTGAGAGTTTTTCTCCGGGTAATCCGGTCCTTTTGATCCAAGACTCGAATAGGGTGCTCAGAATATGTCAAGTCTGGTTCAAGGACAACATCTGTCACTTCAATGGTTCGATCAGGAATCCAGGAGACACTTCTTCAATTGAGACACGTGGAAAACATTATGTATAGCAGACAATGTCTCGGGAAGCTGCAGTTGGTATGCCACTGGTCCACATTGCTTAAGTACAGGGAATGGACCAATGTACCTGGGTGCAAGTTTTCCTTTAACCCCGAAACGGGATACCCCCTTCATTGGTGAAACCTTCAGGTAGACATAGTCTCCTTCAAGAAAATACAAGGGCATTCGCCGTTTGTCTGCATAACTCTTCTGACGAGCTTGGGCTTTCTTCATATTATGAATTATTTTCTGAACCTTTTCTTCGGTTTCTTTTACCATATTAGGCCTAAAGAAATACCTTTCACCAGGTTCAGACCAATTTAGCGGAGTACGACATCGTCGTCCATATAAAGCTTCAAAAGGTGCCATCTTGATACTTTCTTGATAGCTATTATTATATGAAAACTCCGCTAAGGGCAAACATTCATCCCATTTCTGTGAGAAATCTAGGACACATGCCCGCAGCATATCTTCGAGTATTTGATTAATCCTTTCAGTCTGTCCACTAGTTTGTGGATGATATGCCGAACTATGGAGCAGCTTAGTACCCAAGGATTGGTGAAGTGCTTCCCAAAACTTGGCTACAAATTGAGGTCCACGATCCAACACAATGGTTTTCGGAACACCATGCAGACTAAGAATACGATCAATATACAATTGGGCATAGATAGTAACCGGGTGATCTGTTTTGACCGGCAGAAAATGAGCAATCTTGGTGAGTCGATCAACTATAACCCAGATAGAGTCATTCCCTTTTGCAGTCCTGGGCAATCCCACAATGAAGTCCATACTTATGTCTTCCCATTTCCAGGTTGGGATTGGCAAAGATTGTAATGGACCAGCAGTTTTCAAGCGTATGGCCTTGACACGTCTACAGGTGTCACATCTGGCCACATAGCATGCAATCTCGATCTTCATTTTTGTCCACCAATAATGTTGTTTCAAATCTTGATACATCTTAGTGCTTCCGGGATGAATAGAATAGCAGCTAAGATGTGCTTCATCAAGAATTTGTTGGCGGATCTCTTCATTCTTTGGCACCACTATACGGTTATTAAACCATACAGTGCCTTGCTCATCTTCTTTGAAACATTTGGCTATTCCAGACTTTATCTTTTCCCGAATATGTTTCATACCCTCATTATCTTTTTGAGCATCAATTATTCTTTGCAAGAGAACTGACTCTAGCTTTAGCTGACTTAGGGTTTCTTGTTGGACCATCCCCAGGTTTAGCTTTTCCATCTCTTGACACAAGGTATTGTCAGAGTTCTTCATCATAAGACAGTGGCAGGAAACCTTACGGCTAAGTGCATCTGCCACAACATTGGCTTTGCCTGGGTGATAATGAATTTCCAATTCATAGTCCTTAATAAGCTCAAGCCATCGCCTTTGTCTCATATTCAATTCTGACTGGGTGAAGATATACTTCAAGCTTTTATGGTCTGTGTAAATGTGACAGACATTTCCCAGTAGATAATGACGCCAGATTTTTAGGGCATGAACCACAGCAGCTAACTCCAGATCATGAGTTGGATAATGTTCCTCATGTCGGCGCAACTGCCTTGAAGCATATGCAATCACTCGGCCTTCTTGCATCAACACACAGCCGAGTCCACTGCCTGACGCATCACAATATACATCAAAAGGCTTGGTGATGTTCAGGTTGAGCCAATACCGGAGCAGTGGTTAATAATGTCTTCAATTGCTCAAAGGCTTCTTCACACTTGGAAGACCAATTAAATTTACAATCATTTTTTAATAAACTTGTGATTGGTTTCACAAGCTTAGAAAAATCGGGTATGAATCTGCGATAATACCCAGCTAGTCCAAGAAAACTCCGGACTTGATGAACAGTGGTTGGGGGTTTCCACTCCAGAATATCCTTGACCTTGCTGGGATCTACCGCAATTCCCTTGGCAGATAGGATATGTCCTAGAAACTGAATTTCCTCCAGCCAAAACGCGCATTTACTGAACTTGGCATATAGCTGATGTTCCCTCAAGCGCGTTAATACAATCCGCAAATGTTGAGCATGCTCCTCTTCATTTTTGGAATATATCAAGATGTCGTCGATGAAGACCACCACGAACTTGTCCAACTCGGGCATAAAGACCGAGTTCATCAAATAAGTGAAATGGGCAGGAGCATTGGTCAATCCGAAAGACATTACCAGATATTCAAATAATCCATATCGCGTAGTGAACGCGGTCTTTGGTATGTCCTCGGGCCGAATACGAATTTGATGATAGCCCGACCTGAGATCAATTTTGGAGAATACCCTCGCCCCGGTCAGTTGATCAAATAAGATATCAATCCTCGGAAGAGGGTACTTGTTCTTGATCGTGACCTCATTTAGGGGCCGATAATCCACGCACATCTGTAAGGTTTGGTCCTTCTTTTTGACGAATATGGCTGGACAACCCCAAGGTGACGAGCTTGGCCGGATAAATCCTTTATTTAGTAGGTCTTGTAATTGAATCTTCAATTCCGCCAACTCATTTGGAGGCATACGGTACGATCTTCGAGAAATTGGAGCCGTACCGGGCTTTAGCTCAATTACAAATTCTACATCCCGCTCAGGTGGCAATCCCGGCAACTCCTCGGGAAAGACATCGGGAAACTCGCACACTACTGGAATATCCTTGATCTCCGGTACTATGGCTTCATACACTCTGCTAGTAGCTTGGGCTGGAATGGGGATAGGTATAAAAATTTCTTCTTGATTATAACTCAACCTGATAATTCTTTGATCAGTGTTGAGGATTGCTTTATACTTGGCCAACCAATTCATACCCAGAATAACATCTATATCCTGGCCTTTCAGAACTATCATATTAGTAAGAAAATCCCGTCCGGCCAAGGTTATGGGCACTTGATAGGCCACTTCTCTAGTAAAAATCTGTCCCCCAGGTGAGCGAATTTTAAATCCTTCTTTTGATTCATGACATGAAAGGTGATGTTGCTCCACAAATTTCTTGCTAATGAAGGTATGCGAAGCACCAGAATCAAAGAGAATGATTGCAGGATGATTGGCCACGAGGAACGTACCCATCATTACCGGCTCCCCGTCCGGTGTAGTGGCCACTTGCGTATAGTATATATGTCCCGTCCTCTTGGTATTCTTGCCCGAAGTACTTCCCTTGCCTGGAGCTGAATTCCCCGATCCTTGCTGATTATTGGCCTGATTCTGCTTTGGATAGGGGCAATCTTTGATAAAATGCTCAGGCTTGCCACAGTTAAAACACCCAGTTGAAGAACTTGGCAGAGCAGGGAATCGAGTGCTTGGGGCACCCGGCTGTCTTGGGGCAGTAGGAGCTTTGTTGGGACAAATAATTATGGGCTGCTTAAAAGGGAAGGATGGTGCACTTGAACGGTTCTGGTTAGAAGGTTGGAGAATAAACCGTTGCCTCTTCACCGGGCCCTGACTAGGCCTATCACCACCAGATCCCTTAGATTTTCCGGCTCCTGCATATTTTGCTTCCACAGCTAAAGCTGTACTGACAGCTTTCCCATATGTGAGATCTATGCAGGTTGCCATCTTTCTTTGCATTCGATCATTTAAACCCCTCATGAAGCAATTTTTATTTTTCAGGTCTGTATTTACTTGATCGATTGCATACTGTGACAGGTGGTTAAACTTGTTGAGATATTGATTGACAGTATCTCCACCTTGTCTAAGCTTCATAAATTCTTCTTGTTTCATATGTAGAACACCCTCCGGAATATAATGCTCACGGAAGGCTACCTTGAATTCCTCCCAGGTTATTTGATGATTGGCCGGTTGAACGGCCATGAAATTCCCCCACCAAGTGCTGGCAGGACCACGTAATTGTAGGGCTGCAAACAACGGCTTCTGGGTTTCTGAACAGCGCAGAAGTCCGAATTTTTGTTCAATGACCCGTATCCATTCGTCGGCTTCCAACGGGTCTTCAGACTTCACAAACAGGGGTGGACGAGTCTCTGAGAAATCCAGATAAGAGGTTTCGCGGGGGCCCTGTTGATAACCCCGCCCGCCTTGTTGTTGAAACTGCTGACCCGCCATTTCTCTCAAGAAGCGGGTGTTATCTGCGGTTGCATTTACCAAGGCGGCAATCGCCTCGGCCAGAGTGGGAGGAACAGGAGGCGGATTTGGGGTAGATTCCCTCCCACTAGAGGGTCCTGCTGCATCCTGGGATCGAGTTTTGGACGGCATCTGTGGCAATAATCATTTGAAAGAAAAAACAAATATTATATGCCAGAGACAAAACCTTCCAAATTACATTACCAAAAAGAGTAATGTATAGACTCGATTTTACAACAGGATACATCACAATACACTACCTATTGTACATTAGTACAATCTACAATACTCTTCTTTATTTATTTATTTTTTTTTATTTTTTTACTACACTACTACTTCTACTGCTGGTTACTCCTAGCAGCCTCGTCATCAGGTGTGGGAGACCATTCATCGACCAGCCTCATAGAAGGAGGGGGTTGAAAAAGGTCTAGCTCACCACCAAGCGCTTGTCCCATCACGTGGGAGGGTCCAGCTTCCGACTCAGCAGGATGTATGGGCTCACTGGGATGCAGTTGCGAATACAATACATGCACTTCCTCATGTAATGTATTGCAGTATATCTGCAAGTCTTCGACAGCCAAGTTGAGCTCAGTTATACGGGCCTGAGCCCTTGCCTCCTTGGCCCATGCCAATGAACGAGATTGAACGACCCAATCGAGTGCCAAATCCCGATCTGCCAGCTGGTCTTGTAGATGGCGAACGTCTCTTCGTAACTCATTTATACGGTCACCATCTCCAATCCATATAGCTGTCCTGCGACGGAGTTCCGCTTGGAGCCTACTTACTTCTGCTTCCAGATCCCCTATAGGATCATTGCTTCCGCTACTACTATCTACATCTTGCGGAGCAAGTTGATGTCGAGGTACTCCAATGGGTCCAGTCGACTTACGCGCAGTTTTTCTTGTGCGCGGCGGCATTTTTCTAAGGGGGAAATTTATTAGTACAATTCTTAGCATGATGCATGAATAATTACAGAATCAATCTTGATTCAACTTTATATACATTGCACTCTTCCTACCTGGTCTTTATAGATTCTTCAGATATAAGGGATAAGAAAGGAAGAAGTCCTTTTAGGTAAGTCTTTCTTTTGAAATCCTTTTGAATATGCCTTATAATATCTGCAAAGAAGGGCTTTGCTCCGATACCAGCTGTGACGGAACCTTCCAAGTCATTAGGCCCACCTACGGTTGTCCTTGTCCAACAGACATCAGGCAACCCCGTAGATGTTCCTGAATCACTTGATAAGTTCGGTATCTTTCCTTACCTTACCAGGAACGTTTCACCCGTCTTGCAGACATTACAGAACATCGGAGATATCGAAATGCGGAAGTGATTACATAAACTTACATTTATTTAAAAAGTAAGATTAGGTTATTTATTACAGACCAAAACTATAAACGAGTGCAAAGTAGTATTATTACATAACCAAGGGAGGCAAAAACTCCTCCCATAAAAGTTTATACATAAAAGTTTTCTTATGGAGGACCATGTCCTCCCGTATCTTCATTCCTGATTTTCTTCATGAGGAACCACCTTGGTACAAAAGCAACAGAAATCTGCTGCTCCCTCACCTAAAAACAACGAGGGAAATAAACCCTGAGTATGGAATTACTCAGCAAGTCTTACCCGACTAAAGAAAAGACTCTCAAGGGTATGCTGGTTATAAGGGAGTCAAGGTAAGGCTTAACAAGAATCAAAGACTCTGTTTTGCGAAAAAGCTTACTATGAGTGGATCCTTAAAAATCCAATTTTATTGTCAGGTTAAATAAATTACCTGCAGCTAGAGTTCTTGCTAACCTAGTTCATACACTTGTTCTGCACTAGCCAGTTTCTCATCAATCCCTTTATCTTTAGTGGATTGCTACGTGTAAGTCAGTGGCCAAGTCTCCATAACCGCGGAGGTACGGCGATCCGAATCGATTATACTCAGCTGAGGATCTCCGATCACACGACATATGTAGCACTTAACCCTTGCATATGTCAACCCGCCACCGGGTTTTTTAAGACCAGATCAGGTTCACGCAAACCGAGAGCACAGATACACCACCGTCCAGCCTCTTGCCACGGAGGGTACACGCTACTCTCGCCACCGCTCCACGCCCATTTCGTGTTATCTTATTCTGGCCTTAGTCTACCCGAGGCAAAGCTTACCCATGACGAGGCATGTGACCAGTTAAAGGGTCCTCGGTCAGCAGGCCTACATCGACAAGGTCCTTAATCGACTCAGACGGAGACACTACACCGAGACTCTCTTCTCGTGTAAGTCACCCGCCCGGTCTCAGCTTAATCATTTACCCAAAAACTTGGTACCTGGCAGAGGTACATCTTTTTCGATGTTGAATCCATCAAGGCCCTGATGGATCCACCATCAAGTTTTATTTTCGAAAACATCCCACCCACTTTTGCCACATCAACTTTTGTAAAAACAAAACATTTTGTTTTTCTAAAGCAAGGCTAAGCATAAAAAATCTTTTGTAAAACGGGTGATCAAGGAAGGTAATCAAGTTCAAGGAAGGTAATGCAGGAATTGTTTTAGCAATCAACTCCTATCACCTAATGCATCAAGCAAGTGAGAAAGATTTTAAAAACATCAAGGGAGGTGGCAAATGCACCGGGGCTTGCCTTCGTTAACAGGTGAGTCTGGCTCGGATCCACAAATATCAAAGTAGAAGCAGTTGCCTGCTTGAGAATCCAAGGGTGGTGGTGTCCTTTCTTCGTTGACTTCTGCTTCTTCTTCGCGTTCTAACATAACCATATATATATATATAAGAATGGATGCCATGTGATGCTCATGAGAGTGCAAAGATAATAAAGATTTATTACCTAAGTCTTGAATACAACTTTCCTTCACGGAACTCCGAAAACTTAAGGTTTCCGGAGTCAGTAAAGGAGTTCATAGGGCAGGGGAGTGGTTTTGGGTTTTAGTTATCAAACATGGTCCAAATCAATTCAAATTTTACCCAAGGCTTCTAAATATTGTTTTAAGTTCATACAAAAAGTTTGGGCATTTTTGGACTTACCATTTATCTTTTAAAAATCTAGAATTACTTGTTTAAGCTATTTTAAATGCCCTAAAATTCTTTGTTTAAACTAAAAATCATGAAATTATTTTTATTAAATTCTAGGGAAAATAAGGAGTCTAGGAAATTTGGTTTCACAATTTTATCATTTTCTACAATTTTCTAAAATTGTTTTGGCTCTGGAGAAAAAAGAAAAAGAAAACCAGTGAATAGTACTCGGCTGATTCCAGCCCAGTGGCCCAGTTCAGAGGGAGAAAGCGCCCGCGCGCGCCCTGCGCCCTGGCGGTTTTGCAGAACGACCCCCACGTTTCTGTCAAACAGCGACTGGGTTCAAACACTATTTGTATCAGTCACTGACACATTACACCGAGCCCCCCGTAGTTCTAATTCTTTGCACGCCCAAGTCCCCGACGACGGCAGCGCGGGGAGCACTCCGGCGAGCACCTGTACCGGCCGACTGGGGCAACGACTAGGTTCTCCGAGCAGCAGACATGAAATCGGGGCTAGCTTGATCATTTTCCCCAACCTAATTACACGAATGACCAACTAACGGGCTCTGGCCACGATGACCGTGAACGGTGTGGCCAGATCGTCGTGTTCCCGGCGACTGGGGGTCTCCTGGTTCAATTCGATGGCCCGGCAAGCATCACAGGGTTACTAGAATCCTCAAACGAGGGAGCAGTCGGTATGAACTGACCTGGTTCACGCTGGCCGCGGCGAGCTCAGTTCTACGGTGGCGGAAATTCGATTTGGGGAGAATTGGAAATTCTCGAGCTCTGGTGAACGACTGTGGCTAATTGACGGTGGCTGGTTAGCTGATGACCTTGCGGAGCTAGTTACGGGCTCAATTTATAGGAAGGACGGGCGGTGGTGATCAATTTGAGTGGATAGCGGAGGCGGCCGGAGATGAGGAAGACTCCTGGCGTCGTGGTTACGTGTTCTCAGCCGTGGCAAGCTCGTCGACGATGATGGGACGGTAGTAGGGAGTCGCGGCGGTACCGTGGAAAGGCTCGGACACGCGGCGGGCATAGAGATGGCACGACGGCGGCGAGCGGCTTTAGCTACGACGGTGGGCAAAGGGAGGAGGATCACGGTTAACCGGGGTGGCCTCCAGCTCACCGCCGGTGAGGATCCTTTACCGTGTGTCCTTATCTGTTCCTCCTGAGCACAAGCTGGGCCATCCACGGCACGAATCACGGCGAGGTCGGTCATCGGCGGTGGGTTTGCTGGCGAGCTGATCTTCTTCAGTTGAACACTGTACCATGGTGAGTACTCCATCAGATAACCTGACAGAGCAAGTTCAGAGCAGTATTTCTCCAAATTTTTCATTGCAACTTTGTCAAAACTCTGTACCAAAGTTGTAGAGTTATGAACCAGCTACAATTCAACTATAGGACTTGAACACATTTGAGTACTAAATCAAGGTTGAATTCGTGCTCAAAGTTGGCTCCATTACACTGAAACTCTGAATTTCAGACTGAACCAATCTGACAACCAATCTTTGAGCAGGATTATCTCCAATAATTTCTTAACAACTCTGCTCCCACTCTTAAGCAAAGTTGTTCTCCTATAATTAGGCTACAATTTTGATGTGGTGACCTAATATGAATTCTCACTATTTTGAAAGTTACACAGCTCCAAAGTTGGGCCTTTAACCCTGATTTTGGACTTAGCATAGGAATCAACATTGGGGTCCTTTTTGCAAAAGAGTCCAAAACTTAGGGTTTGGCTTTCAAGTCCACATATTTGTGAACCAAATGACTTAAAATACTTATTTGACTTGGTTTTTGCACTTTAGCCCAAAAGTGGACTAATTTTGCACATAAGTTCCTAGGTTTTGGTTTTAGGGTTTTCCAGGGTTCTAATTAGGTTTTTAATATCCCAAGGGTATAAATGTGATTCAACTTTGTTTTTGGGGATATTTTATGACTCTTTCCCAAAAGCCTTTAGGTTTTTCTCATTTGGGTTAAGTTTTGCCTCAATAATCCCTAATCAGGGTCAAGTTACTTAACCAGGGGTCTATTTGCAAAATATCAAAAACAATACACTTGTTTGAAATTTTTACCTAGTGAATGCACTCTAGGTGTGTCAAACATATGCAATGCCAATGTTTATGATGTCATGCTCAAGTTTTAGTTACAGTAACACCAAGGGTGTTACATATCCGAACCTTCTAGGGTACCATATGTGGTCAACCTGGGATAGATTTACGACCGTCTCAACCTACGGGCCCCTGGGTTCCGAGGAAGACGACGAGCCCGACTCTGGATGGGATTTCTCCAGGCTCGATAACCCCAGTGCCATGCGGGACTTCATGACTGCATGTGACTACTGCCTGTCCGATTGCTCCGATGATAGCCACAGCCTCGGCGACGAGGACTGTGGCCCAAGTCGCGAATGTTTCCACGTCGATCTAGGGGGTCTCGATGAAGGCAACCACCTTGGTATGCCGGAGGACGGCGATCCCTCTAGGCCTGCGCCTCGCATTGACATCCTTTGGGAGCTAGCTGTGGTCCCAGTCCCTGCGGAGGGTCAGGACACATAGCTCGAGCAAATCTGCGAGATGCAGGCCAGGCTCGACGAGGAAGCAGGACAACTTGTGCAGCTCCGGCAGAGCATCGGGCAGGAGCGGGCAGGCCGAGCGCCGGCCGGAGAAGCGCATCATCTAGCCTAGGACGTCCAGCACCGCATCACCGACGATGCCAAGGCAAGGCTACCCCCGACTTCCAGTGGGGTCAGCCAGAACCTAGCTACAGCAGCAATACTACTCCGAGCGATGCCGGAACCATCCACCACCGAGGGGCGGCATATCTAGGGAGAGCTCAAGAATCTCCTGGAGGATGCCGTGGTCCGATGGGCTGAAAGCTCTGCCTCCCGAAGGCAGGGATACCCCCCAGAGCATCGCGCCGCGACTTCCTGATTCATGCGGGAAGCCTCGGTCCACACCGGGCGCATGCGGGACACAGCGCCTGCAGCCCCGGGCCGCCTCGGCAACGAGCACCATCGCTACGACCGTCGAGCCCACCTCAACGAGAGGGTGCGCCGAGGCTACCACCCCAGGCGTGGGGGACGCTAGGACAGCAGGGAGGATCGGAGCCCCTCGCCCGAACCACCCGGTCCGCAAGCTTTCAGCCGGGCCATACGACGGGCGCCGTTTCCGACCCGGTTCCGGGCCCCGACTACCATCACCAAGTACTCGGGGGAGACGAGGCCAGAACTGTGGCTCGCGGACTACCGGCTGGCCTGCCAGCTGGGTGGAACGGACGATGACAACCTCATCATCCGCAACCTCCCCTGTTCCTCTCCGACGCCGCCCGAGCCTGGCTAGAGCATCTGCCTCCTGCGCAGATCTCCAACTGGGACGACCTGGTCAAAGCCTTCGCCGGCAACTTCCAGGGCACATACGTGCACCCTGGGAACTCCTGGGATCTCCGAAGCTGCCGCCAGCAGCCGAGAGAATCCCTGCGGGACTATATCCGGCGATTTTCAAAGCAGCGCACCGAGCTGCCCAACATCACCGACTCAGATGTCATCGGCGCGTTCCTCGCCGGCACCACTTGCCGCAACCTGGTGAGCAAGCTGGGTCGCAAGACTCCGACCAGGGCGAGTGAGCTTATGGACAACACCACCAAGTTTGCCTCTGGCCAGGAGGCGGTCGAGGCCATCTTCCGGAAGGACAAGCAGCCACAGGGGCGCCAGCCGGATGACATCCCCGAGGCGTCCGCTCAGTGCAGCACGAAGAAGAAGGGCAAGAAGAAGTCGCAAGCGAAACACGACGCCTCCGACGCAAACCTTGTCGCCGCCACCGAGCACAAGAACCCTCGGAAGCCTCCTGGAGGCACCAACTTATTTGACAAGATGCTCAAGGAGTCGTGCCCCTATCATCAGGGTCCTGTCAAGCACACCCTTGAGGAGTGCGTCATGCTTCGGCGCTACTTCCACAAGGCCGGGCCACCGGCGGAAGGTGGCAGAGCCCCCGACAACTACAAGAAGGAAGCCCACAAGGCAGAGGAGTTCCCCGAGGTCCACGACTGCTTCATGATCTATGGTGGGTGAGTGGCGAACGCCTCGGCTCGGCACTGCAAGCAAGAGCGCCGGTAGGTCTGCTCGGTAAAGGTGGTGGCGCCAGTCTACCTAGACTGGTTCGACAAGCCCATCACCTTCGACCAAGGCGACCACCCCGACCGCGTGCCGAGCCTGAGGAAGTACCTGCTCGTTGTTGATCCTGTCATCGGCAATGTTAGGCTTACCAAGGTCCTCATGGATAGAGGCAGCAGCCTCAACATCATCTACGCCGACACCCTCGGGCTCCTGTAGATCGATCTATCCTCAATCCGGGCCGGTGCGGCGCCCTTTCACGGGATCATTCCCAGGAAGCGTGTCCAGCCCCTTGGACAACTCGATCTGCCTGTCTGCTTTGGGACTCCCTCCAACTTCCGAAAGGAAACCATCACGTTCGAGGTGGTCGGGTTCCGAGGAACCTACCACGCAGTGCTGGGGAGACCATGCTATGCCATGTTCATGGCCATCCCCAACTACACCTACCTCAAGCTCAAGATGCCGGGCCGCAATGGGGTCATCACCATCGGCCCCACGTACCGACACGCGTACGAATGCGACGTGGAGTGCGTGGAGTACGCCGAGGCCCTCGCCGAATCCGAGGCCTCATCGCTGACATGGAGAGCGTCTCCAAGGAGGTGCCAGATGCGAAGCGCCACGCCAGCAACTTCGAACCAACAGAGGCGGTTAAGTCCGTCCCTCTCAACCCCAGCAACGACACCTCCAAGCAGATCCGGATCGGCTTCGAGCTCGACCCCTAATAGGAAGCCATGCTCGTCGACTTTCTCCGCGCGAACGCCGAGGTTTTTTCGTGGAGTCCCTCGGACATGCCTGGCATACCGAGGGATGTCGCCGAGCACTCGCTGGATATCCAAGCTGGAGCCCGACCCGTGAAGCAGCCTCTACGCCGATTCGACGAAGAAAAGCGCAGAGCCATAGGCGAGGAGATCCATAAGCTGATGGCTGTAGGGTTCATCAAAGAGGTATTCCATCCCGAATGGCTAGCCAACCCAGTGCTTGTGGAAAAGAAAGGAGGGAAATGGCGGATGTGTGTAGACTACACTGGTCTAAATAAAGCATGTCCGAAGGTTCCGTACCCTCTGCCTCGCATCGATCAAATCGTGGATTCCACTGCTGGGTGCGAAACCCTGTCATTCCTTGATGCCTACTCAGGGTATCACCAAATCAGGATGAAAGAGTCCGACCAGCTCGTGACTTCTTTCATCACACCTTTTGGCATGTACTGCTACATTACTATGCCATTCGGTTTGAGGAATGCGGGTGCGACATACCAAAGGTGCATGAACCACGTGTTCGAGGAGCACATTGGTCAAACAGTCGAGGCTTACGTCGATGACATTGTAGTCAAGACGAGGAAAGCCTCCGACCTCCTCTCCGACCTTGAAATGACATTCAAGTGTCTCAAAGCAAAAGGCGTAAAACTCAATCCCGAGAAGTGTGTCTTTGGAGTCCCCCGAGGCATGCTCCTGTGGTTCATCGTCTCCGAGCGGGGCATCGAGGCCAACCCGGAGAAAATCGCGGCCATCACCAACATGGGGCCTATCAAGGACTTGAAAGGAGTACAGAGGGTCATGGGATGCCTTGTGGCTCTGAGCCGCTTCATCTCGCGCCTCGGCGAAAGAGGCCTGCCCCTGTATCGCCTCTTAAGGAAGACCGAGCGCTTCACTTGGACCCCCGAGGCCGAGGAAGCCCTCGGGAACCTAAAGGCGATCCTTACAAGCGCGCCCATCCTGGTGCCCCCCGCTGCCGGAGAAGCCCTCTTGATCTACGTCGCCGCTACCACTCAGGTGGTCAGCGCCGCGATCGTGGTCGAGAGACGAGAAGAAGGGCACACAATGCCCATCCAGAGGCCGGTCTACTTCATCAATGAGGTACTGTTCGAGACCAAAATCCGCTACCCGCAAATTCAGAAGCTTCTGTACGCGGTAATTCTGACACGGCGAAAGTTGTGACACTACTTCGAGTCTCATCTGATGAATGTGGTGTCATCCTTCTCCCTGGGGAGATCATCCAGTGCCGAGAGGCCTCGGGTAGGATTGCAAAGTGGGCGGTGGAGATCATGGGCGAGACAATCTCGTTCGCCCCTCGGAAGGCCATCAAGTCCCAAGTCTTGGCGGACTTTGTGGCTGAATGGGTCGACACCCAGCTTCCAACAGCTCCGATCCAACTGGAACTCTAGACCATGTTTTTCGACGGGTCGCTGATGAAAATAGGAGTGGGCGCGGGCCTGCTCTTCATCTCACCCCTCGGGAAGCACCTCCGCTACGTGCTGCGCCTCCATTTCTCGGCGTCCAACAACGTGGCCGAGTATGAGGCTCTGGTTAACGGGTTGCGCATCGCCATCGAGCTAGGGGTCCAGCGACTCGCAGCTTGTCCTCGACCAAGTCATGAAGAACTCCCACTACCGTGACCCGGAGATGGAAGCCTACTGCGACGAGGTTCAGCGCCTGGAGGACAAGTTCTACGGGCTCGAGCTCAACCATGTCGCTCGACGATACAACGAGACTACAGACGAGCTGGCTAAGATAGCCTCGGGGCGGACAATGGTTCCTCCGGACGTCTTCTCCCGAGACCTACATCAACCCTCCGTCAAGACCGACGACACGCCCGAGCCCGAGGCAGCCTCGGCCCCGCCCGAGGCACTGCGCGTCGAGGAAGAGCGGAATGGGGTCACGCCTAATCGAAACTGGCAGACCCCATACCTACAATATCTCCACCGAGGAGAGCTACCCCTCGACAGAGCCGAAGCTCGGTGACTGGCGCGGCACGCCAAGTTATTCGCCTTGCTGGGTGACGGAAAGGAGCTCTACCACCGCAGCCCCTCAGACATCCTCCAGCGATGCATATCCATCGCCGAAGGTCAGGAGTTATTGCAAGAAATACACTCGGGGGCTTGCGGTCACCACGCAGCACCTCGAGCCCTCGTGGGAAACGCCTTCCGACAGGGTTTCTACTAGCCAACCACGGTGGCCGACACCACTAGGATTGTACGCACCTGCCAAGGGTGTCAATTCTATGCAAGGCAGACGCACCTACCCGCTCAGGCCTTACAAACAATACCCATCACCTGACCGTTTGCTGTGTTGAGTCTAGACCTCGTCGGTCCCTTGCAGAAGGCACCCGGGGGCTTCACGCACCTGCTTGTCGCCATCGACAAATTCTCCAAGTGGATCGAGGTCCGACCCCTAAACAACACCAGGTCTGAACAGGCGGTGGCGTTTTTCACCAACATCATCCATCGCTTCGGGGTCCCGAACTCCATCATCACCGACAATGGCACCCAGTTCACCGGCAGGAAGTTCCTGGACTTCTGCGAGGACCACCACATCCGGGTGGACTGGGCCGCCGTAGCTCACCCCATGACGAATGGGCAGATAGAGCGTGCCAACGGCATGATTCTATAGGGACTCAAGCCGAGGATCTACAACGACCTCAACAAGTTCGGCATGCGGTGGATGAAGGAACTCCCCTCGGTGGTCTGGAGTCTGAGGATGACACCAAGCCGAGCCACGGGCTTCACGCCATTTTTTCTAGTCTATGGGGCCGAGGCTATCCTGCCCACAGACTTAGAATACGGCTCCCTGAGGATGAGGGCATACGACACCCGAAGCAACCAGACAAACTGAGAAGACTCACTGGAAGAGGCTCGGGACATGTCCTTACTACACTCGGCGCGGTATCAGCAGTCCCTGCGACACTACCACGCCTGAGGGGTTCGGTCCCGAGACCTCCAGGTGGGTGACTTGGTGCTTCGGCTACGACAAGACGCCCGGGGCGCCACAAGCTCACGCCTCCCTGGGAAGGGCCGTTCATCATCGCCAAGATTCTGAAGCCCGGAACATACAAGCTAGCCAACAGTCAAGGCGAGGTCTACAACAACGCTTGGAACATCCGACAGCTACGTCGCTTCTACCCTTAAGATGTTTTCAAGTCGTTTATATACCTCGTTCACTTATGCAAGCAAAGTCTAACCATCAAGGAAGGGTCAGCCTTGCCTCGGCAAAGCCCGACCCTCCCTCGGGGGCTAGAAGGGGGGAACCCCCTCTACGTCAAAATTTTCCTCGAAAAAAGTCTTTCTGCCAGAACAGCTATCGTGCTTTTCGACTACTTCGATAGTGGAATCCTGAAAACGACGGAGTACACGTAAGCAGGCAAGGCCGGTCGAGCCGAGGGACTCCTACGCCTCCGGGATACGGATACCTCACTCATCACCTTCTGCGATAAGTAACTCACGCTCGGATAAGCGATTCCGTTGTCCGAACAAGTCTTAGCGCTTGAAAATTTTTCGGCCGAAACGATTTTTCGTGCCATCTCGACTATATCGATAACAAATCCTACGGACGAGTAAGAGTACACGTAAGCGGCAAGGCCGACCGAGCCGAGGGACTCCTATGCCTCCGGGATACGGATACCTCACTCATCACCTTCTGCGATAAGCCGATAAGTAACTCTCGCTCGAATAAACGATTCTGTTACCGACGAACAAGTCCTGATACTTGAAATAAGGGGAAAAGAAACACAGCTTTACAACATGACGATGGTATGTTTTGGCCTCGATGGCCGCAAAAAACATATGCACACTTCAGACAAACTGTTCTTGTAGGTTCAGACGTCAGTAGGGGTAGCAGCAACACCCTCGGCATCGACTCCACCTTCGGCAGAATACGACCCGGCCTTGGACAGCAACATGGTCGGAGGATCTCCAACTCGAAGGAAGATGTCAGCATCACGCCTGGGCCATCATCACCAGGGTCTCCTCCATGAACCCGGCCCAAGCAGACGGCCGGACCGGCCGCTCCGTAGCCTCAGCCAGCTGTCCCCTAAGGACACCAGCCCAGCTCATGGCCTCGGCAGCCTGACTCCAGGGTTGGTCCCGCCAGTAGACGACCTGGCCAGGTCCTAGCCGCCACTGCAACGCCTCCTCGGCCTCGGAAGTCCCCTACTCCTGGGCCGACGAAGTTTCTTCTCCAACCAACTCCGCCTCTGTCCATGCTGACACCGCTGCCTCCGGCTTCGGCTCATCACAGAGCAGCCGGGGGTTCCTTCACTAAGCAAGAGAAGCCTTGAGCGGCAAGGCCGACCGAGCCGAGGGACTCCTACGCCTCCGAGATATGGATACCTCACTCGTCACCTTCCGCATAGGGCAACTCACACTTGGTTAAGCGGTCCAGCTAGCCGACAGGCGAGTCCTGGTGCACGAAATGGGGAAGAAACACGACTTTACGCCCAAATACACAAATGTTCAGTCCCCGACAGCCGCAATGAACATACGCCAGCACTCAAGGTGCCATTACAAATGGGACTTCGGTTCTGTTCCCGAGGGTATGAACAACCTCCATACCAGGAGGCCCGTGGGACAACAAACTCCAAGCGGCTCACCACCGCCCGCTCCTGCAGCAGCGACAACGACCTCCGCTCTGGGCGGCCAAACAACAGCAGCGATGCCCTCAGGGCAGACGCTATTGCGACAAGGCCCTCACCCACGTCTCCACTCGAGGGGCGAGGACAAGCTATCAAAGCCAAAGAGCCAGAGGCCTGGAGCGCAGATGGCGCCGATGACCCCGTTAGTGACGAGGACTTCTCCAGCTGCCACCACCTCAGCACCGACGGCGTCTTCCACCTGCCCACCAACACCGCACTAGCGGGCGGCGGCCGCCCCAAAGCGCACCGGCAGGTCCTCACTCTCATCCTCGCCACGAGAACGAGAATGGGACCGTCCCAGAACACGAGTACTGCCCTCGCGGCGTACGACGTGTTGTGAGACCCCCTGGTGCGGCGGGCCACCATCGCCTGAACAGAGGACGGAATGCTACACCCTGGCTGAGCAGCAGCAGTTCGCCTCCCCCGGCATGACTGGAGGACGCCTCCTCCATAGAGCTGGAGGATGGTTTCCACCCCTAGAAGCTGGAGGAAGAAGCGGGACGCCAGCCCACGCCAAGGCAGGCCCCAGCTCGCCTCGCCCTCCGCCCCAGCAAGGACGATGAAGATCCTTGAAGCTGAGGGCGGGGCAGAGGCCGTAGCCCGGCTTGCTTCTCCCCACCATCGAACTGGTGGTCACCGTCTTGGGTGGCCATCGGCGAGGGGATGCAGCCGGGCTGCACGACGAAAATCCTTGAAGCCGAGCAATGGCTGAAAGGTACCAAACCTCCACAAGGTTGCGCTCCTTCCACAACGAGACGAAGACAACGCGGGCGCTCCCCATTCGGGGGCTTGGAAGGCGGAAGGGCGTGGCGCATGAGGAAAGTGCGAAGGCATGGCTACCACCCAGGAGGTTGATCCCTTTTTAAAGGCGACTCTCCCCACTTACGTCCTCAGCCATCGTGGACTGAGTCTTCACCAACACGCTCTAAGGTCCTCCCCCTACGACACGGGGGCTGGGCCCCACGTGACATGCAAGCTACCCCAGGACAGAAGAAGCCAAACCGCCGCGCGCGGAGCGTGTAACCGCCCAGCGATTGCAAGCACTCTTCCACTTTCGCCCAAACCAGCGGGTGAAAGGGCGGACCACCATGCAGGCGGCGTGCAACTACACCAAGGGGGGTGCACCCTTTCAACTTTGACGCATCCAGCATGGAGGCACAGGCCCACATGTCATGTAACTGGCGCGCAGGTTACTACATGCCAAAAACTGCAGCGCCACTTGCGCTAGCGCCACGCCTTCTCGATTGCAGAACCGGTGCCGCAACTCGAGGCAACCCTGCGCATGGCCCAACAGTGCCAACCAGGCACGCCGGTCATGGGTCAGTCAGCCGCGGGAGAAGGCATGACGGTCAAATGGCCAGAAGTGGGCCGGCAGTAATGGCGGTGGCAGGCGGGCGAAAGCAGCAGTCAAATCATCTGTAGGCTCACGTCCCCTCCTGGAACAGCGAGAGAGCTTTCTCCCACAGCGTGAAGACGACGCACCCGTGTTCCGTTCCTCGAACGGCTTGCGCATGCACAACGGCTGCCCCACGAACCACTCGTCCCGTCGCATTAACTCTGCGGCAGGGCAGACGACACCTTTGGCAGGAGAAGCGGGCGACGCTTCACCTCCGCCATAATGACCACATTAAAAAAGGTACGCCATGACGTTCGATTTCGTATCCTTTTTCGCTTCCCCTTTCTCTCTCTTGCTACAGGGACCGGGAAAGGGGATACTCCAAAAGGGATCCTTCTCCGCGAAGGAAGCGGGCCCCGAGCCCTCCTACTGATCAGAGGTTCGAACGCTAGCCCCCCGGAAGGGTTCGACAGCCGCCTCAGAGCACTCGAGCTCCGTGCCCACTACTGGTCAGAGGTTCGAAGGCTGGCCCCTCGGAAGGGTTCGACAGCCGCCTCAGGCCACTCGGGCTCCGCACCCACTACTGATCAGGGGTTTGTAGGCTGGCCCCCTGACGGGTTCGACAGTCGCCCCAGAGCACGCAGAGTGAGGGATGACTCTGGGTACGTTCGATACATAACCAAGGCTCGGGCTACGCTCTCGAGGTACCCTAGGACATTTCCGAGACCAACAGGAACGATTCTGTAACGGAATCCCATCAGAGGGAGGCATCGAGCCCTCGGACCCTATCGAACGGGACTGGGTCCGGCAAATCACCTGCAGGTACTTTTGGAGCGCGCCTCTGGGCCACTAGCCGACCCTTATCGAACGGGGCACGGGCGTCCACTCGGATCACCCGTTAGCAACTCACTGGAGACACCATGTTCGGCGCCCTCTGAGGGCAACATGGCGCTTCCCCCCTCCTCCTTGCGGAAAGGCGACGAAGGGGCATATGAAAAAAGTCGAGTCAGTCCTTGACTGTCCTCTCGCCCTGTGCAGAGGCTCAGGTGCTGCTCTCGCAAACCCAGCTCCGACCAAACCGTTGACGGTGTCAACATACCAGCCCGAGAACTCGGAACCTGACTATGCACCCGGGCAACGACCAGTTCGCATGAGGGAACAACCAGACTGGCCGAGGCATCACGAAAGGCATTAAGACCTCAAAGGAGTCAAACCACTCCTCTGAGGCCTCGGGGGCTACACCCGGCGGGTGCGCTCGCGCGCACCCATCAGAACAAAATGCAATCGAGAAAGGCCGGTCCCCTTGCAAAAAAGTGCGACAAAGCCTCCAAGCGAGTACCCACACTCCCTTTGAGGCTCGGGGGCTACTGTCAGGGACCGTAATTAGGGGTACCCCCAAGACTCCTTATCTCAGCTGGTAACCCCCATCAGCACAAAGCTGCAAAGACCTGATGGGCGCAATTCCGGTCAAGGCTCCGTCCACTCAAGGGACACGATCTCGCTCCACCCGAGCCCAGCCTCGGGCAGGAACGGTAGACCAAGGCAGATTCACGCCTCGCCCGAGGGTCTCCTCAAGCAACGGGCGCACCTTCGACTTGCCCGAGGCCCAGCTCGGGCAGGCTTCGCGGAGAAGCAAGCTTGGCTGGATCGCCACGCTAACCGACCGGATCGTAGGAGCATTCAATGCAAGGATCGCTTGACACCTTATCCTAACGCGCGTTCTCCAGTCGACAAGACTGAAGTGACCACAGTCATTTTGCCCCTCCACTGACTAACCTAACAGGAAAACAGTGCTGCCTACGCCGCTCCGACTGCTGTGCCACCCGCCAGGGTGAGGCTAACAGCAGCCAAGTCCAGCCTCGGGCGCCATAGGAATCTTCGCCTCGCCCGACCCCAGGGCTCGGACTCCACCTCGACTCTGGAAGACGGTCTCCGCCTCGCCCGACCCCAGGGCTCGGACTCCACCTTGACTCCGGAAGACGGTCTTCGCCTCGCCCGACCCTAGGGCTCGGACTCCACCTCGACTCCGGAAGACGGTCTCCGCCTCGCCCGACCCCAGGGCTCGGACTCAACCTCGACCTCGAACGACGGTCTCCGCCTCGCCCGACCCTAGGGCTCGGACTCCACCTTGACTCCGGAAGACGGTCTCCGCCTCGCCCGACCCTAGGGCTCAGACTCAACCTTGACCTCGGACAACGGTCTCCGCCTCGCCCGACCCTAGGGCTCGGACTCAGCTTTGACCTCGGAGGAATCACCGCCTCGCCCGACCTTGGGCTCGGACCGACCACGCCACAAGAGGGGCCATCATTACCCTACTCCTAGCTAGCCCAGGCTACGGGGAACAAGACCGGCGTCCCATCTGGCTCGCCCCGGTAAAACAAGTAATGATGGCACCCCACGTGCTCCATGACGACGGCGGTTCTCAGCCCCCTACGGAAGCAAGGATACGTCAGCAAGGATCCGACAGCCCCGATAGCTGTGCTTCTACAGGGCTCAAGCGCTCCTCCGACGGCCACGACGCCACATGAACAGGGCTCCAACACCTCTCCGACAGCCATATCGGCATGTACATAGGGCTCTGGCTCCTCTCTGCTAGACACATTAGCACACTGCTACACCCCCCGTTGTACACCTAAACCCTCTCCTTACGTCTATGAAAGGAAGGTCCAGGGCCCTCGTACGAAAAGGTGGCCGCGCGGGAGAACGGGCTGACGCGCAGTCTCACGCCCTCTCTCTCTCTCCCTCGCGAACGCTTGTAACCCCCTACTGTAAGCGCATCCGCCCTGGGCGCAGGACAACACGAGGCCACGGTTCCCCTTACTGTTTTCCCCCCTGTGTCTCCGTCTCGCGCCAACCCATCTGGGCTGGGACACGCAGCGACAATTTACTCGTCGGTCCAGGGACCCCCCGGGGTCAAAACGCCGACACTATCCAACCATGTCATCCCTTAAGCATGGTTCATATTCCAGAAAACTCCCAAAATACTCTTGTCCCATATTCTGCCTATAACTCTCCTGTTCATACTAAGTCAGACGACTCATTCGTCACTATTCTCACCAACAGTGAACTTCACTGTGCTACACCACATACACCCAGCTATAAATACACCTAGCTACCCTCTCCCTCTCCACACACTCAACACCCTCAACCAAGGCAAACACCCCACCCACTCAGTTACTCCGCTCTGCCGGCTACGCACATAGTGTCGCTTCGCCTCTAGTCCACCCTTCTGGTAAGCACCTCCGCTCCACCACTAGTAGTATCTCAACACCACATGACACAGATTCTACTCAAGACTCTACCCATCCATATATCTCTATTCTGACCACTATACTAAATATTTGTTGGTATACTTGCTTGTTTGTATGTTTTCTTATTCATGTTGCATAGTTATCGGAGCGTTCGTGTCATCTCGTGGAGGCCAGATCTGCAAGTCTATGCCAGGCAGTGGAGCTAGAAGCCAGTTCCGCGAGCTCTAACTTCCCCTTCGCCAGATAAGCACGGCAAGCTCACTAGATCCCTTTGATGCATAAATTACCTATGATTTTTCAACCACAACCCTCAGCCTATTATTTTATGCATGATATGATTTTGAGACAAGTTATTATGGCCACCTAGCCTCTTGCCGCAATCAATCCCTGATATATTTGTTACAAAAGAAAATGCTTTTCAAAATGTGTATGATGAAGGGTTGTCACCCTTATCACCTTTTAAGCGGGATGATCAGGGACTCCTTGGTTTAGGGGAGGGCCTAAGGTGATGGCTCAGCTGGTTTAGGCGTGAGCAGAAGGATTGTCCCCTCATATAAGGACCGGTTTGTCATCCTTCACTACCTGTACTCATGATAAGTACAACCACTCAAGAATGTGTGGGCAGTCACTCAATCTAAGCTCGCACGGTTCAAACCCCAGGGTTATGAAGGCTGGGGAGCACCGGGAGGATAAGGAGGGGGAATGTTTTGTCCGGTTTGGACATGGCGATGGCCTGACTCCTTCCGGTATAACCGTTAAGGTAGGGACATGCGAGGAAAGAAAGAGATTCGGATTCGGGTCTCACTAGCTATGAGATCGCAGAGCCGGACTAGTGGGTAAAGTGTACACCTCTGCGCAGAGTTTGAAAACCTATTCGAATAGTCCGTGTCCACTAGTATGGACGAGTCTGGTGTGGTATGGCAATTAGTTTTTTGTTTTAAAAAAAGGGTGCGTTTGAGAAAGATGGTTTTTAAAAGGTCCGGTGGTTGAGCCGTGAGCTATGGTGGACAGGAAGTCCAGTAGCTGTTTTTGAAAATGAAAACCAGTGGGAAACTGCTGAGATACCTGGATGGTTTACTCCAGGGGATTTTGTTCTATACTGAAAAACTTCCTGGTCCTTTTGGAGAGGATGCGCTTTGCAAAATACAAAATTTTTTTCAAAACAACCCTGCATAAAATATTGCTGTTTCTGCAAAATATCCTGAGCTCCACATATTCCATGCATTATATCTGATTTCCCCATTCCGCGGGTGAAGGTGGGCTGTTGAGTACGTTTGTACTCACCCTTGCTTATTTGTTGTTTTCAGAAAAAGGAGATCGGGTAAGAGTTACGACTGTTCCCAACCTTATCTGTGGCTGTTGGACCGCTGATTTGCTTCGCTGCGTATATCAGGCTGCTTCAGCCCCACTCTGATGATATGTCCCGAGTTATGGACCAACTCGTAAAGTTGATCGCCACATTTATAGGTTTGTCTCATTTAAGCAGATCTGGAACCATCCGATGTATAAATGTGTTTACTAGCCTCCTGGGACTAGTAATTGTATCACATTTGAGGCCCAGAGGATCTGGGGCGCTTCAGGTGGTATCAGAACTGTTAGGTTGGCCGCAGGACGTAACCCTTAGCCCGATCCAAAAGTTTTTGAGTCAAAACTATTTTCTTAAAAAAAATTCTTGCTCTCATCCCTTCATTTCAAAAATGGTTTCCCCCTTTCCTTCTCTTAGAAGTCAGATGGAGGTTCGTTGCCAAACCAGCTTTTGCCAGAATGAAGATGGTTTCCCCAAATTGCTGAGAGCATGCATAGTTTGCCTCGGAATCAAGAGCCAACTAGAGTATGATGGTCGTGAATTCGTCGAGCATGGCATAGAGAAGTGTGTCATGACTGTATACATTGGATCTGGTCCGCACCATGTGGAATGGAGTGTCACTGCTGCGGGGCACAGGTTCAAAGACACCTGCCAAGTCGTTGCTCACAAGGCATTGAGGACCCTGTGTCAGATCTATGAAGAAGAAGTGGCCGACACACTGCTCATATTCTTTCCGCCCTTTCAGAGAGATCGTCCCGTTTGGATGGCCAGGATGCCTTCATTGGAAGGTCAGCAGCTGCTTGAGGATGACCCCACAGTCATGTACCTCATTGCATACCTGCTCACCCTGGATGCCCAGTATGATTTCTTGGCTCGGCACCACCATCAGATGATTACCCAAGCAGAAGATGTAGAGAAGCGCAACCGTCAGCTCCATGTGGATCTCACCACAACTCAAGCTCGCAACTGCCTTAGAAAGTCGTGAAGTCATTGCTGCTGAAGCCCTAAAGAAAGCCAAAGATGAGCATGTCCAGAAGTTGATGGAGGCCTACTTGGTAACCCGTAACCAACATAGAGCCCTACGGATCCAAGAGCCCGCATCATCCAACCCAGTTCAACTCTTGAGAGCTGGAGATCCCCAGATTCTTGAAGGTCACCCGATCTCTATCAGAGGAGAGAAGAAGGCTTGGGAACTACCGGAAGGAGCCATAGTCTTGGAAGGAAATCCAGTCTCCCCTAAGGCTTTGGATAAGCAAGAGCACCCCGAGTCCTCCCAAGATCCCCCGTCAGAGTTGTTTGAGCCCCTCACCATGAAGAAGATTCCAGCACCCTCCCTTGAGATCAAAGAAGAAGCTGCAAGCACCCCACCAGCACCACCGCCCTCTGAGGAGCTACAAGAGCCAGTTCCGCTTGAAGAAGGGTTTGACCCCGTCTTGCCATCTCAATTGCCGCCAGAAGAAGTCATCAACATCAGCTCCCTCTTAACCCACCCAGGAGATGTCTCAGATTGAAGTTGTGTGCAAGCCTTGCCAGAAGAGAAGCTGCCAGATCTGAGTTAGTTATGCCCAGTCCTCTGCATGCATTGGGTAGTGAAGTTTTTCTTCACTTTGGCTAGAGCCCTGCATGTATGAGAGGTAATCGTGTAGACTCGTGTTTTGCAAAACTCTAATTGTGTGCCCCTCTAGGGCATTTCAAAATGAATTTCACTTGATGTTTTCTCCCCTTTTGAGTGCATATGTGATGCTTTAACGTTAGTGCTCATAAGTCGCATTTAGCATAGTTCTCAATTCAGGAGCCAAGCAATAGTAGTTATGCTTAGCCCCCGAATCTGAGTAGTCCATGCTTTGGAAAAACTATATTCTTCCCTTATTCAAAACATTTGATTTGTTTGTGCTTATCATTGCTGAGCTTGTGTGTTTTCTTTCTTTTTAAGAAAGGTTTTCTCTAAAAACATAGATAACATATTAGAGCTAATCCTCACCTTATGCTTCCATTCTCATCTAAACCCATCTCAAGAGAAAAGCACCTTACCTAAGAAGATACCGAGAAGCTTACCCTTAAAGCCTGGAATAAGCTACAGGAGAAACATGTCTAGTCGCTCAGTCAAAAGGACCGATCGTGAGAATCAAAGCACTGCCCCTGAGTCAAAGTAAATAGAAAAAGGGGATAGAAGGAGTTATTACCATACAGAGAGGCAAAGATTCTTGGAACCAGAGACCACAAACATCAGGGTCATCGACCCCACCACTCACCCGTGCCCCCGCACGTGTGCCCGCCTCCATGCGCACCACCACCGCCCCACGCCCCCATCTTGCAGCGCACCCACCACCATTACCACCAGCAACACCATCCCACCCTCCATCGCACTTGTTGCCTTGTGTCACCTGCTCCATCACCACCACTCCGCAACCGAGCACCCCCACTTGCCTATAAAACTCCCCCACCAGCTCCCTCAGTTCCCATCCCAAGCAAAGCACACACCTGATAAAATCCCCTCTGCCAAATAGCAAGCAACTCCACTTCCCACTCCCTCGCCCCTAAGATCACAATGCTTGGTGATTCTTGGGTTGAAGACTGTTGTACATGGTTCATAGTCTTTGGTTTCCTCCTCAGTTTGATGGTAATACTCTTTGATAGAATCCTCCAGTAGGAAGAGCAAAGAGAAAGAAAGAGGCAGTGAAAAGTGAAAAGTGAGAAGATAAAAGCAGATAGTGAAGAAAAGATAAGAAGAAGGTTGTCCCAAAATCAACCCTGTGTCAGTCATTTCTCCGCAGTCTGCTCAAGCAGCAACAGCAGAAGAAGGCCCCATAACACCCTTGTTATGAGGTACTTCAAGGAGTTATAATTCCCAAGATTCAAGAGTTCTACCTCATTCTTTTTAAGTGGGGTAGTGTTCCAGCAAGGTTCCTGCTATGGAGAAGAAGAAGGCCTGTAGCAAGCTTGTGGAGGATCAGATCATCGAAGCATATAAGTTTCAAGATGAGGAGTGGTCACCCAAGTTCCATTGATGAAGCACTAGAAGACTAATCAAGGAAGGAATCCATGTGGGAGTTCGCAAGAGAAAGGTTTGTGTGTGGGCATCGATGCTTCTTCAATAAGCTAGCTGCCAAGCGAAAGCTAGAAGCCTGAAGATGATCCTTGAGTAGCCAGAATCAGTGTTTGCAATCAGCAACCGGATGCTCCTCAAAGGCCAGATTTTGTTCAAGCTCCATCTCCTCGAAGAGTCTACAAAGTGAAGATATGTAGCTAAAGTAAAGCTATACCCATAACCCTTCTAAGCCGAATCTCGAGGACGAGATTCATTTTAAGTGGGGTAGATCTGTAGCATCCCAAAAATTCAAATCTTGAAATTTTCTCAAACTCGCCCTAAATTCATGTGATAACCGGTTTGCAAAGAAGAGAAGTTGGGTGTTGTTCTTTTTGTTTTTTTCCTCATTCGGTTGTTGCATTTAGGGGATTTGGAATTTGTGGAAAACAATCACAACTAGGGCAGTAGAATTTCTTTGGTTTGGCGCTTGCGATGGGGTCGGGAGCTGTCGCGTGGGCTAGTTGGGCCGCGATTAGTGATTCGGCCCACTATCCTTCCCAAACCCTAGCCGCCCTCCCCCCTAACCCCCTTCCCCTTTGTGCAGCTGCCCCCCACTTCCCCACCCTTTGGCCGCCGCCCCCCCTTCCATCTCTCAATCCTTGCAGCCACACCACCAAGCCCTAGCCGCCCCCCATCTCCTCCTCCCAAGGTGCCATTCCTTGCCGCTCGGATCATCGTCGCGTGGTGCGAATCTTCAATCGTTTTGGTGGAGGGAAGAAGGAGGAAGGAAAGGGGGAGAATCCAAGGTGATTTTTGTGTTCATCTCTTGTTCATTTGCGCTGCAATTCTAATTGATTAGATGTTGCGTATGCGATTGGGTAGAGGGGCTGTCCAGAATTTTAGGTGGTGGATGAACAACAGTAGTTCTAGCAGTTTCTGGGCATTTTTCGTGGGAAATTAATGGGAATCAGTTTGGGGATCATGTATAAATTTGTCTTACCTTTCCAACGAGTATTTATACGCTCAATTTGGAGTTATAAATTAAAAGTTATCACCGTTTAAATCTGGGTATGTGGCTGTCCAAAAAAACAGATTTTCAGGGGGATGAACAGCAGCAGGATTAGCAGTTTCTGGGGATTTTTCGGGAGTAATTAGTGTTAATTAGTATGAGAATCATGTAGGGCTTTTTCTTATCTTTCCAACAAGTACTTATGCGCTCGATTCGGAATTATATTCTAAAAGTTATCGCTGTTTGAATCCGAGTATGTCGCTGCCCAAATCAGGAAAAAACAGATTGCAGGGTTTATTTTGTGGACAGTTTAAGGGTAATTAGATGTTAGAATTTAATCATAAATTGTATACAAAACTTGTGGAGAATTTTATGTAGTTATCTCTAGAGTTTTTGTTTGACACCACTGCTGTCTTAATTTTAAAGTTATGGAATTGTTAAGCAGCGCCGCTGCAGTTTGGTTGGTGTGGGGAGAATTGTTACCGCGGCGGGGTTTGAGATTGCGCGTAGGTGCGACGTTGTTCTTGAGGCTTATTATGTGATTTTGGTGCACTAAGTTGGGTGTCAAAAACAGGTGGTGGACTTCCGGATCGTTTTTAGGAATTTTCCCATACTTCCGGTGAATGCAAGTAAAACTGTGATGGTTATTCCGTCTGTCAAATGAGGAGTCTTATACTTGATTATGTCGTGCTATTGTGTTCATATTCATATTTTTTTATTGAGTACCATCATTTGAAAATGTTCATGTTTCATGAATTTTATATGTTGAGTTTGTGGTTTGATTATGTTACTCAAGTGGTTATTATGTGGAATGGGTGGAAATATATGTCTAGCACATTTTATTTGGGAAGAACTCATGATGTTGTTATGCATAATGCACTCATCATCCATTGCATTGAAGTTTTGTCGCGATCTTATGGTCCGACCGTACCGGTACATTGAGCATCATATGTTGCCCGAGAAGGGGTATGATGTAGCTTCATATCCTTAGAGATATGGAGGCAGAAGTCATTATTGCATCTGTAGCTATGTGCATTCATGGGAGAGGTGTAGAATCTATTATGTGGATGTGGATAATCTGGACTTGTGCATGGTGTTTCTTCTTGGCGTTAAGTATTTAGTTACTTGTTTACTTGCTGCAATTTATTATTCAAAAGGGATGTTTTGAACCATGTGGTTGTTTAAGCACAGTTGATTTACAATGTCCAATTTGTTGTTGTTATGTTTACTTGCTGAGATGTGTCATCTCACATCTTGCATTGTTTGATGCAGGCACCTAATTTCTGCTTTGGGAAAAGAGGGATGTAGCAGCACGGCCACTACACCTTTAATAAAGGAACCATCACTTAATAATGTTGTTAATCAGAGAGGGTCAAGTCTAGTGAATTACTTTGTTCTTGGTTGAGCGTTGGTTTTGGGGTGGGCTGAGTTCCTTATCTCATTTATTTTTATTTCTATTGGGTCATGAATGTGTTTTACCACTTTTGCATTTAGATTCTACTACGTGAATTATCTGTCTTTATATCCTGTATGAACCACATGTTTCCCCTCCTTGTTATGCTAGTTTCAAAGGAGGTGCTGCCGGATTTTTGCAGTATTTCTCTCTTTATTACATCTCTTGTGTTGAGTAAGTTTGGTGGGAGGAGTTTTGGTAATATCCATTGTGTGTGACCAGTGGGGTGTTACAGTTGGTATCAGAGGTATAGGCTGTAGGTCCTAGCAAGTGGAGTAATAATAAATTGACACACTGCACATGTAGGATGGGGTTTCTGGCTTGCTATTGATATGTTATGTTATTGTCTGTGCTAGTTTGACATTATCTGAAGAGATGTTATGCCAATCTTATTTACTTATTATTCTCATCCCTGTGGCTGCAGCTATGCCGCCTCGTAGGGCTCGGGGTAGTCCGCAGGCTCCTAGTGGGGACTCGTTGAGTCCGGCGGCAATGTTAGCCGCGATGCTGGCCATGCAGCAGGAGTTGGCCCTTCTGAGGCAAGCCATTCTTGTTGCCCCTGCGGGTGCTGCTCAGGGTGCTGGTGGTGGAGAAGTGCTCGGGGGCACTGTCCCTGCGGGTGCTGTTCCAGGTGGCGGGGCCGATGTGCCTCTTCCAGTCAGTGGTCTTTCTCTGATGCAGTGGATGGGCATGAAGTTGGATTCTTTTGATGGAAGTGGTACTCCGGTCAAGGCAGCAGATTGGTTGACTTATGTGGAGGATAAGATGAATGTCTTCGAGATTGCATATGGAGATCGGGTTCGCTTTGGTACACAGCTGCTGAAGGGAGAGGCTCAAATTTGGTGGAGAGGCGTGCAGGCAGCGCACTCCTCCTCACCAGGAGTCCTGTCTTGGGATGTTTTCATCAGGTAGTTTGAAAGGAGATTCTACCCGGTCACCTTCCTGGAGAAAATGAAGATTGACTTGTAGTCCTACAAGCAGGAGAAGAAGTCTGTCACAGAGTATGGGGTGGGCTTCAACAAGATGGTCCGCTTTGTCCCTCATGTGGCTTATAATGAGATGGAGAAGGCGAGCCAGTTCCGTCAGGGTCTGAAGCCTTCTATCAGGCATGCTCTAGGGGCCTTTCCGTTGGTGGACTTCCATACCACGGTGGAGCAGGCACTGGGTGTGGAGATGCAACACCAGTATACCATGGAGTCGCAGAAGTCTTCGGGTGTTGATCAGCCTTGTAGCTAGGACGCGAGGAGGGGCAACACGGGAGGTCCAGCCCACAAGAGGGGCAAGTCTCAGCACCAGCGCCACCATCCTTACCGTGGCAAATCTTCTGACTCGGGTACTTCGGGAGGAAGTACTCAGAGGTTTCGGGCTGTTCCTAAGCCCAGGCTGGGGCTGGTGTGTTTCCGCTGTGGTGATGCGCATCGCCGTGCAGAGTGCCAGTGGAGTGGCAGGTGTTCTATCTACAGTCAGGACCATAAGGATGTGGTGTGTAGGAGGAATCCTAATGGGAAGCTCAGATGGGAGCCGGTGACTTCCTCCTCTTCTCAGGGCACTATCAACATGATGTCAAGTGCTAAGCAGCAGTTTTCAGTTCCTCTTCCTCCGTAGCAGCTCTATGTGCCTGGGACTTCTCAGTTCGTGCCGATGCAGGGTTTTCCTCAGTATCTGGCCGCGCCTACTCCTGCACCGTCTACTCCTATGCCGTCTCAGTTTGGAGCTCCGCGCCTGCCTCATCCGGTGGCTTAGTGGGGTTCTTCTGTTAATTTCACTCCGGGAGCTTCCTCTTCTGCGGGTATTTCTGGAGCTTATGTGCTACCCGCTGCGGATGGCAGGGAGCAAGGAGACGTGGTGACAGGTACGATTTCAGTTGATTCGTTTGCAGCCCATGCTCTTTTTGACTCTGGCGCTAGCTATTCGTTTGTTTCAGAGGATTTTGTGTCGCGGACTGGTCTTTTGGTGCAGAGGTTGGGTCACCCAATTTTGGTAAGTTCTGCTAATGGCTCCATTAGTAGCTATTCAGTTTGTCAGGGGTGTTCCATCATTCTTGCTGATGAGGTCTTTTTGGCCAATCTGGTGGTGATTTCCTTGCGGGCATTCGATGTTACCTTGGGTATGGATTGGTTATCCTAGTATCGCGCGGTTATATCATGTTTTTGGAAGACAGTGTTATTGCAGGCGCCGTCGGGTAAGGAGGTGGTATTTTTGGGAAGTTCCCCAAAGTTCACGTTATCCTTGTTGGCGCAATTGCTTCCTGATCGCCGGTCAAGGAAGTCGGGGATCTTTTTCTCCATGGTGGTGGAGGGTGAGGCTGCCTTGCGGGAGCAGGACATCCGGGTGGTGTGTGACTTTGCTGACGTGTTTTCGGCAGAGCTTCTAGGCATTCCTCCGGAGCGCGATGCAGCTTTTGAGATTAAGCTGATCCCGGGTACGCAACCTATTCATAAGGCCCCGTACCGAATGGCCCCAAAGGAGCAGATTGAATTGAAGCGACAATTGGATGATGTGCTGGCTAAGGGTTTCATTAGGCCTAGCAGGTCTCCATGGGCTTCCCCAATATTGTTTGTTGAGAAGAAGGATAAAAGCAAGCGACTGTGTGTGGATTATCACGCTTTGAATCAAGTGACAATCAAGAACAAATATCTGCTTCCCCGAATTGAGGTCCTCTTTGAGCAGTTGAGGGGTGCCCAGGTGTTCTCCAAAATTGATTTGAACTCTGGTTATCATCAATTGAGGATTCGTGAGGAGGATATTGAGAAGACCGCCTTTTGCACCAGGTATGGGCATTATGAGTTTATAGTCATGTCTTTTGGCTTAACTAATGCCCCTGCTGCCTTTATGGAAGCAATGAATAGGATGTTGCATGAATTCTTGGACGACTTTGTGGTCGTGTTCCTGGATGATATTCTGATTTATTCAAAGACTGAGGCCGAGCATGAGCAGCATCTCCATCTTGTTCTGGGTGCCCTAAGGAAGAATCAATTCTATGGCAAGTTAAAGAAGTGTGTCTTTTGGCTATCCGAAGTGGCTTTCCTGGGGCACGTGATTAATCAGCAGGGTATTGCGGTTGATCCCAAGAATGTTGCGGCTATGGTGGAGTGGAAGAGACCCTCTAGTGTCTCTGAAATCCGAAGTTTCTTGGGGCTCGCTGGGTATTATCGGTGCTTCGTACCAAATTTTTCCAGCATTGCTAAGCCTTTGACTAAGCTCTTGGAGAAGGGTGTTCCCTTCGTCTGGTCCGGCGATTGTGAGGTCAGTTATCAGACATTAAAGAGCAAGTTGGTGGACACCCCTATCCTAGCTTTGCCTGAGAGCGGTAAGTGTTTCACAGTTTATACGGATGCTTCGCGTATTGGTCTTGGCTGTGTGTTGATGTAGGAAGGCAGAGTGATTGCTTATGGCTCAAGGCAGTTGAGGAAGCATGAGGGGAATTATCCAACTCATGATCTTGAATTGGCCATGATGGTTTTTGCTCTAAAGTCGTGGAGGCATTACCTTTATGGTGAGGCTTGTGACATTTATAACGATCATAAAAGCCTCAAGTATATTTTTACTCAGAAGGAGCTGAATTTGAGACAGCGTCGGTGGCTGGAATTGATTAAAGATTATGATTTGTCCATTCATTATCACCCGGGGAAGGCTAATGTGGTGGCTGATGCCCTTAGCAGGTCCGGGGTTCCAAAGTGGCCTTGCCGTTGATCACTGATCTGGACCATTTGGGGATCGCTTTGTGTTATGTCGGCACCGCTAGCGAGGAGACTCGGATGCTTATTCAATCCTCTCTCATGGAGAGAGTGCGTGCGGCTCAGCAGCAGGATCATCTATTGCAGGAAGCTCGAAAGAGGGTTGGTGATGGTAAACCGTGGGAGTTCACCATTGATGAGAATGATTTGGTTCGTTTCAGGGGCCGTCTCTGTGTGCCTCAGAAATAAAAGGTGAAGATGGATATGTTGAGAGAAGCTCATAAAACGCCTTACACCGTCCATCCTGGCGAAACCAAAATGTACCGAGATTTGAAGCAAAACTTTTGGTGGAAGCAGATGAAGGTTGACGTTTCTAAGTATGTGGCCGCCTGTGATGTATGTTAGCGCGTGAAGGCCGAGCATAAGCGACCTATAGGTTTGCTGAAGACATTAAAAATTAAAGAGTGGAAATGGGAGCATATCACCATGGATTTTGTGGTGGGTCTACCTTGTTCCCCTCGTGGCAGGGATGCTATATGGGTGGTAGTGGATCGCTTGACTAAGTCTGCGCATTTTATTCCCATGAAGACCACAAATTCAGCTTCAGATTTGGTTCCCTTGTATATGAAGGAAGTAGTCAGGCTTCACGGGGTACCTAAGTCTATTGTTTCTGATCGAGACTCCAAATTTGTATCCAAATTTTGGGAGAGTCTTCATAGTGCATTGGGCACCAAGCTTTCGCTTAGTGTCGTTTTTCACCCTCAGACTGATGGTCAGTCAGAGCGAATAATCCAAACCTTGGAAGATATGTTGTGTGTTTGTGTTCTGTCATGGAAGGGTAGCTGGGAGGATCATCTGGCACTGGCAGAGTTTGCTTATAACAACAGCTACCAAGCTAGCATCAAGATGGCACCATTTGAGGCTTTGTATGGCAGGCGGTGTATCTCCCCTCTGTGCTGGGAGACTTTGGGAGAGAGATCCCTGGTTGGTCCTGATTAGGTTCAGTAGACTTCTGAAAAGGTTCGGGAAATTTGTCATAATATTTTGGCAGCTCAGAGCCGTCAGAAGAGTTATGCTGATGTGAGGAGGCGGGATCTAGAATTTGCTGTGGGTGACCAAGTCCTTCTCAGGGTATCACCTACTAAAGGGGTTGTTCGGTTCGGTGTCTCTGGAAAGCTCAGCCCGAGATACATTGGACCGTTCACTATTTTGGCCCGAGTGGGTAGCCTGACTTATCGCTTGCTGCTGCCGGATTCCATGGCAGGGGTACGCCCGGTTTTTCATGTCTCTATGTTGAGGAAGTTCTTGCGGGATCCGAACCATCAGATTGAGATGGAACCAATTGCGGTGCAGCAGGATCTGACCTTCGAGTGTCGTCCGGTGCGTATATTGGAATTCTCGGAGCGTGTATTGAGGAAGAGATCAATTAAGTATGTCAAGGTCTTATTGACTAATCAGTCTGAGCGCGAGGCTATGTGGGAACTTGAGGAGCTGATGCGGCAGAAGTACCCGGAACTTTTCGTTGTGGGTAAGTGTTGTGGATTCATTAATCTTTTCTTTTGTCGTTCCGATAGAAGTGTCATAATTCGAGGTTGAATTCTTTTTAAGAGGGGTAGAGTGTGATACCCGGTTTGCAAAGAAGAGAAGTTGGGGGTTGTTCTTTTTGTTTTTTTCCTCATTCGGTTGTTGTATTTTGGAGATTTGGAATTTGTGGAAAACATTCACAACTAGGGCTGTAGAATTTCTTTGGTTTGGCGCTTGCGATGGGGTCGGGAGCTGTCGCGTGGGCTAGTTGGGCCGCGATTAGTGATTCGGCCCACTATCCTTCCCAAACCCTAGCCGTCCTCTCCCCTAACCCCCTTCCCCTTTGTGCAGCCGCCCCCACTTCCCCACCCTTTGGCTGCCGCCCCCCCTTCCATCTCCTCCTCTCTCAATCCTTGCAGCCACACCACCAAGCCCTAGCCCCCCCATCTCCTCCTCCCAAGGTGCCATTCCTTGCCGCTCGGATCGTCGTCGCGTGGTGCGAATCTTCAATTGTTTTGGTGGAGGGAAGAAGGGAGGAAGGAAAGGGGGATAATCCAAGGTAATTTTTGTGTTCATCTCTTGTTCATTTGCGCTGCAATCCAATTGATTAGATGTTGCGTATGCGATTGGGTAGAGGGACTGTCCAGAATTTTAGGTGGTGGATGAACAACAGTAGTTCTAGCCGTTTCTGGGCATTTTTCGTGGCAAATTAATGGGAATCAGTTTGGGGATCATGTAGAACTTTGTCTTACCTTTCCAACGAGTATTTATGCGCTCAATTTGGAGTTATAAATTAAAAGTTATCACCGTTTGAATCCGGGTATGTGGCTGTCCAAAAAAACAGATTTTTCATGGGGATGAACAGCAGCAGGATTAGCAGTTTCTGGGGATTTTTCGGGAGTAATTAGTGTTAATCAGTATGAGAATCATGTAGCGCTTTTTTCTTATCTTTCCAACAAGTACTTATGCGCTTGATTTGGAATTATATTCTAAAAGTTATCGCTGTTTGAATCTGAGTATGTCGCTGCCCAAATCAGGAAAAAAACAGATTGCAGAGTTTATTTTGTGGACAGTTTAGGGGTAATTAGATATTAGAATTTAATCATAAATTGTATACAAAATTTGTGGGGAATTTTATGTAGTTGTCTCTAGAGTTTTTGTTTGACACCACTGCTGTCTTAATTTTAAAGTTATCGAATTGTTAAGCAGCGCCGCTGCAGTTTGGTTGGTGTGGGGAGAATTGTTACCGCGGCGGGGTTTGAGATTGCGCGTAGGTGCGGTGTTGTTCTTGAGGCTTATTATGTGATTTTGGTGCACTAAGTTGGGTGTCAAAAACAGGTGGTGGACTTCCGGATCGTTCTTAGGGATTTGCCCAAACTTCCGGTGAAGGCAAGTAAAACTGTGATGGTTATTCCGTCTATCAAATGAGGAGTCTTATACTTGATTATGTCGTGCTATTGTGTTCATATTCATATTTTTTATTGAGTACCATCATTTGAAAATGTTCATGTTTCATGGATTTCATATGTTGAGTTTGTGGTTTGATTATGTTACTCAAGTGGTTATTATGTGGAATGGGTGGAAGTATATGTCTAGCACATTTTATTTGGGAAGAACTCACGATGTTGTTATGCATAATGCACTCATCATCCATTGCATTGAAGTTTTGTCGCGATCTTATGGTCCGACCGTACCGGTACATTGAGCATCATATGTTGCCCGAGAAGGGGTATGATGTAGCTTCATATCCTTAGAGATATGGAGGCAGAAGTCATTATTGCATCTGTACCTATGTGCATTCATGGGAGAGGTGTGGAATCTATTATGTGGATGTGGATAATCTGGACTTGTGCATGGTGTTTCTTCTTGGCGTTAAGTATTTAGTTACTTGTTTACTTGCTGCAATTTATTGTTCAAAAGGGAAGTTTTGAACCACGTGGTTGTTTAAGCACAGTTGATTTACAATGTCCAATTTGTTGTTGTTATGTTTACTTGCTGAGATGTGTCATCTCACATCTTGCATTGTTTGATGCAGACACCTAATTTCTACTTTGGGAAAAGAGGGATGTAGCAGCACAGCCACTACACCTTTAATAAAGGAACCACCACTTAATAATGTTGTTAATCAGAGAGGGTCAAGTCTAGTGAATTACTTTGTTCTTGGTTGAGCGTTGGTTTTGGGGTGGGCTGAGTTCCTTATCTCATTTATTTTTATTTCTGTTGGTCATGAATGTGTTTTACCACTTTTGCATTTAGATTCTACTACGTGAATTATCTGTCTTTATATCCTGTATGAACTACATGTTTCCCCTCCTTGTTATGCTAGTTTCAAAGGAGGTGCTGCCGGATTTTTGCAGTATTTCTCTCTTTATTACATCTCTTGTGTTGAGTAAGTTTGGTGGGAGGAGTTTTGGTAATATCCATTGTGTGTGACCAGTGGGGTGTTACAATTCAAAATGAATTTCAAATTTCGTTTCAAAATGTTTTTTTGCAAGTTGATATCAACAAATAAATTATAGTGGTCTATATTCTCTCCAAAATCCTCCTCAAAATATCCTACAAATATTTCTCCAGTGATCACCCTCAAATTCTTCCAGAAATACCGCCCAGATATTTCTCGAGTAATCCTCTTCAAATTCTTTCCAGAAATACTGCCCAGATAGTTCCCTAGTGATCCCCTCAATTTCTTTCCAGAAATATTGCCCAAATATTCCACCAATATATCTCCAAATATTTTTGTCGGGACCATAATTAGGGGTACCCCAAGGCTCCTAATCTCAGCTGGTAACCCCCATCAGCACAAAGTTGCAAAGGCCTGATGGGTGCGATTAAGTCAAGGCTCGGTCCACTCAAGGGACACGATCCCGCCTCGCCCGAGGCCAGCCTCGGGCAAGGGCAGCCGACCCCGAAGGATTCACGCCTCGCCCGAGGACCCCCTCAAGCAACGGACACACCTTCGGTTCGTTCGAGGCCCAGTCTTCGCTAAGAAGCAACCTTGGCCAGATCGCCACATCGACCGACCGTATCGCAGAAGCATTTAATGCAACGGTGGCCTGACACCTTATCCTGACGCGCGCCCCTCAGTCGATAGAGCCAAAGTGATCGCAGTCACTTCGCCGCTCCACTGACCGGCCTGACAAGAGGACAGCACCGCCTGCGTCGCCCCGACTGCTGTGCCGCTCGACAGAGTGAGGCTGACAACAGCCAAGTCCGGCTTCGGGCGCCATAGGAAACTCCGCCTCGCCCGACCTAGGGCTCGGACTCGGCCTCAGCCCCAGAAGATGACGAACTCCGCCTCGCCCAACCCAGGGCTCGGACTCAGCCTCGGCCCTGGAAGACGACGGACTCCACCTCGCCCGACCCAGGGCTCAGACTCGGCCTCGGCCCCGGAAGATGACGGACTCTGCCTCGCCCGACCCCAGGGCTCGGACTCGGCCTCGGCTCCGGAAGACAATGAACTCCGCCTCGCCCGACCCCAGGGCTCGAACTCGGCCTCGGCTCCGGAAGACGACGGACTCCGCCTTGCCCGACCCGGGGCTCGAACTCGACCTCGACCTCAACCTCAGAGGAGCCTCTGCCTCACCCGACCCAGGGCTCGGACCGACCACGCCACAGGGGGTCATCATTACCCTACCCCTAGCTAGCTCAGGCTACGGGGAACAAGACCGGCGTCCCATCCGGTTCGCCCTGGTAAACAAGTAATGATGGCGCCCCGCGTGCTCCATGACGACGGCGGCTCTCAAACCCTTACGGAAGCAAGGAGACGTCAGCAAGGACTCGACAGCCCCGACAGCAGTCCTTCCGCAAGGCTCCAGCGCTCCTCCGACGGCCACAACATCACATGAACAGGGTGCCAAAACCTCTTCGGCTGCCACGACAGCATGTACCTAGGGCGCTAGCTCCTCTCTGCTAGACACGTTAGCACACTGCTACATCTCCTATTGTACACCTGGGCCCACTCCTTACGCCTATAAAAGGAAGGCCCAGGGCACTCGTACGGGAGGTTGGCCGCGCGGGGAGGACGGGACGGCGCGTGCAGGCCTCTCGCTCCCTCCCACACGGACGCTTGTAACCCCCTACTGCAAGCGCACCTGACCTGGGCGCGGGACAAACACGAAGGCCGCGGGTCTCCCCTTTACGCCCGTCTCCTTGTTTCCCCCCTCCGTGCTCCGTCTCGCGCCGACCCATCTGGGCTGGGGCACGCGGCGACAATTCACTCGTCGATCCAGGGACCCCCCGGGGTCGAAACGCCGACAGTTGGCGCGCCAGGTAGGGGCCTGCTGCGTGTTGACGAATAGCTTCCCGTCAAGCACCAGATGGGTAGTCTCCAGCAACCTTTCCAGCCCGGGACGGTGCTCCGTTTTGGGAGTCTTGAGTTCATGTCCCTCGATGGCAGCTACGACATGAAACTCCTTCCTCCACCGCGTGACAGCGACAATGGCGGCCGATAACCCGCCCGCCGGCGGCGGAATCGACGACGTCTTCCCCACGTGGTGGAAGAACAACATTCGGGTTTGTCCCATCGCCTCCTCCACCGACGGAGGAGGAGGTGGGGCAACCAAGGCCAAGCAGGAGGCGGCACCTCGTCGGCTGTCGAGCGAGTCGATGGCGCTGGCGCCCCAACGGGGGACGCGTCGAGCGTCGCCCTCGCGTCTGAGACAAAGACGAGCGTCGTTTCCCCGCGACACGCCAACTCCAAGCGGACGGACGACGCCAGCATGCTCGCAAAAGACTTGCTGGGCGTCACCCTCGTACCCGAGACGACGGTGCAGTCTGCCCCTGACACGACTTCGTCACCGCCCGTCGACCAGGAGGTACCGACCGATTCCCATCTCGTGCCTTTTGGATTCAGCCTCGACCCACCAAGCGACTTCGCTTCGGTGGAAGCCTTCATAGAGGCATGTCCAAGCCCTCCAGGGTACGGTATGCGGTCACCCTGGGACCGGCTGACAGCCGTCTCGACCTACGGACCCTCGGATCCCGAGGAAGATAACGAGCCGACTTCTGTTGGGATTTCTCTAGACTTGGTAACCCCAGTGCCATGCGGGACTTCATGACCGCATGCGACTACTGCCTTTCCGACTGTTCCGACGGTAGCCGCAGCTTCGGCGACGAAGACTGCGGCCGAAGTCGTGAATGTTTCCACGTCGATCTAGGGGGTCCCGGCGAAGGCAACCATCTTGGTATACCGGAAAACGGTGATCCCCTAGGCTTGTGCCTCGCGTTGACATCCTTCGGGAGCAAGCTATGGTCCCAGTTCCTGCGGGGGGTCAGGACACACAGCTCGAGCAAATCCGCGAGATGCAGGCCAGGCTCGACGAGGGAGTAGGAACGCTTGAGCCGTTCCGCCGGGGCATGGGGAAGGAATGGACAGGCCAAGCTCCGGCCGGAGAAGCGCGTCATCTACCGCAGGGCATCCAGCACCGCATCGCCGACGATGTCAGGGCGAGACCGCCACCGGCTTCCAGTGGGGTCGGCCAGAACCTGGCTGCAGCGGCAATACTTCTCCGCGCGATGCCGCATCCATCAACCACCGAGGGTCGGCGCATCTAGGGAGAGCTCAAGAATCTCCTGGAAGATGTCGCGGTCCGATGGGCCGAAAGCTCTGCCTCCCGAAGGCAGGGGTACCCCTCGGAGCATCGCGTCGCGACTTCCCGGTTCGTGCGGGAAGCCTCGGTCCACACCGGGCGCACGCGCAACACAGCGCCTGCGGCCCCGTGACACCTCGGCAACGAGCACCATCACCACAACTATTGAACCCACCTCGATGAGAGGGTGCGCCGAGGCTACCACCCCAGGCATGGGGGACGCTACAACAGCGGGGAGGATCGGAGTCCCTCGCCCGAACCACCCGGTCCGCAGGCTTTCAGCCGGGCCATACGACGGGCGCCGTTCTCGACCCGGTTCCGAACCTCTACTACCATCACAAAGTACTCGGGGGAGACAAGGTCGGAACTGTGGCTCGCGGACTACCGGCTGGCCTGCCAACTGGGTGGAATGGACGACGACAACCTCATCATCCGCAACCTCCCCCTGTTCCTCTCCGACACCGCTCGAGCCTAGTTGGAACACCTGCCTCCAGGGCAGATCTCCAACTGGGACGACCTGGTCCAAACCTTCGCCGGCAACTTCTAGGGCACGTACGTGCGCCCTAGGAACTCCTGGGATCTCCGAAGCTGCCACCAGCAGCTGGGAGAGTCTCTCCGGGACTACATCCGGCGATTCTCGAAGCAGCGCACCGAGCTACCCAATGTCACCGACTCGGATGCCATCGGCGTGTTTCTCGCCGGCACCACCTGCCGTGACCTGGTGAGCAAGCTGGGTCGCAAGACCCCCACCACGGCGAGCGAGCTGATGGACATCGCCACCAAGTTCGCCTCTGGCCAGGAGACGGTTGAGGCCATCTTCCAGAAAGATAAGCAGCCCCAGGGCCGCCAGCCGGAAGATGTCCCCGAGGCGTCCACTCAGCGCGGCACCAAGAACAAAGGCAAGAAGAAGTCACAAGCGAAACGCGACACCGCCGACGCGGACCTTGTCGCCGCCGCTGAGTACAAGAACCCTCGGAAACCTTACGAGGGCGCCAATCTCTTCGACAAGATGCTCAAGGAGCCGTGCCCCTATCATCAGGGGCCCATCAAGCACACCCTTGAGGAGTGCGCCATGCTTCAACACCACTTTCACAAGGCCGGGCCACCTGCGGAAGGTGGCAGGGCCCGCAATGACGATAAGAAGGAAGATCACAAGGCAGGAGAGTTCCCCGAGGTCCACGAATGCTTCATGATCTATGGTGGGCGAGTGGCGAACGCCTCGGCTCAGCACCGCAAGCAAGAGCGTCGGGAGGTCTGCTCAGTAAAGGTGGCGGTGCCAGTTTACCTAGACTGGTCCGACAAGCCCATCACCTTTGACCAGGGCGACCATCCCGACCGCGTGCCGAGCCCGGGGAAATATCCGCTCGTTGTCGACCCCGTCATCGGCAACGTTAGGCTCACCAAGGTCCTCATGGACAGAGGCAGCAGCCTCAACATCATCTACGCCGAGACCCTCGGGCTCCTGCGGATCAATCTGTCCTCGGTCAAGGCGGGCGCGGCGCCTTTCCACGGGATCATCCCCGGGAAACGCGTCCAGCCCCTCGGACAACTCGATCTACCCGTCTGCTTCGGGACTCCCTCCAACTTCTGAAGGGAAACCCTCACGTTCAAGGTGGTCGGGTTCCGAGGAACCTACCACGCAGTGCTGGGGAGGCCATGCTACACCAAGTTCATGGCCGTCCCCAACTACACCTACCTCAAGCTCAAGATGCCGGGCCCCAACAGGGTCATCACCGTTGGCCCCACGTACCGACACGCGTACGAGTGCGACGTGGACTGCGTGGAGTACGTCGAGGCCCTCATCGCCGACATGGAGAGCCTCTCCAAGGAGGCGCCCGACGCGAAGCGCCATGCTGGCAATTTCGAGCCAGCAGAGACGGTCAAATCCGTCCCTCTCGACCCCAGCAACGACGTCTCCAAGCAGGTCCGGATCGGCTCCAAGCTCGATCCCAAATAGGAAGCAGTGCTCGTCGAATTTCTCCGCGCAAACACCGACGTTTTCGCGTGGAATCCCTCGGACATGGCATACCGAGGGAGGTCGCCGAGCACTCGCTGGATATCCGAGCTGAAGCCCGACCCATGAAGCAGCCTCTGCGCGGATTCGACGAAGAAAAGCACAGAGCCATAGGCGAGGAGATCCACAAGCTGATGGCAGCAGGGTTCATCAAAGAGGTATTCCATCCCGAATGGCTTGCCAACCCTGTGCTTGTGAGAAAGAAAGGAGGGAAATGGCGGATGTGCATAGACTACACTGGTCTGAACAAAGCATGTCCGAAAGTTCCCTATCCTCTGCCTCGCATCGATCAAATCGTGGATTGCACTGCTGGGTGCGAAACCCTGTCTTTCCTCGATGCCTACTCAGGGTATCACCAAATCAGGATGAAAGAGTCCGACCAGCTCGCGACTTCTTTCATCACACCATTCGGCTTGTACTGCTACGTTACTATGCTGTTTGGTTTAAGGAATGCGGGTGCGACATACCAAAGGTGCATGAACCACGTGTTCGGCCAACACATCGGTCGAATGGTCGAGGCTTACGTCGATGACATCGTAGTCAAGACGAGGAAAGCCTCTGACCTCCTTTCCGACCTTGAAATGACATTCCGGTGTCTCAAGGCGAAAGGCGTAAAACTCAATCCCGAGAAGTGCGTCTTTGGAGTACCCTAAGGCATGCTCTTGGGGTTCATCGTCTCCGAGCGGGACATCGAGGCCAACCCGAAGAAAATCACAGCCATCACCAACATGGGGCCCATCAAGGACTTGAAGGGCGTACAGAGGGTCATGGGATGCCTTGCGGCTCTGAGCCGCTTCATCTCGCGCCTCGGCGAAAGAGGCCTACCCCTGTACCGCCTTTTAAGAAAGGCTGAGTGCTTCACTTGGACCCCTGAGGCCGAGGAAGCCCTCGAGAACCTGAAGGCGCTCCTCACGAACGCGCCCATCTTGGTGCCCTCCGCTGCCGGAGAAGCCCTCTTGATCTACGTCGCCGCTACCACTCAGGTGGTCACCACCACGATCGTGGTTGAGAGACGAGAAGAGGGGCATGCATTGCCCGTCCAGAGGCCGGTCTACTTCATTAGTGAGGTACTGTCTGAGACCAAGATCCGCTACCCACAAATTCAGAAGCTGCTGTACACGGTGATTCTGACGCGGCGGAAGTTGCGACACTACTTCGAGTCTCATCCGGTGACTGTGGTGTCATCCTTCCCCTGGGGGAGATCATCCAGTGCCGAGAGGCCTCGGGTAGGATTGCAAAGTGGGCAGTGGAAATCATGGGCGAGACAATCTCGTTCGCCCCTCAGAAGGCCATCAAGTCCCAAGTCTTGGCAGACTTTGGGGCTGAATGGGTCGACACCCAGCTTCCAGCGGCTTCGATCCAACCGGAACTCTAGACCATGTTTTTCGACGGGTCGCTGATGAAAACAGGAGCGGGCGCGAGCCTGCTCTTCATCTCACCCCCTCGGGAAACACCTCTGCTACGTGCTGCGCCTTCATTTCCCGGCGTCCAACAACGTGGCCGAGTACGAGGCTCTGGTTAACGGGTTGCGCATCGCCGTCAAGCTAGGGGTCTGATGCCTCGACGCTCGCGGTGACTCGTAGCTTGTCATCGACCAAGTCATGAAGAACTCCCACTGCCGCGACCCGAAGATGGAAGCCTACTGCGACGAGGTTCGGCGCCTGGAAGACAAGTTCTATGGGCTTGAGCTCAACCACGTCACCCGACGATACAACAAGACTGCAGACGAGCTGGCTAAGAAAGCCTTGGGGAGAACAACGGTTCCCCCAGACGTCTTCTCCAGAGACCTACATCAACCCTCAGTCAAGACCGACGACACGCCCGAGCCCGAGAAGGCCTCAGCCCAGCCCGAGGCACCCTCGGCCCCCGAGGGTGAGGCACTACGCGTCGAGGAAGAGCGGAGTGGGGTCACACCTAATCAAAACTGGCAGACCCCGTACCTGCAATATCTCCACTGAGGAGAGCTACCACTCAACCGAGCCGAAGCTCTGTGATTGGCACGACTGAGAGCACCTAGAGGGGGGGGGTGAATAGGTGATCCTGTAAAACTTAAAGCTTAATGCCACAAAACTTGATTAGATGTTAGTACAATAACGCCAAGTGGCTAGAGAGGAGTCTTTAGCAAAACACAGTATCCACAAGAAGATCAACACAGAGATGGCACAGTGGTTTATCCCGTGGTTCGGCCAAGTCCAACGCTTGCCTACTCCACGTTATGGCGTCCCAACGGACAAGGGTTGCAATCAACCCCTCTCAAGCGGTCCAAAGACCCACTTGAATACCACGGTGTTTCGCTTTGCTTTACTATATCCCGTTGCGAGGAATCTCCACAACTTGGAGTCTCTCGCCCTTACAATGAGAATCAAAGTGAAAGCACTAGAGTAAGGGAGGGAAGCAACACACAAATCCACAACAAATACGCACACACACGGCCAAAAACTCGAGCTCAAATGAATATCTCAAGGTTCTCACTAGAACAGAGCTCGAATCACTAAGAATGACAAACAAGTGCGCAAAGACTGAGTGTGAATGATCAAGGATGCTCAAGGGTTGCTTGGTATACTTCTCCATGCGCCTAGGGGTCCCTTTTATAGCCCCAAGGCAGCTAGGAGCCGTTGAGAGCATTCCAGGAAGGCAATTCTTGCCTTCTGTCGACTGGCGCACTGGACAGTCTGGTGCACCACCGGACACTGTCCGATGCGGATTTCTTTCCTTCTTTGGCGAAGCCGACCGTTGGCGATTTAGAGCCGTTGGCGCACCGGACAGTCTGGTGCCCCCTTGTGACCGTTGGCTCTGCCACACGTCACGCGCGGAATCCTCGGCCGACCGTTGGCCCGGTTGACCGTTGGTTCACCGGACAGTCCGGTGCACCACCGGACAGTCCGGTGAATTATAGCCGTACGCCGTTAATCATCTCCGGAGAGCGATGAGTTCGCCTGTGAACGGCTCACCGGACAGTCCGGTGCACCACCGGACAGTCTGGTGATTTTTAGCCGTACACCACCGTCGAAGTCCCGAGAGCAGCAAGTTTGCCAGAGCCAGCCTGGCACACCGGACACTGTCCGGTGCACCACCGGACACTGTCCGGTACACCCAGACTGAGCAGACTTTGGCTGAACAAAGTCATTTCTTCTCCAATTTGATTTCTCCTGTTTCTAGCACTTAGACCCAATACATTAGTCTTCAAATCAATGTACTAAGTCTAGAAACATACCTTTACTCTTGATTTGCACTTCTTGAGTCCTTTGCACAATTTAACACTTAAGCACTTGTGTTGGCACTCAATTACCAAAATACTTAGAAATGGCCCAAGGGCACATTTCCCTTTCAATCTCCCCCTTTTTGGTGATTTATGCCAACACAACAAAAAGCAACTAAAAGAAGTGCAATATCAAAGTAAATAAGAACACAAATTGTTTTGATTCAAATTTGGCATATATGGATCACTCTTTGCCACCACTTGGTTTGTTTTTGCAAATCAAACTCAATTTCCTATCTCTAAGTCAAACACACTTGTAGAGACATAAAGAAAGTTGTTCCAAGAGAAATTGATCAAAGATTTAAAAACTCCCCCTTTTCCCATAATCAACCATTCTCCCCATAAGAGGCCAACTTTTGACAAGAGAGACAATAAGAGAGTTTTGACAAACCAAAAAGCTCTATTCTACTATTTTCAAAATTTCTCAAGTGGTAGCTGATCCATTTATTGCTTTGGCCTTATTTTCTCCCCCTTTGGCATCAAGCACCAAAACGGGATCAATTTTGGCCCTTTAACCCCATTGGCTCACCAAAATCTTCAAATAAGAGTATCAAGGCAATAAGAGTACATGAGATGAACTTGGAATAAGTTACCCTCTCATCGGAGTGCAGTGGAAGTCTTTCATGGTCCAAGTCCACCTTTTTCCTTTCAAACTTCCTTTGAGACTAAATTAAGAAAACTCAAGCACATGGTTAGTCTCAAAGGGTCAAGTTGTAACACGTCTCCCCCTAAACATGTGCATCACTTGCAAATGAACTTGTGAGGTCTGGGGAGTGCTTGTACAACTTGAGCACCAAAAGTAAACAACAAAATGCATAAGGAACATGATCAAGGCATAAACACATGTATGCTACAAATCAATCCAAGTTCCGCGAATCTAAGACATTTAGCTCACTACGCAGCCTGCAAAAGGTCTTCTCATCTAGAGGCTTGGTAAAGATATCGGCTAGCTGGTTCTCGGTGCTAACATGAAACACTTCGATATCCCCCTTTTGCTGGTGGTCTCTCAGAAAGTGATGCCGGATGTCTATGTGCTTTGTGCGGCTGTGCTCAACAGGATTTTTCGCTATGCGGATAGCACTCTCATTGTCACATAGGAGTGGGACTTTTCTCTGATTGTAGCTAAAGTCCCGGAGGGTTTGCCTCATCCAAAGTAGTTGCGCGCAACATACTCGACCTCAGCGGTGGATAGGGCAACGGAAGTTTGTTTCTTAGAGTTCCATGACACCAGGGACCTTCCTAAGAATTGGCACGTCCCCGATGTACTCTTCCTATCGACCTTACATCCAGCATAGTCGGAATCTGAATATCCAATCAAGTCAAAGGTAGACCCCTTTGGATACCAAATCCCGAAGCAAGGCGTAGCGACTAAATATCTAAGGATTCGCTTCACGGCCACAAGGTGACTCTCCCTTGGATCAGATTGAAATCTAGCACACATGCATACGCTAAGCATAATATCCGGTCTACTAGCATATAAATAAAGTAAAGACCCTATCATTGACCGGTATGCCTTTTGATCAATGGACTTACCTCCTTTGTTGAGGTCGGTGTGTCCGTCGGTTCCCATCAGAGTCTTTGCGGGCTTGGCGTCCTTCATCCCAAACCGCTTTAGCAAGTCTTGCGTATACTTCGTTTGGGAGATGAAGGTGCCGTCCTTGAGTTGCTTCACTTGGAACCCAAGGAAGTAGTTCAACTCGCCCATCATCGAACTCTCAAACTTTTAAGTCATCACCCTGCTAAATTCATGCTCTTGGGGCTTGCTTAAGTCCATAGAGCGCCTTAGAGAGCTTACACACGTGGTCGGGGTACCGTTCATCCTCGAAGCCAGGGGGTTGCTCCACGTACACCTCCTCCTTGATTGGCCCATTGAGGAAAGCGCTCTTTACATCCATTTGGAATAACCTGAAAGAATGGTGAGCGGCATATGCTAGCAATATACGAATAGACTCTAGCCTAGCCACAGGAGCAAAAGTCTCCTCAAAGTCCAAACCTGCGACTTGGGCATAACCTTTTGCCACAAGTAGAGCCTTGTTTCTCGTCACCACCCCGTGCTCGTCTTGTTTGTTGCGGAACACCCACTTGGTTCCCACAACATTTTGCTTGGGACGCGGCACCAGTGTCCAAACTTCATTTCTCTTGAAATTATTGAGCTCTTCCTGCATGGCCAACACCCAGTCCGGATCTAGCAAGGCCTCTTCTACCCTGAAAGGCTCAATAGAAGAGACAAAAGAGTAATGCTCACAAAAATTAACTAATCTTGAACAAGTAGTTACTCCCTTGCTTATGTCACCCAATATTTGGTCGACGGGATGATTCCTTTGAATCGTTGCTCGAACTTGGGTTGGAGGGGCCTGAGGTGCTTCTTCTTCTTCAACTTGGACATCCTATGCTCCCCCTTGATCACATGCCTCCTTTTGATGAACCTGTTCATCGTCTTGAGTTGGGGGATGCACCATTATTGAGGAAGACGGTTGATCTTGCTCATTTTGTTCCTGTGGCCGCACATCTCTAATCGCCATGGTGCGTATTGCGGCCGTTGGAACGTCTTCTTCATCTACATCATCAAGATCAACAACTTGCTCCCTTGGAGAGCCATTAGTCTCATCAAATACAACGTCTCTAGAGACTCCAACCAAACCCGATGATTTGTTGAAGACTCTATACGCCTTTGTATTCGATTCATAACCTAACAAAAACCCTTCTACAGCTTTGGGAGCAAACTTAGAATTTCTACCTTTCTTCACTAGAATATAACATTTGCTCCCAAATACACGAAAGTAAGACACATTGGGTTTGTTACCGGTTAGAAGCTCATACGAAGTCTTCTTGAGGAGGCGGTGAAGGTAGACCCTGTTGATGGCGTGGCAAGCCATGTTCACGGCTTCCGACCAAAACCGCTCGGGGGTCTTGAACTCTCCAAGCATCGTCCTCGCCATGTCTATGAGCATCCTGTTCTTCCTCTCTACCACACCATTTTGCTGTGGTGTTTAGGGAGCGGAGAACTCGTGCTTGATCCCTTCCTCCTCAAGGTACTCCTCCACTTGAAGGTTCTTGAACTCGGACCCGTTGTCGCTCCTTATCTTCTTCACCCTGAGCTCAAACTCATTTTAAGCTCTCCTGAGGAAGCGCTTGAGGGTCCCTTGGGTTTCAGATTTATCCTGCAAAAAGAATACCCAAGTGAAGCGGGAAAAATCATCAACTATAACAAGACCATACTTACTTTCTCCTATGCTTAGATAGGCGACGGGTCTGAAGAGGTCCATATGAAGCATCTCCAAAGGTCTTGACGTGGTCATCACATTTTTTTGATGATGAGAGCTTCCCACCTGTTTACCTGCTTGACAAGCTACACAAGGTCTATCTTTTTCGAAATGCACATTAGTTAGACCTATCACGTGTTCTCCCTTTAGAAGCTTGTGAAGGTTCTTCATCCCCACATGTGCTAAACGGCGATGCCACAGCCAGCCCATGCAAGTCTTAGCAATTAAGCATGCATCTAGACCGGCCTCCTCTTTTGCAAAATCAACTAAATAAAGTTTGCCATCTAGTACACCCTTAAAAGCTAGTGAACCATCACATCTTCTAAAGACAGACACATCTACATTTGTGAATAAACAATTATATCCCATATTACAGAGTTGACTCACAGATAACAAGTTATATCCAAGCGACTCAACTAAGAACACATTAGAAATAGAGTGCTCGGATGAAATAGCAATTTTTCCTAACCCTTTCACCTTGCCTTGGTTCCCATCACCGAATATTATTGAATCTTGGGGATCCTTATTCTTGACGTAGGAAGAGAACATCCTCTTTTCCCCCGTCATGTGGTTTGTGCATCCGCTGTCGATAATCCAGCTTGAACCCCCGGATGCATAAACCTGCAAGGCAAATTTAGGTCTGGGTTTTAGGTACCCAACTCTTGTTGGGTCCTACAAGGTTAGTCACAATGGTCTTAGGGACCCAAATGCAAGTCTTATCTCCCTTGCATCTTGCCCCTAATTTCCTAGCAATTACTTTCTTATCCTTTCTACAAATAGTAAAGGAAGCATTGCAAGCATGATAAATTGTAGAAGATTCATTGTTTACTTTCCTAGGAACATGGACAATATTCTTTCTAGGCACATGATGATTATTTTTCCTAGGCATATTTCTATCATGCACAACATGGGAACTAGAAGCAGTCATAGCATATGAATCATAAGCATTACAACTCCTATAAGCATTTCTATAAAATTTTCTAACACCATAAATGAAAGCATGATTATTTTGAGCACTATTGGCCATAGGGGCCTTCCCTTTCTCCTTGGTGGAGATGGAAGCCTTATGGCTTGTTAAGTTCTTGACTTCCCTTTTGAAGCCAAGCCCATCCTTAATTGAGGGGTGTCTACCAACCGTGTAGGCATCCCTTGCAAATTTTATTTTATCAAAATCACTCTTGCTAGTCTTAAGTTGGGCATTAAGACTAGCCACCTCATCATTCAATTTAGAAATTGAAATTAGATGTTCACTACAAGCATCAATATCAAAATCTTTGCACCTATTGCAAATTGCAACATGTTTTACACAAGATGTTGATTTATTTGCTACTTCTAACTTAGCATTCAAGTCATCATTAATACTCTTTAAGTTAGAAATAGACTCGTGACATGTAAATAGTTCACATGAAAGCATTTCATTTCTTTTGACTTCTAGAGCAAGAGAATTTTGCGCACTAACAAATTTATCATGCTCTTCATACAAAAGATCCTCTTGCTTTTCTAACAATCTATTCTTATCATTTAAAGCATCAATCAATTCATTAATCTTATCAATCTTAGTTCTATCTAAGCCTTTGAATAAGCATGAATAGTCAATTTCATCATCACTAGATTCATCTTCCCTTGAAGAAGCGTAAGTACTAGTATTATGAGTGCTTACCTTCTTTTCCCTTGCCATGAGGCAAGTGTGATGCTCGTTGGGGAAGAGGGCCGATTTGTTGAAGGCGGTGGCGGCGAGTCCTTCGTTGTCGGAGTCGGACGACAAACAATCCGAGTCCCACTCCTTGCCAAGGTGTGCCTCGCCCTTAGCCTTCTTGTAAGCTTTCTTCTTTTCCCTCTTGTTCCCTTGTTCCTGGTCACTATCATTATCGGGACAGTTAGCAATAAAATGACCAACCTTACCACATTTGAAGCATGAGTGCTTCCCCTTTGTCTTGGTCTTGCTTGGCTACCCCTTGCGACCCTTTAGCGCCGTCTTGAAGCGCTTGATGATGAGGGCCATCTCTTCATCATTGAGCCCGGCTGCCTCAACTTGCGCCACCTTGCTAGATAGCGCCTCCTTGCTCCTCGTTGCCTTGAGAGCAATTGGTTGAGGCTCATGGATTGGACCGTTCAATGCGTCGTCGACGTATCTCGCCTCCTTGATCATCATTCGCCCGCTTACGAACTTCCCAAGGACTTCTTCGGATGACATCTTGGTGTACCTAGGATTTTCATGAATATTGTTCACCAGATGTGGATCAAGTACAGTAAAGGACCTTAGCATTAGACGAACGACGTCGTGGTCCGTCATTGCGTGCTTCCGTAGCTCCTTATCTTGTTGATGAGGGTCTTGAGCCTGTTGTATGTTTGGGTTGGCTCCTCTCCCCTTATCATTGTGAATCTTCTAAGCTCGCCCTCCACCAACTCCATTTTGGTGAGCATGGTGACGTCGTTCCCCTCGTGTGAGATCCTGAGGGTGTCCCAGATCTGCTTGGCATTGTCCAAGCCGCTCACCTTATGATACTCGTCCCTGCACAAAGAGGCTAACAACACAGTAGTAGCTTGTGCATTTTTATGAATCTGTTCATTGATAAACATAGGACTATCCGAGCTATCAAATTTCATTCCACTCTCCACTATCTCCCATATGCTCGGATGGAGAGAGAACAAGTGACTACGCATTTTGTGGCTCCAAAATCCGTAGTCCTCTCCATCAAAGTGAGGAGGTTTGCCAAGTGGAATGGAGAGTAAATGAGCATTTGTACTTTGCAGAATACGAGAGTAGTCAAAAGAAAAGTTCGAATTGACCGTTTTCCTTCTCTCATAGTCATTGTCATCGTTGTCCTTTTGGGAAGAAATGGACTCGTCGCTGTCGTCATAGTAGACGATCTCCTTGATGTGCCTTGTCTTCTTCTTCTTCCCATCCTTTCGCTTGTAGCCTGAGCCTGAGTCGGTAAACTTGTCATCCTTCGGCTCGTTGACGAAGGACTCCTTCTCCTTATCATTGATCACAATTCCCTTCCCCTTAGGATCCATCTCTTCGGGCGATTAGTCCCTTTCTTGAAGAGAACGGCTCCGATACCAATGAGAGCACCTAGAGGGGGGGTGAATAGGTGATCCTATAAAACTTAAAGATTAATGCCACAAAACTTGATTAGATGTTAGTACAATAATGCCAAGTGGCTAGAGAGGAGTCTTTAGCAAAACACAGTATCCACAAGAAGATCAACACAGAGATGGCACAGTGGTTTATCCTATGGTTCGGCCAAGTCCAACGCTTGCCTACTCCATGTTGTGGCGTCCCAACAGATGAGGGTTGCAATCAACCCCTCTCAAGCGGTCCAAAGACCCACTTGAATACCACGGTGTTTCGCTTTGCTTTACTATATCCCGCTGCGAGGAATCTCCACAACTTGGAGTTTCTCACCCTTATAATGAGAATCAAAGTGAAAGCACTAGAGTAAGGGAGGGAAGCAACACACACAAATCCACAGCAAATACGCACACACACGGCCAAAAACACGAGCTCAAATGAATATCTCAAGGTTCTCACTAGAACGGAGCTCGAATCACTAAGAATGACAAACAAGTGCGCAAAGACTGAGTGTGAATGGTCAAGGATGCTCAAGGGTTGCTTGGTATACTTCTCCATGCGCCTAGGGGTCCCTTTTATAGCCCCAAGGCAGCTAGGAGCCGTTGAGAGCATTCCAGGAAGGCAATTTAAAACTTTTTCAAGTTTCCTAGAGGGGGGTGAATAGGCAAGTTAAAACTTTTTCAACAAAAACTAGAAGCAAACTGGGTAAAACTGGATTGATCTCGAAATTCACCCAGTTAACTTTGGAAATGAGATGTTCTAAATGATCCACAGGGTTCAAAGTAGTAGATCTGAGAAGGGCACTTCTCAAAATCCACACACCAAAAGGATATAAACAAATCTTTCACGGAATGGTGAGAGAACGAAGAACACAAACAAACACAATGAGCAAGAACACAAGAGACATAAGATTTATCCCGAGGTTCGGTCACACCACCAAGGTGCCCTACTTCCTCGTTGAGGCACCCACAAAGAGCCGGGTCTCTTTCAACCCTAATCCTCCCTTTGCCGACCACAAAGGTCAAGCCCACACACTAATCTTTGCTCAAACGAGCGGGTAATACAAACTTTCTTGTGGTCTTCCACAAGATTTGGAGACTCACAAGCGACACCTAGTCGTCTAGGAGATAGAAGCTCCAAGAGTAATGAATCCACAAAGAACTCGATGTAGTACCAAAGCTCGAATGAAGAAGAGCAAGAGAGATTTGGAGATGAAGCACAAAAACCGTAGCTCTCAAACTCACTCAAAGATTTCTCTCCAAAGATTTGGAATGGGAGAGGCAAGAGGTGTGTGAGAGAGAGTGGGGGTGTTTCTTAGGTTAGAAATGGAGTTTTGTGCGTGCTCTGCTATGGGGAAGAGTGTGGGAGGTGTATATAAAGGTGCCCCCAAAAGCTGGTGGCCGTTGGGGAAATCTGACTGAAAAACGGTTAAACCGGTTCTAAAACCGGTTGAACCGGATTCCACCAGGGGGTTTTCGGTTCACTAGCGGACTCAGCCGGAGACTGGACCGATCCCAAATTTGGTTGAGTCGGACTCAAAATTCGGTTGAGCCGGGCCAAAATTCGATTGAACCGGTTGCAAATCCGGTTGAACCGGGCCAAAATTCGGTTGAACCGTTTTTCCAAAAATCTACACGCGACTTTTTCTGACAGGACTGACTGGGAGGTCAGACAGTGACAGAGGGGAATAGTGCAGAAACCGGTTGAACCGGTTTTAATTCCGGTTGAACCAATTTTTGAAACGGTTGCACAGATTTTGAGAAAACTAAAGTGAAACAAGGGTAAAATGGAACTTTTAGATCAAGGATTTTGAGGTTTAGTACCAACACCAACCTTCTTTATGGATCCCCCTTGATAGTACGACAATTCCTATACTCAAGTTAGATAAAATATAATTAAGTAAACTCCTTGAGTCATTGGTGTCTCAAGTGTGATTTCTCCATGGTGTTGCTTCATAAGGATCACAAACATCTTTGTCTCACCTTTTGAAGCAAACACAAATCAAACTCTGTGACTCATACCATTTCACCATATATGAGTTCAAATCATGGCTTCAAGTCACCTTACTGATGCATCAACATATTATAACTCTTCATAGCTGATTAGTTCATCGACTTAGTGCTAGTACTCTCTTCTTCACCTTAGCTATGGTACCTCGATCCACAAGGCGTCGCTTGGCCTTCACCTTCGCTTAGTTCCTCGAAGCCCTTTCCTTGCTATCTTCACCCTATCAAGCCATTCTTGTCACATCATATTGAGCATCCATTGAGAGAATCATTTCTTCAATATTGTGAACCTTGCTTGAATGTCATCTAGATATAAATGCTAAGATCAATCAAGGTCTAGTTTGATTCTCATAGAAGCATATATGGACTAATAGTAATATGGTCAAGCCAATTCATGAATCCTCATATCTTATTCACTTTGGCTTGACCAATCCTCTTAATCACTTCAACCTCTATTATGATCATATTTATGCATAGTGATTTCTCAGGTCTTGTCCATATATTCAAACCAATATAGAGACCATATTATATCCATTTGCATTGTCTCACTGGTTATTTAACCTTGTGTTGAACCTTTGTTCACTGATCATTATACACTATTCAAGTGTGTTCATCATACTGAATTTCCTGTTCAACACTTAGCAAACTTGTTAGACCTTTAAATGTGTTGTTATCCAAATCACCAAAACTCACAAAAGGGATGAATGCATTTTCACCAAGCCGCGCATTGAGTCAATGGTCTTGCCTTGGTAACACGCGGGTTTTTGATGCAGTGTAGGCCTTGCAGGGTGTGCGCCACCTATCATTGACGTGGATAGTCGTGCACTCTGCCTCGCCTTAAATGTAGGTGCCCCTTCTTGGGGCTTACGCTAGGTTCTTCCCGATGACTTACGTCACACGCCATAAGACACGTGGCAGCATCGGGTCTTCACCTCAAAAGGGAGCGACCAGCCAGTAATGTATGTAGACATGGTAGATCCGGACCACCCCTAGTTGGGGGTCTGAAAGGTACTCGGAGGAGTCCGGGGACCCTCTAGCATTGGCCTAGACACATGGCCGTACAGAACCTCTTTAAGTCAGAGTCCGGGTAACATCCGCAGGTGTCTAGGACAATCCATAGGGGGTTCGGCCCCTAGGCACAAATACAGGGATTGCCAATACTTGGAGCATGTGGTGGATCCAGAGCCCCACTGCTAGTGATCTAGAGAGCCCTACGTGGAAGCTGAGAGCACCTAGAGGGGGTGAATAGGTGATCCTGTAAAATCAAGTACTAAATAGTGCAAACTTGGTTATGAAAATGTTAGTTGGATCAAAACCAAGATGCAATAGTGAGAACTCTTCACTTAATTGTTCCTTTAGAATGAGTATTAAACTTAGGAACAATAGCACAAGTGATTAAGTGAGAACTCAAGAAGGGAAACCAATCACAATAAAAGATGGCACAAGTGACACAGTGATTTTATCCTGTGGTTTGGCCAATGCCTACTCTATGTTGTGGTGACCTCCTTCGGTCAAAGATTGCACTCAATACCTCTCAAGTGATCCAACGATCAAACTTGAGTACCACGGTTTTTCTTCCTTTGCGATGTTTTCCCGTTTGTGAGGAATCTCCACAAGTTGGAGCCTCTCACCCTTACAAAGTAGATCGCAACACAAAGCACAAGAGTAAGGGAGGGAAAGAAACACACACAAGACTAGAATCGCAGCAAACGCACGCACACACGCCAAGACGTGAGCACAAAACATGGTGCAGGGAGTTCACAACTCAAATGATGCTCAAATCTCTAACACAATGATCCGAGTGCATGGTGGCGAAGTCTAGGCGTCTTAGAATGCTCAAGGAATGATTGGTGTACTGCTCCATGCACCTAGGGGTCCCTTTATAGCCTCAAGGCAGCTTGGAGCCATTGGAGATCCAATTGGAAGGCAATTCTTGCCTTCTGTCGGGTGGTGCACTGGACAGTCCGGTGCCCCACCGGACATGAACAGTAGTTGTCCAGTGCCTGATCTCCTTCCTTATCGGGCGCACCCGACCGTTAGACCTTCGGTCCCGTTGGCGCACTGGACATTATCCAATGCACATTGGACAGTCCGGTGTGACCAACTGACCGTTGGCACGGGCCATGCGTCGCTCGCTGATTGCACTGTCGACCGTTGGCGCGAGCGCCATTGGCTCACCGGATAGTCCGGTGCACACCGGACAGTCTGGTGAATTTTAGCCGGAGCGCCACTGTCTTTTTCCTGAGAGCTACGAGTTCGTCGCCGGGCTAGCCTGAGCACCGAACACTGTCCGGTGCACCACAAGCTGGTGCTGGTTTGGCTGAACTCAGCCAAATCTTCTCCAATTCAATTTCTTTTGATTTGACAAGATTCCTGGCACTTAGATAAACATGTTAGTACCCAAAAAACAATTTACTAAATCCGGAGACATACCTTGTTCTTTGATTTGCGTCTTAGCACTTATGAACCAATGTATTTTGTGTTGGGCATCTAATCACCAAAACATTCATAGAAATGGCCCAAGGGCACATTTCCCTTTCAATCTCCCCCTTTTTGGTGATTTATGCCAACACAACAAAAAGCAACTAAATAGTGCAAATTGAAGACCAAATTTTCTTCCCTTAGGATTTGGCATATTTGGATCACTTTTGCCACCACTTGGTTTATTTTCACAAAAACAAATTCTTTTTCCTATTTCTAAGTCAAACACATTTGTTTGGACAAATCAAGAGATCTATCAAGAGCAAATTTGATCAAGTGCATAAAACTCCCCCTTTTTCCATAATCAAACTTCTCCCTCATAAGAGAACAATTTTGAAATAAAAGAGTTTTGATCAAATACAAAGTTTCTACCTTTACATTTTTGAATTTCGCAAGTGGTTGGGTGATCCATTTGCTTTGGCCCTTAATTTCTCCCCCTTTGGCATTAAGCACCAAAACAAAATAACTATGGGCCCTTAACCCCATTGCCTCACCAAAATGCCAAATAGGAGCAAAAAGGCAATGAGAGTATAACAAAGAACTTAGAACAAGATACATTTTACCAGAATGCAGTGGAAGCTCTTTCCTTGTCCTAGTTCACTTTTCCCTTTCAATGTCCCTTTGAGACTATTTCACAAGCACTCAAACAAACAAGTTAGTCTCAAGGGAGTCAAGTTGTAGCACATCCTCCCCCTAAACATGTGCATCGTTTGCATGTGGACTTGTGAGGTCTAGGGATGACTTGTACAATTTGAGCTCTAGAAGTAAGAAATTAAAGACAATAAAGCTTAAAGTAACATGATCAAAGGCATAGAACACATGTATGCTATAGATCAATCCAAGTTACGCGAATCTAAGAAATTTAGCTCACTACGCAACCTGCAAAACCTTTTCTCATCTAAAGGCTTGGTGAAGATATTGGCTAGTTGGTTCTCGGTGCTAATGTGGTAAATATCGATATCTCCCTTTACTGGTGGTCTCTTAGGAAGTGATGCCAGATGTCTATGTGCTTAGTGCGGCTATGTTCAATAGGATTATCCGCCAAGCGGATTGCAATCTCATTGTCACATAGAAGTGGGACTTTGCTCAGATTGTAACCAAAGTCCCAGAGGGTTTGCCTCATCCAAAGTAGTTACGCGCAACATTGTCCTGCGGCAACATACTCGGCCTCAGCGATGGATAGGGCAACAGATGTTTGTTTCTTAGAGCTCCAAGACACTAGGGACCTTCCTAGAAATTGGCACGTCCCTGATGTGCTCTTCCTATAAACCTTGCACCCGGCATAGTCGAAATCTGAGTATCCGATTAAGTCAAAGGTAGACCCCTTTGGATACCAGATCCTGAAGCAAGGCGTAGAGACTAGATATCTAAGAATTCGCTTAACTGCCACAAGGTGACACTCCTTGGGGTCGGATTGAAACCTAGCACACATGCATACACTTAGCATAATGTTCGGTCTACTAGCACAAAGATAAAGTAAAGATCCGATCATTGACCGGTATGCCTTTTGATCAACGGACTTACCTCCTTTGTTGAGGTCCAGATGTTCGTCAGTTCCCATCGATATCTTTGCGGGATTTGCATCCTTCATCCCAAACCTCTTGAGAAGATCTTGAGTGTACTTCGTTTGTGAGATGAAGGTGCCTTCCTTGAGTTGCTTCACTTGAAATCCAAGGAAGAAGTTCAACTCGCCCATCATCGACATCTCGAACTTTTGCATCATCACCCTTCTAAACTCCTCACAAGACTTTTGATTAGTAGAACAAAATATAATGTCATCGACATATATTTGGCATACAATAAGATCACAATTACAAGTCTTTGTGAATAGAGTAGGATCAGCTTTCCCAACCTTGAAAACATTAGCAATAAGAAAATCTCTAAGGCATTCATACCATGCTCTTGAGGCTTGCTTAAGTCCATAGAGCGCCTTAGAGAGCTTATAGACATGGTTGGGATACCTGCCATCCTCAAAGCCAGGGGGTTGTTCCACGTATACCTCCTCCTTGATTGGTCCATTGAGGAAGGCGCTCTTCACGTCCATTTGGAACACTTAAAAGAATGGTGAGCAGCATAGGCCAATAAAATCTGAATTGATTCTAACCTAGCCACAGGATCAAAAGTCTCCTCAAAATCCAAACCTGCGACTTGGGCATAACCTTTTGCCACAAGTCGAGCCTTGTTTCTTGTCACCACTCCTTGTTCGTCTTGCTTGTTGCGGAATACCCACTTGGTTCCCACAACGTTTTGCTTTGGACGTGGAACCAGGCTCCAAACTTTATTTCTTTTGAAATTGTTTAGCTCTTCCTGCATGGCCAACACCTAGTTCGGATCCTGCAAGGCTTCTTCTACCCTAAAAGGCTCAATAGAAGAAATAAACGAGTAATGCTCACAGAGATTAGCTAATCGTGAGCGAGTTGTTACTCCCTTGCTGATGTCACCCATAATCTGATTCACTGGGTGATTTCTTTGGATCATCGTTCGGACTTGAGTTGGAGGGGACCGTGATGCTTCTTCCTCCATAACCTATTCCTCCTGTGCTCCCCCTTGATCCTGTCCCTCTTCTTGAGGTACTTGTTCATCGTCTTGAGTTGGGGGTTGCACCATTGTAGAGGAAGAGGGTTGATCTTGTTCCTGTGGTTCCTATGGTCGCACATCACCTATCGCCATAGTTCGCATTGCGGCCGTCGGAACCTCATCTTCATCTATATCATCAAGATTAGCTTGCTCCCTTGGAGAGCCATTAGTCTCATCAAATACAACATCGCTAGAGACTTCAACTAATCCTGATGATTTGTTGAAGACCATATACGCCTTTGTATTTGAGTCATATCCTAGTAAAAACCCTTTTACAGCCTTGGGAGCAAATTTTGAATGTTTACCTTTCTTGACCAGAATGTAGCATTTGCTCCCAAATACATGAAAATAAGAAACATTGGGTTTGTTACCATTTAGGAGTTCATAGGATGTCTTCTTGAGGAGGTGGTGCAGATAGGGCCGGTTTATGGCATGGCAAGCTGTATTCACAGCTTCCGACCAAAACCGCTCAGGCGTCTTGTATTCACCAAGCATCGTCCTTGCCATATTGATTAGCGTCCTGTTCTTCCTTTCTACCACACCATTTTTCTATGGTGTGTAGGGAGCGGAGAACTCGTGCTTGATGCCTTCCTTCTCAAGATATTCTTCAACTTGTTGATTTTTGAACTCAGGCCCATTATCGCTTCTTATCTTCTTCACCTTTAGCTCAAATTCATTTTGAGCTCTTCTTAAGAAGCGCTTTAGGGTTCCTTGGGTTTCGGATTTGTCGTGCAAAAAGAACACCCAAGTGAAGCAGGAAAAATCATCAACTACAACAAGACCATACTTACTTCCCCCGATGCCAAGATAGGCAATGGGGCTGAAGAGAACCATGTGGAGGAGCTCTAATGGTCTTGATGTCATCATCATGTTCTTGCCTTGATGAGTGCTCCCCACCTGTTTCCCTGCTTGGCACACTGCACAAGGTCTGTCTTTCTCAAAACAGACATCGGTTAGTCCTAACACATGATCTCCCTTTAGAAGTTTATGATGGTTCTTCATCCCAACATGTGCTAGACTGCGGTGCCAAAGCTATCCCATATTTGTCTTAGCGATTAAGCATGCATCTAGATCGACATTCTCCTTTGAAAAGTCAACTAAATAGAGCTTGTCGTCTAATACACCCTTAAAGGCTAATGAACCATCACTCCTTCTGAAGACAGATGCATTAATATTTGTAAACAAACAATCATAGCCCATATTACACAATTGATCTACAGTCAATAAATTATACCCGAGCGATTCTACTAAAAACACATTAGAGACTGAATGCTCGGATGTGATGGCTATCTTGCCTAAGCCTTTGACCTTGCCTTGGTTCCCATCTCCAAAGATGATAGTATCCTGAGAATCCTTGTTCTTGACGTAGGAGGTGAACATTTTCTTCTCTCCCATCATGTGGTTTGTGCATCCGCTGTCGATAATCTAGCTTGAGCCCTTGGATGCATAAACCTGCAAGGTAATTAGGCTTGGGTTTTAGGTACCCAACTCTTGTTGGGTCCTACAAGGTTAGTTACAACAACTTTTGGAACCCAAATGCAAGTCTTGTCTCCCTTGCATTTAGGTCCCAATTTTCTAGCAACTACTTTGGCATTTTTACATGAAAGTACACAAGAAGCATTACATGCATGATAAACAGTATTAGGACTAGTGCATGCTTTCCTAGGCGCATGAGACACAACATGATTATGTCTAGGCCTATTTCTATCATAAGCATATGTAGAGCTAGATGCAAACATAGCATGAGGATTAAATGCAACATCATGAGAAACAACATTATCATAACACCTATCATTATAAGCATGACTAGTAAATTTCTTATAATAAAGATAGGCATGGTTCTTTTGAGAACTACTAGCCATAGGAGCCTTCCCTTTCTCCTTGTTGAGACCGAAAGTCCTTTGGCTTGTTAAGTTCTTGGTTTCCTTTCGGAAACCAAGTCCATCCTTAATTGAGGGGTGTCTACCAACAGTGTAGGCATCCCTAGCAAATTTTAGTTTCTCATAATTATCCTTGCAAGTCTTAAGTTGAGCATTAAGACTTGCAACATCATTGTTTAACTTAACAATAATAGAAGCATGTTCATTACAAGCATCAACATCAATATATTTACATCTATTGCAAACAACAACATGCTCTACACATGAACTAGCTATATTAACCTTTTTTAGCTTAGCATTCAAATCAACATTCAAGTCCTTAAGCTTAGAGACAAAATCATTACAAGCAGATAATTCAGAAGTCAATAGTTCATTCTTTTTAGTTTATAGAGTAAGGACTTTTTGAACATTAATGAATTTATCATGTTCTTCATAAAGAATATCTTCTTGCTTTTCTAGAAGTCTATCCTTTTCATTAAGAACATCAATTAATTCATTTATTTTGTCTACTTTAGCTCTATCTAATCCTTTAAACAAATTAGTATAATCCACTTCATCATCAGACGATTTCTCATCGCTAGAAGAAGAATATTTAGGAGTATCTCGAATACGTACCATTTTCTCCTTAGCCATAAGGCACGTGTGTCGTTCGTTGGGGAAGAGAGAGGACTTGTCGAAAGCCGAGGCAGCCAGTCCTTCATCATCGAAGTCGGATGAAGAACAGTCAGAGTCCCATTCCTTTCCAATGTGCGCCTTGCCCTTTGCCTTCCTATAATTTTCTCCTTCTTCCCTTTCTTCTCTTGTGCCTGGTCATCATCATTATCAGGACATTGTGCAATAAAATGACCAGACTTACCACACGTGAAGCAGGAGTGCTTTCCCCTTGATTTGTTTTTATTGGGATACTCCTTACATCCCTTCAAGACGGTCTTGAATCGCTTGATGATGAGCGCCATCTCATCCTCATTGAGCCCGATATCCTCCACTTGTGCTACCTTGCTAGGTAGCGCCTCCTTACTACTTGTTGCTTTGAGAGCAACGGGCTATGACTTGTGGAGAGGAAGTGGTCCGTTTAGAGCGTCATCCACATATCTTGCTTCCTTCACCATCATGCACCCGCTTACGAATTTTCCGAGGATTTCCTCGGGCGTCATCTTGGTATACCTGGGGTTTTCACGAATAAGACTTACAAGATGGGGGTCAATAACAGTAAATGACCTAAGCATGAGTCGGACGACATAATGATTTGTCCATCTTGTACTCCCGTAGCTTCGGATTTTGTTAATAAGGGTTTTGAGCCTGTTGTATGTCTGTGTTGGCTCTTCTCCCCTTATCATCGTGAATCTCCCCAGCTCGCCTTCCACCAGTTCCATTTTGGTGATCATGGTGGCGTCATTCCCTGGTGAGAGATCTTGAGGGTGTCCCAGATTTGCTTGGCATTGTCTAAGCCACTTACTTTGTTATTTTCATCCCTGCAAAGAGAGGCTAGCAAAACAGTAGTAGCTTGGGCATTTTTATGTATTTGTTCATTAATAAATATGGGATTGTTAGTGCTATCAAAATTCATTCCATTTTATACAATTTCCCAAATGCTAGGATGGAGAGAAAATAAGTGACTATGCATTTTATGACTCCAAAAGAATAATTCTCTCTATCAAAGTGTGGGGGGTTTTCCAAGCAGAATTGATAATAAATGAGCATTCGAATTGTAGGGGATGCGGGAATAATCAAAAGAATAGTTTTGGTTAACTGTTTTCTTTTTCAACGAGGAGTCGTTGTTGTTATCATCCCTTGGTGAAGATGAGGAGACGTCGCTGTCGTAGTAGATAATCTTCTTAATGCGCCTTTTCTTCTTCTCATCCCTCTTCTTGTGACTCGAGCCTGAGTCAGTGGGCTTGTCGTCTCTTGGATCGTTGAAGAGGGACTCCTTCTCCTTGTCGTTGATCACCATTCCTTGCCCTTAGGATCCATCTCTTTAGGCTGTTAGTCCCTTTAAATGAAGAGTACGGTTCTGATACTAATTGAGAGCACCTAGAGGGGGGTGAATAGGTGATCTTGTAAAATCAAGTACTAAATAATGCAAACTTGGTTATGAAAATGTTAGTTGGATCAAAACCTAGATGCAATAGTGAGAACTCTTCACTTGATTGTTCCTTTAGAATGAGTATTAAACTTAGGAACAATAGCACAAGTAAATA